>OY740789.1:14470732-14684692 GCA_963514005.1 Raja brachyura
TGACGATACAAGTACACTGTTATGGCCAAACTCTTCTGGCTTGCCTCTTCTGCCAGATAAGGCACCTAAAGGTATTTTTTCTTCTTTGATGCAATGTAATTGTCAAACTATGGTAGGACGACGCAGAATCTATCTGAAAAGAAAGATCTTATTGCTGCCAACAGATATGTCCTTTTTAAATAAAAAAGGACACAAAGTGTTGGAGTCACTCAGCAGGTCAGGCAGCATCTCTGGAGAACATAGATAAGTGACATTTTGGATCGGGTCCCTACTCCAGGCTTGTTCTCCAGAGATGCTGGCTGGCCTGCTTGGTTAGTCCAGTCTTTTTATTTTGTAAACCAGCGTCTTGTTTAGATATATCCTAAACTCAGTTAGAAGGTAAATGATTCTGTATTTATGCCTACTATATTCTGTTGTGCTGCAGCTAGCAAGAATTTCATTGTCCTCTCTGGGACACATGACAACAAGCTCACTTGACTTGAGATTTAGTTGCCTTTAAATTATTGGCTGTGCCCTGAGGTGGAAGGGAAAAGACCTTCCTTCTCTTTAAATGCGTGTAATAGTGAAAAATTGCATTTCTATTTTCATGTAAACACTCTTTGCATTTTTGTAACTTCATGTCTCCATGTGTCGCACAATCCAGCAGTCTTGCCAACTCCTTCAGAGTTGGAAACCTTGCTCTTTACAGTGACGCAAGCATGGAATAAACGCGTCGCGGGAACATTGCCACCCTTGTTGTGCCATCTGTGAAACATGGCCCTGGCAAAATGAGCTCAATCCATAATTCAAACCTTGCATCTATTTTTGTTTATAACTAGTTCATGAACCAAAACATTAAAAAAAAATGATTATACATTTGCAAAGTTACCATCAGAACATTTCCTCCACAAGCCTGTCTCGTGACTTCAAGATGGACAAACCTGAATTAACCAAGATCCCAATGTAGTTGGTCTATCCACAGACCTCTAAAGAGACAATACATAGCTTGTGAGCACCAGAGGTTTTGGTTTTAAGGTACAGTAAGTAAACCTGGAAACTGACCTTGGGTTAGACACATGAGTAGTCAAAGTGCCACTTGAACTTCCTTGTCTGCCTTATCCAATATCAACAATATGAATGGGATTAATTCCAAATGTTTGCAAACCCTCTTCAGATGAGCTCTGGCCAAGCTGAACACTGAGCCTGTAAACTGAGCAAGGTTGGACCATTCAAAGCAAAATAACCATGTTCTTGTCAACAGTGAACTTTTTGTGGCTCTTTTTTGGGGGGGGGGGGGGGGGGAAGGAGAGAGAGAGAGAGAGAGAGAGAGGGGTTTCTTGGGAATGGACATTCTTGAGCTCAAAAGCAGAACCCTAAGTGGCCGCCTTTGTAGAGAATATTTGTGGCGTATTAACCTTCATCAAGATTAAATAAAAGCGAGCTAACAGTAGTGAATTGCGTCTGCAACATCGGAAGAAGAGTCCTGACCTGCAAGGTCATCTATCCATGCCCTCCAGAGATGCTGCCTGACCCACAGAGCTACTCCAGCAACTTGTATTTTACAAAGGATTTTATTTCCGTTTATAAAAGGCAAATTGCCCGTAAGCGGAAGTACATATCCAAAATCACACTTTGGTACAGCCATAGGATGCACCCAGCAATTCTTTATTCATTTATACCATGCCTGTGCAGGATTAAACCCTCTTGCACACTCCATCTACCACCACAGTTACACTTGCTGTCCGTAGCTAGCTATCCAGACATCTGTCTGTAAAAGCACTGAAGGTTGCTGAACCAAAATGTTTTTGGTAGTTTGTACAATATTGATAATCCACCATTGTAATTGAGCTATGGCTCTGGTTGGTAACTGCATAGGTCTATCAAAATGACCTGCATGTTCTTTAAGTGCTAGTTCTCTAGCTCGTTGCAGACTTTGAGAGTGCAGTGGTACAAACTGCGCTGCAGGGAAAGCTGCCACCAACTTACCAATAACACTGGCTACTCCCCGGATGGAGGGAGACTAGTACAGACCTCTCTAATCTCCACAGCCTTGTCTGTCGGCAAAGTCACTGACATATCAACTGAATCAATGACACATCCCAAAACAAATGGAGAGAAATTGTTAGAAATGTGCTGGAAAACAAATAGTTTAGCACTGAAGATATCCATCAGCTATTCTATTTTTGTGCAGCTTTCCTAACTAACCAGTGCACCATTATTAATAGAAGAATTTCATCGGGAAGCTTTGAAAGTAATTGATAATTATAGGGTAGTTTCTGCACTCTTGTGTATGAATTAAGGATGAACTAGATTGCCTTTGGTTATTCATTCAGGAAAAACAGCCTGATTCTGAAATATTCCCAAGGCACATTATTTCTTTCATTGGTCCATGATCAAATCATTTTAGGACACAAATTACATGCATAAATTTTTGTATCTATGTTCACTCAAGGGTAATGATAAATAAATGTAGTGTAGGTCTCAGAAAATCCAATCACTTTTGAAATTAACAAGGTATTTGTGCTTCAGTAACAGCATAACTACCTGCTGCTATAGTTCCATATAATTTATATTGTTGCACAGCAAATCCCACAGTGCAGAAACAACTGCTGTCCTCCTTGTTTTGAAGCTGTTGAGCAACTGGCAGCCATGCTAACTCTAGTGGGAGGTGGCTGGCCTTATTAGAATCACCGACGGAATGGTGTTGCAGTTGCGGACTGTCTCTAGAGGAAGCGCGCTTTACTATGCAGCAACAGACATCACAGTACATGGTCTTGAGCAGGAACCACTTCTCTTCAGAGAGCTTGCATTTGTGCCCTGGAGGATCTCCCACTGTCTAGAAGTGCCCCGAATAAAATACATGAAAAAGGACGCAAACTTGGCTAGCCTACTTCTTGTTTTCCCTCTGGGATCAGCAACAAATGATCTGAAGCATCACATGCGCCGTCTGAGACGGGTTTCTTCACGAGCAGCTCTCGGTCTGGGCAACATCCTCTGAGATGATATTCTCAGTTGCAGAATTAAACCTCGCTCTCTGACTTGGTTTTGGTGTAACGGCTAGATTTCAGGGAGTTGTGGAGCTTCTAAGCTGCAGCATCATTTTCAAATTTGTCGCACCTGTCCTTTCACTCTCTTTTGCACATTTTCTTGTTACAGCACCTGTTGTGTGCGTTTTTAAACCAGATGGTGGAATCTGCAGCTAACATCTTTTCTGTTTGTGACGGTAAAGCTCCAGTGGTTCCAGGCATTTTCTGGTATCTGTCCCAAGTACCCACTATCCATGACCGGACATCTAACACTGGTATGCCGTAGTGTAGGACTTCACGTGTGAACCAAACCTGCCCTTGTCCATTTTATGGTCATCAGACATCTGGATTTCCAGAAGATTGCATCGGTAGGAAGTCGAGAGTTGGTGAGGGCTACAGCCCAAATTGCAGGAGCCCATTGACATTGTTCTGTCTCTCCCTTAATTACTCCTGCGTGTCTATTCATAACACTGTTGTAATTAGTAAGAGGCGGGGAGAATGTGTGAGAGCTGAACAAACTGAGTCTGCAGATGGGTCCCGACCCGAAACGTCACCCATTCCTGTTCCCCGGATATGCTGCCTGACCTGCAGAGTTACTCCAGAACGTTGTGCCTATCTTGAGTCTATTTCAAGTTTGGGAAGAACTTTTGTCAGAACTATAGTAACATCTTTCCAGGAAGAAATGCAGAGATTTTTTTGGAACTTTAGTATAGGACTTCGGAATTCAAGTCAAGACTGTTTTATTATCATATGTCCTGAAATTGGATTTTTGTTCGTATAAATACAGTCGACTTTTGCTTGAAGTAAGATGCACAAGATCTAGTCCCCAGAGCCTGCTTTTTCCTAAGTATGATACTTGATTGTAGTGAGAAGGGGTTTTGCTCTTGATCCCTGTTTGAAGATTTAATGTTCTGTGTTTAGTAGTTAGCATTTAAGTTTAACCGTAAATTTACATGAACAATGTTAGTCGGGGATACGCGAGCATTTAGACCTGTTCTGCCGCAGAATCGATGCACTGTGCTAAGTTGTGCGTTGGCAGCATAAGTGACAGGAGGAAAGTAGTGTCTCACAGACTAACCAACCACTTGCCTCACCACGTCCTGTCCTATCTGTGGACAATCTGCAGCCCCCGCGCCAACTTCATTAACTGCCTTCGAGATCTACAAAACTGTAGTCTAAGCAAGTCATTCTCAATCTGGGGAATACCCTGGAGATGGAAGAAGAGTTGTTGTTGCATGTGTGACGAGATGGCTCCTTAAAACTGGTTGTCATTTCATCTCCAACAGAGGGAGCCGATTCATGACCTGTGAATTTTTGCCAGTATTAATGTAGATCTTTGGCAATACACAGAATAAGTAATATAACTCTGTGGAATACCTCAGACAGAGTACAAAACACTGGAATGTGTTTAGCAAGGTGGAAAACAGGTGTGTTTATCATGTCCTGAGTAGATTTAGGCCATTCGGCCCATCAAGTCTACTTCGCCATTCAATCATGTCTGATCTATCTCTCCCCCCTAACCCCATTCTCCTGCCTTCTCCCCATAACCTCTGACACTTATACTAATCCAAAATCGATCTATCTTTTTAAAAAATATCCACTGACTTGACCTCTACAGCCTTCTGTGGCAAAGAATTCCACAGACTCACCGCCCTCTGACTGAAGAAATGTCTCCTTATCTCCTTCCTAAAAGAATGTCCTTTAATTCTAAGGCTATTACCTCTGGTCATAGATTCTCCCATTAGTGGAAATACTTTCCACATCCACTCTATCCAAGCTTTTCACTATTCTATATGTTTCAATGAGGTCCCCCCTCATTCTTCTAAACTCCAGCGAGTACAGGGCCAGTGCCGACAAATGCTCATCGCAGGTTAAACTCCTAATGTCTGGGATCATTCTTGTAAACCTCCTCTGGACTCTCCAGATCCAGCAAATCCTTCCTCCGATATGGTAGCAATGTTACAAAATTTTGAGATTTAAAAAATCAAGTCTGCAATTTATCCCATCAGATAAAGCATAAAACGTAGTTTAATTTGACACCTAATTCACTTTCATATCTTCAGTATTAAAAAAGTTATGGCCATTTTCATACTCAGAAATTAGCATCTTGTTCCCTTTTGCTTTTCCATTGACTTAACACAAAAGTTGTGATCGAGGACAGTCAAAAGCCCATAGCTTTCTTAAAAATTAAGAGAACTGAAAGAAACTGTCAGTTATTATAGATTGAAGCATTCTAAAACAAATATGAAACAAACTTACTTGGATGACCTGAAATTAAAGCATATAATTAGTTAGTTACCCAATTGTAGCTAATTACAAAATTCAATGAGTAGATCTAAACATCTATCCATTTCTTAAGAAAATATTAACATTTTTTAAAAAGCCTAAGTGTCCAAATAACATTCACACAAGAATTCACAATATAACATGATTTTTAAATCACTTTGTCATGAATTTATAGGCCAAATTAAAGGAATTTAGTGTTTAATGCCCGTAAATTAATGGCCATTTAAATCAGCTTGCGAGTGGGATTTTATGGAACGCGATGGATTGGAACGTTGCGGTTGCGGTGAATTTAAACCCCATATCGGCAGGAAAAATACTGCCAGTTCGTATGGGGAATAAATCACCGTTTCGCAACATGACATTTGGATTAAGGTCATCTTAACAAGCAAGTTTATATGAAAAAATAAACTGCTTTCCTTTACCTGCCCCCTACGTAAAATCCGTCCCCGTTGTCGGCGTTCACGGCATAAGAAGCTAATTTTTATTTTACTCCAGCGCTGAAATAGTCGGCCGATTTAATTAAAAAAAAAAAAAAATTCTCGTACCGGCAGTCGGAACGAATCTTCAGTAAAAGCTCGCACCCCGAGAAAATATAACTCCGGAAGGCAGGTGAAAACCGCATTTTAACCCCGCCTCCCCCCCCCCTTCAAAGGCGCCAAAGTCGCGCACACGGCCAGTGACAGAACTGCAGCGCCGCTAAAGGTAAGTTTTGCAACATACCTAGATACGGTCCTCAAAATTGCTCACTAATTTGTGGTTGAAGAAATAAGGTTTAAGGTAATAAGAATCGCCAGTGTTCCCAACTCTAATCAGGATTTCGAGAAACAGGAAATAAGCAGTGTGGCAGGAAGTAATTAATTGCAGTTTTATTTCTGTTTTTTATGACATTCACTGTAAATTATCAGCTAACCTTAAAAAGTGCAAAAGAAAACTTGGTATCTTAAAACTAGATTATAATTCTTAATTATAACTTGATCTAATTAATGACCAGTTGGAAAACCTAATGACTAATTAAATCAAATGATGAAGCAAGGCTGTCGCACATGCAGGCTGATGGAGTTCACTGCAGGACAGATTGTAAATTATGGGCACTTGTCAGAGAAGTACTGCAAAAATCACATATTAACATTAATTGTATAAATTCAACCAACCAGCCAACATCGTAACGACTGTCTTGAGGAAGATTATTTGGGTTCAGTTTCTTAGGATAATACATCGAGGAACCAAACGGGGAATAGACACAAAATGCTGGAGTAACTCAGTGCGGTCAGGCAGCATCTCGGGAGAAAAGGAATATGTGACGTTTCGGGTTGAGACCTTTCTTCAGACATGAAGAACGGTCTCGACCTGAAACGTCGCCTCACCTTTTCTTTGCTCCTGATCCGCTGAGTTATGCCAGCTTTTCGTATCTATCTTCGGTGTAAACCAGCATGCGCAGTTCCTTCCAACACAAATGGAATAGACTGTTTTAGATCGTGTCGTTTAAAATAAAATAAGATTAATTGACAACCTCATAGTTAAGGATCTTCTGGGGAATAGTGATCATAATTTGATACGATGTAGTATTCCATTTGAGAGGGTCTCAAACGTATGTCTGAAGCTAGTGCTTTTTAAAAAAATAAAAAGGTAATTGCAAACATGTAAAAGCTGAGCTGGCTAAATGTGACTGGGAAAATAAGTGATGAGGATATTGAAATACTAGTAGACAATGAAGAAGATAGTTCATAAATTTCCACAATGATAAATCACTTTGTGCAATAGAGCGGTTGAGAGGAATTATCCGTCTGTTCTTGGAGAAGATGCAAGGAGCCCCGGGAGCCTCATTCGCACCCGGTGTACCTGGTTGAGTGGGACACGCAGGCCAGAGACGTGCAGGATGAAGAGGGGATAATGTTGGTTAGACAGCTTTGTGAGCTTGAAGCAGAGCTGGTGGATGAACGGAAGCAGCGTGGAGATGGACCTCAAAGACCTGGAAGCACAAATTGACGCTGCAAATAAGTTCTGTTCAGTTTAGTTTATTGTCACGTGTACCGAGGTACAGTGGAAAGCATAGAAAACATTTAAAAAATAGGTGCAGGAGTTGGCCATTCGGCCCTTCAAGCTAGCACCGCCATTCAGTATGATCATGGCTAATCATCTAAAATCAGTATCCCGTTCCTGCTTTTTCCCCATATCCTTTGATTCCTTTAGCCCCAAGAACTAAACCAAACTCTTGAGAACTTTTTTTACGTGCTAACCAGTCAGCAGAAAAACAATACACGATTCCAATCAAGCCATTTACAGTGTCTAGTTGCATGATAAGGGAATAACGTTTAGAGCAAGGTGAAGCTGGTAAAGTCCGATCAAAGATAGTCCGAGGTTCACAAATGAGGTAGATAGTAGTTCAGGACTGTTCCCTGTTTGTGGTAGGATGGTTCAGTTGCCTGATAACAGCTGGGTAGAAATTGTCCCTGAATCTGGAATAAAAGTTGTGATGAAGCAATTAAACAACTTTGCAGTTTTCAGGCACATTTGAAAGACGACCAACGTGAGCTGGAGGAGGCTCGTGTTTCCAGAGAGGAGATCTTCACTCGGTCGAAGAACGAAAGGAAGGTGAAGAATCTTGAGGCATAAATCTTGCAGCTTCGTGAGGAGCGGGCTGCCTAGGAGTGAACACTTCACCATGCCAACTTTATGAGTTGGTAGACGAAATTGCAAACAGCGCTTCTGGAAAATCTGCTCTCCTGGAAGAGCTTGAGGGAGAACAGAGTGGCGTGGAGCGCCTTGGTGATGAGTTCCAAGGGACCACGGTGCAGGTTGAAACTCTGAACTCGGAGCCTGCCATCCAGCACTTGGGTTGGACAGAAAAGAGAAAATGTAAGGCAATGGCGGAAGCTCAACTTAAGAACGCAGATAACCTCTCCTGCCCTTTGGTCGAATCTGCTACAAATCCCGGGATCTTCGCTGTGGGGATGGGAAATATGATCAACGCTGTAAGATTGGATCCTCTCCCAGCTACAGACAAGTCCAATTAAAGGTCATTGGGCCAATTAACCCATCCCACAGGCATTCCCCGAATAAACCCTGGGGCCCAGAGAGGAAGCTGCAGGGATAATTCTGCACACTTTTATTGAATAATATGGGGTAGGCCATTTGGGACTGAGATTAGAATATCTGTGGAATTCTCTGCCACAGAAGGTAGTTGAGGCCAGTTCATTGGCTATATTTAAGAAGGAGTTAGATGTGGCCCTTGTGGCTAAAGCGATCAGGTGGTATGGAGAGAAGGCAGGTACAGGATACTGAGTTGGATGTTAAAGAAGGAACTGCAGATGCTGGAGAATAGAGGGTTACACAAAAAGCTGGCGAAACTCAGCGGGATGCAGCAGCATCTAAGGAGCGAAGGAGATAGGCAACGTTTCGGGTCGAGACCCTTCTTCAGACTGGTCAGGGATCAGGGAAACGAGAGATGTAGACAGTGATGTGGAGAGATAAAGAACAATGAATGAAAGATATGCAAAAAAGTATTGATGATAAAGGAAAAAGGCCATTGTAACCTGTTTGTAGTGTGAAAATGAGAAGCTAGTGTGACTTGGGTGGGGGGGGGGGAGATACTGAGTTGGATGATCAGCCATGATCATATTGAATGGCGGTGCAGGCTCGAAGGGCCGAATGGCCTACTCCTGCACCTATTTTCTATGTTTCTATGAGGAAAAACCTTTTCACCCAGAGAGTTGTGAATCTATGGCTAACGGAATCGAGGGATATGTGGTGAAAGCAGGAACGGGGTACTGCTTTTGGATGATCAGCCATATTGAATGGCGGTGCTGGCTCGAAAGGCCAAATTGCCTACTCCTGCACCTATTTTATGTTTCTATTTGTCTCTAGATATAAAGCCCATCGGGGGGAGTTCACCTTACTGTGTGTGCCAGTGTATTCATTATTAATCTTGCGTCGTGACCGACGCCACAATGCTTACAAACGACAGTCTTGTCTGATGTGAATACCTGTTATCCCTGTTGCAAAACCAGTGTACCAGTGTTTTTTTCTTTTAACCATGTTACCATTGCATGTTACCACAAGATGGAGCAGTAGTGTTTAGAAGTGAATCTGTAGAATTCCTCAGTACATCTTAATCCAGCAAGTGTGGAATACTGACTAATGGAGGATATGGCACTCAAATAAATAAAAACGGATTGATCTGCAGTGGCCCTACTTTCAGTTTTTTTTATAAAAGGAGGTCTGATCGACAATTTAAACCTGACATACAAATCTACAAACATGAGAAACAAGTGCAGGAGAATGCCATTCACTCTTTCTGTCTGCTCCATCATAGTGGATCTATCAATCTCTGTCTTGAATGTACTCAGCAATTGTGACTAGCTCTCATCTGTAGAGAATCCCGTGTTTTACTGCCCTCGCTTCAGTCCTGACTTCAGTCCTTCACTTCAGACCACCTTATTTTGAAGCTCTGGTCCCATGTTTCATAGATAAATAGACAATAAGATGCAGGAGTAGGCCATTCAGCCCTTCGAGCCAGCACCACCATTCAATGTGATCTTGGCTGATCATCCACAATCTGTACCCCGTTCCTGCCTTCTCCACATACCACTTGATTCCTCTCCCCGAAGAGCTCTATCTAACTCTTTTGAATGCGTCTTCTGAGGCAGAGAATTCCACAAAATCCCCAACTCTCTGTGTGAAATGTTTTTCCTCATCTCAGTTCTAAATGGCCTACCCCTTATACTTAAACTGTGGCCCCTGGTTCTGGACTCCCCCAACATCGGGAACATGTTTCCTACATCTAGCTTGTCCAATCCCTTAATAATTTTATATGTTTCTATAAGATCCCCTCTCATCCTTCTAAATTCCAGTCAATACAAGCCCAGTCGCTCCATTCTTTCATCATACGACAGTCCCGCCATCTGCACAGAAACTGCACGCAATACTTCAGGTGTGGTGTCACCAGGGCCATGTGCAACAGGGCTTATATTCACTGGAATTTAGAAGGATGACATGTTCTATACATCCCAACCAAGGGTCAATGTCATCCACCCTAACAAGTCCCTTAAGAACTTTGCACTTTTTATTTTGAAACACTCATTCTTTTAAACTATCCAGGGTTTTGACTCCATCTGCTTATTTGTTCCTCATAAGACACCACATGAAAATGGAGGGATATGGGTCAGGTGCAGGCAGAGAAGATTAGTTAAACCTGCCATCATGTTTGATGTAGACATCGTAAACTGAAAGTCCTGTTTCTGTGCTGTATTCTTCTATGTTCTAAGGCCTTGCCCTCCCCACCTCTTACCAAGGCCCATCCGAAGAATTGCTCATTGAAGCCTTGGTTAATTTCAGTAACATTTTTTTTGTACTCTAATCTGCGTGAATTAAGACTATTATGGCAATTGCTTTCCTAATTGCTTGGCAAACGGACATGCGCAGGTAATGACTAGTGCCCAAAGACATTTACATCCTTCGAAAGACAAAAGAGCACCTTTTTATTTATTTTCCTCTCAAATGGAAGAACTTGACATTTTTCCGCATCACGTTCCATCTACCATATGCTGAATTGTTCATGTAACCTGTTTATATCCCTCTTCATCCTCTTGGCAACGTGTACTGTCACCCAGCTTTTGAACATCAGCAGAGCTGCATGAGGTACTCGTCCTAATCATGGGCAGAGATTATGAAGTGTTGGCATCCTTGCACTGAACACTGATACCCAACTAGTCGCAGCTTCCTAAGGGATGGGATTGATAGGATTGCTCTGAGAGCCAGCATAAACTCGTAGGGTCTTCCTCCTTTGTTTGAAGGAAATTTGAAGGATTATTTTAAGGCAGAGATAGATAGATTCTTGATTAGTAACGGCGTGAGAGGTTACGGGGAGAAGCAGGAGAATGGGGTTAGGAGGAAGACATAGATTGGCCATGATTGAATGGTGGAGTAGACTTGATGGGCCAAATGGCCTAATTCTACCACTGTCACTTATGAACGTATCAAAGTATGAGCTCAAACATGACCTGGTTTCTATTTGCTATTCAATCATAAATAACTTTAATGAGCTCTTGTGCGACTCCTTTTCGGAGACCTTATGAAAGTCCAAATACAACACATCACCTGGTTCCCCCATGTCTGATATACTGGACAAAGTGTCCAATAATCTCCTCCAGAGTATTTATATCCATTATTATATCTGGCCCTAACCAAATACCTGGCATTTGATCAGAAAAAAAATGATTTGTGTAGTCGATCTCCTACACTCCATAGATGCTGCTGCACCCGCTGGGTTTCTCCAGCATTTTGTGTACCCTCCCTTCAGAACTTTGTACTTTTCCACTTTGCACCTCCAATTCTTTGATACTCTTGAGGGTCCAGACTCATGCGATCACAGCTGGTTTGCGAATCACAAGCTCTGACATGTTGACTTCGGCGAATTGCCGGAATATTATATGAACTGTCCATAAATGAAGACTTGCTCATCTTGAAGTTGGATAGCTACAATAGAAAAGAAACTTTTTTATTATTGCAAAAACTTTCCAATCAAATATTTCCTCCATGCATCTGCTTCTACGAGCTTGTCTCCGTGCTTCACAAGCCATGGTACTGTGCAGGCTACATACTACCTTGCCCACCTCCCTCTCCCCAACCACCCGCTCCCTCTCCCCACTCCCACCCTCAATCTCCCCACTCCAACCCTCCATATCATTTATTCCTCAGAGTGCTGAACTCAAGACAAATTCATTCAAAAAATCTTCCAAATATAGTTTCAAGGTTTTTTTCCTTTTGAACATCTGGAACCATCAGCTAAGTGCACACACAATAACTGATCTATTCCCCTAATACATGCTGCTATGCACAGATACAACCTGTTTAACAGATTCTCAATGTACCTATGGTCTTCCAGCCTAATTAGCCTTCCTTAACTGAATACCAGGTGGTGTATATTTTCCATGATCTCCTCTGGGTTTAAAATGAAATCATTAGTAAATTTGCTAAACTGCTGGTTAATTTCCACAATTTGTATTTTTAATGGTGTTTTCTGATTTGACGTAATTCTGTAAAGTTTTCAATTTGGAATCATGCTGGGAATTTATTTTTTTAGAATGCTTGTTGCACACGCTGTTTTATACCTTTCCCTTATTATGGTTCATGCTGATCTTCCCAATCATAGATGTACAGCCTTTATAGACCTGTTATGTGTAGAATTGAATCCCTGACACCAAAACATTCACATCTAAAGGCTCTACCTGCTCTAGTTGATGGTGAGTGCCAAAGTGCCCATTGGGGAATGGTCATATCACCTCAACCATTGACTGCTGCCAGGCCCTTTGTGAGCATATTGCTACAGATGCCCCATAGAAAGCATTTTATCAGGATGCATCGCAGCTCGTTTTGGGAAACGGCTCCATCCAAGACCGCAAGAAATCTCAGTGAATTGTGGACGCAGCTCAGACCATCACACAAACCAACCTCCCTTCCATTGGCTCCATTTATACCTTGTGCTGCCTCGGCAAGGCCAGCAGCATAATCAAGGACGGGTCGCACCCCTGGCCCCTCTCCCATCAGGCAAAAGGTATAGAAGTGTGAAAGCACAAGCCTCCAGATTTGGGGACAGTTTCCAACTGTTATCAGGCAACTGAATCATCCTACCACAACCAGAGAGCAGTGCTGAACTACTATCTACCTCTTTGGTGTCCCTTGGGCTATCTTTGATCGGACTGTGCTGGCTTAGCCTTGCACTAAATGTTATTCCCTTACCATGTATATATACACTGTAATGGCTCGATTGGAATCAAGTATTGTCTTTCTGCTGACTGGATAGCACGCAACAAAGGCTTTTCACTGTACCTCAATACATGTGACAATAAAATAAGCTAAACTAAACTTGTAGAGTCATAGGGAGGTGCAGCATGGAAATAGTCCCGAACTGTAGCATACCACTATCATCCATCCATTTACACTAATCCTAAAACAATCCCATTTGTTTTATTCTCTATGTTATCCTGAACTTCCCTGCCAGATTCTACCACTAACCTACACACTGGACAATCTTACAGTAACTAATTAATCACTGAAACTGCACATCTTTGGGAAGGAAATGTGTGCCGTCATGGGAGTATGATTGACATGTCTACTTTGTGCACCATGAGAAATTTGAGGAATGTCCTGTGCACAATTGTGGCCATTCAGAACAAATCACAGTGCAGTGGCTTAATGTCCAATTTCCAAATTCTATCTGTTACTCCTTAGTATCTTCTTATTAAAGATACAAGAAAGAAACAAGTTTTCAGCCCAACGAGTCCACGATCCAATCACTGATCACCTGTGTGCAGTTTTGGTCCCCTAATTTGAGGAAGGACATTCTTGCTATTGAGGGAGTGCAGCGTAGGTTTACAAGGTTAATTCCAGGGATGACGGGACTGTCATATGCTGAGTTAATTGGCTATATTTAAGAGGGAGTTCGATGTGGCCCTTGTGGCTAAAGGGATTAGGGAGTATGGAGAGAAGGCAGGTAAGGGATACTGAGTTGGATGATCAGCCATGATCATATTGAATGGCGGTGCAGGCTCGAAGGGCCGAATGGCCTACTCCTGCACCTATTTTCTATGTTTCTAACATAGTCCTTTTCTCCAGTGATGCTCTCTGACCCGCTGGGTTAATCCAGCTTTTTGTTCGGTTTAAATCTACGGTTTAATCCAGCATCTGTAGTTTCTTCCTATACATTTCGTCTTGCTTGTTTTTCTTGGCTTAAGGTTATAATTATTTCTTTACCTGGAACCGAATGTCCATTTATTTGATTTTATTTCTTTCTTTTCTAATTTTTATTTGTAGTTATACCGTTCAATTCTGTTTTGTTTTCCATTTTTACCTTTGTTCTTTTTACCCCCGGTCCAAAACAAACATCAAACTTGAAAGCATCTTGTTTCTCCGTTGGATAAATGAATACCTTTGCTGCTTTCCATAGTAATCTCCATTTAGTTTAGGTGACATAATGGCAGCAAGATCCACATTGTGTAACTTTTATTTTATTGTAGAGGGGGTAATTTTCAGCATTTGTTCTCCAAAAGGCATTCCCAATCTTGATTTAGCTAATTTCAGCATTCATTGCTGAGCCAGAGATTAGTCCACCCCTTTATTGCCTTTATTGAAGGTTGCATGTCTTATTTTGCGCATGAATTCTCAGTTTGCACAAAAGGTCTGTTTTAGATCCATGGCTACATCATAAAGTGAAAGGTATTGAATCCATAATTTGGTTCCTGCATTCTTTCCAAGATGGTACTTCCATTTACTAGCTCACTGTTTTTCTTGCTTTTGATCAGTTGTGATGGATTGTGTTCTCCTTTGCTTTTATGTGCTGCTTGCTGTAAAATGAAGCCAGATCCCATTTATTCATTCCACATTTTATAAAGTCGGAAGCTTATACACTCATGTTGTTTAATGTAGCATGTACTTCTATCCTGAACCATTAGCTACGACGGGGATAGAGAATCCAATTTAATTTTCAGCATTGTGTCCGGGTGATGTAAAATGATTTTTTGCAGTTTTATTGCATTTCTAAATGTGGTATTATGCAACATGTGATTTTAAAGTGAGTTTATGTAAAATAAAACTACTAGAAGAACTCCGTAGATCAGGCAGCATCTGTGGAGGCAAGGAGATGGTGGATATTTCGGGTCAAGACCCAGCATCAGTCCTCACTGTCCCTTTGCCTCCACGGAAGTTGCCCGATCACTGAGTCGCTCCAGCAGTTTTATTATCGCTCTAGGTTGCAGCGTCTGCAGTCTCTTACGGCTCCAATTTACACCTGTAGTTCATTTTTATTCACAAAATGAAAAACTGGTGATGCTGGAATAAAAGCAGAAAATGTTGAGCATACCCAGCTGATACACGCATGCAGATGGAAATGTGTATTGATGTGGAAGTGTGTGGCAGAAGTGAATCAGGAATTCTGATAAAGTGTCATTCACCTGGTACATTTAACTGTATTCTTTCCTCTGAGTGTGTCGAAAGGAACTGCAGCTGTTGAATTATACCAAAGGTAGACTCAAAATGCTGGAGGAACTCCAGTGTTTACTCCTACATTTTGTGCCCATTTTCTTGCCTCTGAGGTGCTGCCTCACCTACAACATGGTTTTATTTCAATTTTATTTAAGGGTCAAAGATCATAAGTAGAAGGATAGGCTAAATGATAGGACTGATGTGACTGATCTCTCAACTGCCAGGATTTTTGCTTTTAGATGTCTTCCAAAAGAGAAAATAAAGTTTAAAGTTTGAGTATTTCCGCCATTCATTATCTTCTGTCACTATTAAGTGATGTAAATATTTGTTCTGCAGCATTTTTACTTTATTTGCGGATCACGTATCGATATTAAAAGCGGGGAAATATATGGCACCCGGAGTTAGTGCGTTTTTTTTTCTCTTCATCTGTAAACTCAAAAATATATGTATATTCGCCTACCGCTCTCTCTAGCATTCTCCGCTGAAAGTATATTTTCGGTCAATAAACATAAGTAGATCGGCATCTTTGTCAATAGACAATAGGTGCAGGAGTAGGCCATTCGGCCCTTCGTGCTAGCACCGCCATTCAATGTGATCATGGCTGATCATCCCCAATCAGTACCTCGTTCCTGCCTTCTCCCCATATCCCCTGACTCCGCTATTTTTAAGAGCCCTATCTAGCTCTCTCTTGAAAGCATCCAGAGAACGTGCCTCCACCGCCCTCTGAGGCAGAGAATTCCACAGACTCACAACTCTCTGTGAGGAAAAGTGTTTCCTCGTCTCCGTTCTAAATGGCTTACTCCTTATTCTTAAACTGTGGACCCTGGTTCTGGACTCCCCCAACATTGGGAACATGTTTCCTGCCACTAGCGTGTCCAAGTTTGTTTGCCGTGATGAATGACATTTTTAAAGGTGTGTTTTGTTACAGAGAGTGATGGGCAGTCTTGTGGACTTGCAGTGTTGCTGCAGTTTGTAGCATGAGAGGTGATAGGACCTTGCATCGTGTTACTTCCCTCCTTCCTGCATTGATTTTGTTTTTGTGCTTTACTTTGTATTTTAAAGCAGCTTTCTTGCCCAGTCAGTTACCCTGGAGTTCCAGCAACATTGCATGCGGCTGGTGCTGTCATGACGCATTGTGCCGGACAGTTTTACAAGCTGTTGGTTTGTGACACTGGCCCCTCAAAAGCTTGTGGAAGTTTATTTATTTCAGGAAACGGCATGTCAAATTTCAGGCAGTGACCAATTGAACAACAAAATGCACCTTTTGGCATCGCTTTTCATTTGGCTTTCCGAATCTAGGTACATCGTTTGTCTTGGACTATAACACCGACGTGAGTTACTGTCAGTGACAATAAAATGACCCATCACACAAAAAGTATATCAGAGCATCTTTAATACATACGTACTATTGTGGCCGTCTCTCCTCACTGGTGTAATATACATTGCATCAGTCGGCCATAAGAATCAGGGAGGCAATGCAGAAGCACCTCACAGCAAAGGGCGTATGGCAGCATGGTGGCGCAGTGGTATAGTTGCTGCCTTGCAGCGCTGGAGACCCGGATTCGAATCTAAGTACAGGTGCTTGTTTGTACGTTCCCCCATGACCTGCGTGGGTTTTCTCCGGTTTCCTCCCACACTACAAAGACGTATAGATTTGTAGGTTAATTGGCTTGTATAATTGGAACTTGGCCCTAGTGTGTGTAAGATAGTGTAAGTGTGCATGGATCGCTAGTCGGCGCTGACTCGTTGGGCAGTAAGGCCTGTTTCTGCGCTGTATCCCTAAACTAAACTAAAAAAATGATATCCTGGAGAAATTCAGCATCAAACAGCATCTCTGGCGGCAAATGGACCATTGACCACCCCTGTGCTTCCACAGATGCTGCTGGAATTGAGAAACTCTTGCTGAGTTCCTCCAGCTGTTAGTTCTTTGCACCAGACTCTAGCATGTGCTGTCACTGGAGTACCCCATACATTGGCTGTGGCAATGGTCTTTTCAACAGGGCGGCCATGGTGGTGCAGCGGTAGAGTTGCTGCCTTACAGCGCTTTCAGCACCGGATAGCCGGGATTGACCCCGACTACGTGTGCTGTCTGTACAGCGTTTGTACGTTCTCCTCGTGACCGATTGGCTTTTCTTCTTTTTCCTCCAGGTTTGTAGGTTAATTGGCTTACTATAAATGTAAATAGTCCCTAGTGTGTGTAGGATAACGTTAGTGTGCGGGGATCGCTGGTCGGCGCTGTCCCAGAGGGCCGAAGGGCCTGTTTCCCCGCTGTATCTCGAAAATTAAAAAACTGAAACATCTGCCTGGGTAACTATTATTTGTTCCAAATAATGTATATGTCTGTCTTAATTCCATTTGACACATTGTGACCGAGACTCTAATCAATTCACTACAACTGGCAGTGGTCAGTGCTCTTCTGCCAGATCTTTATTGCTACGACAAGAGGGAATGGACAGGTGAATAACCAGCCAGATCTTTCCATCCATGGAGATTTAATGGATCTCCTGGCTCACCACGTGGTTTCCTATAAACCATTGTAGACACAAATGTCTCTGTACAGAATGAAACTGCCCTCCGAAATACATCTCACATTTAGGCTATGAGGGCTCTCCACCTGAAATGACAAAAATCCCTTTCTCCCCACAGATGCTGCTCGACCTCCTAAGTTCCTCCAGCAATTTTGTCTTTTTTTTGTTCTAATTGAATCAAACACTCTAATAGCATGCGAAGTGCTTTACACATAAAAAGTTGAATGGTGGAAGAATTAAGCCAGCTCGAGTTGCATTTGTAGCGCGACAAGATGGCGCAGCGGTAGAGTTGCTGTCGTACAGCGCCAGAGACCCGGGTTCAATCCTGACTGGGTGCTGTCTGTACAGTCAACAAACTACTTCTGTTGACTCTCATCTCATACTATACCTTATTATTTTATTTATTTTCATATTTTTAATTTCATACTTTTAATTTTCATTCTTAAACTGTATTATTGTTTATTCTTGTCTTTTTTATTTCTCCTACCCCCTGATTTGCCATTAACATTCATTTTCAGATGGGAGCGGACTTTGTATAAGCCCTCTGGGCTTCCCTTCCCTCCCAGCACTGTATGGTATTATAAATTGATCGTTTGTCTTCTTTTAAAACATGGTGCAAATAAATAAACAAACATAAACAAACAAACAGAGTTTGTATGTTCTCCCTGCGTGTGTTTTCTCTGGGTGCTCCAGTTTCCTCCCACACTCCAAAGACGTAAGCTAATTGGCTTCTGTAAATTGTAAATTGTCCCTTGTGTGCGTACGATAGTGTGCGGGGATCGCTGGTTGGCATGGACTCGGTGGGCCGAAGGGCCTGTTTTCCCATTGTGTCTTTAAATTGAACTAAACTAAGCCAGCTCGAGTTACATTTGTTGAAGAGAAACTAGTCGACATTTTGAGTTGGTGAGCCTTCTTCAGAATGGGGAGGAAGAGTTAAAAAGTTGTTTCCAAAGCCGAGCTGGGGGGGAGGAGTGAGGTATGAAATAAAATACAATATAACGTCAGCTACCTCAGTGTCAAAGACCAGGGTTCAATCCTGACCTCGGTTGCTATCAGTGTGCAGTTTGTTCAATTCTCCCGGTGACCATGTGGATTTCTTCCAGGTGCTCCAGTTTCTAGATGTGCTGGTTTGTCGGTTAATAAGCCTCTATAAATCCCCCCAGAGTGTAGGGAATGACTGTAAAATTGGGACAACATAGAACTGGTGTGAATGGGTAATCAATGTTTGGCTTGGTCCCGGTGGGTCAAAAGGCTCGTTTCCAAACTGTATCTTTCAATTGGTGAAGACAGGTTAAGACAGAGCAGCTGATAAGAAGCATGAGTACTCTCCATTACCCAACGCTTGAAGAACCAGGATGAGAAAGGGACATACGCATAATAATAGGAATTAATGGGAGACACAAAATTCTGGAGTAACTCAGCGGGTCAGGCAGCATCTCTGGAAAAAATACATAGGAAATGTTTTAGGTCGAGACCCTTCTTCAGACCAAAACGGGTTAGTGTTTCTTCCACTCGCAGCATTTCATGACACTTGCTGGTCAGGACTAGTGGTTTAATTTACCCTTATAACAACTGTCAGCCACTCTTTCAAGTAATTAATTATCTGAAGTGCTTTGAAACATTTCAGACTGACACTTAGCAATGCAAATATTAATTGGTAGTGATAAATGTGGATCTGAAGATTCGTGTGTTTGCCCTGTCGGTTAAACGAGCTGAAAATTCACCCCTCCATGTTGATCTGCTGTTTTTAGAGCGGATAATCCATGCACTTTTTTTTTCCCTCACTGAATTTTTGTACCCCTCAAAGGGTTAATATAATTAAACTCATTAATTTATTTTTTTTCCTAATGATTTTTCTACTTCATTGAAATTGTTAATCTGTGGAACACAGCAGTTGTCTTTTCTGCTGTGTTCATAACTTGTGTCTGGAGATACAAGACAATTTGAAGTTTCAATTGCTTCCCCACTTGACTTGACACAATTAACTGAGTGCATGACATGTTGATTGCTGGTGGTTTCAGCTGAAGGGTGTACTGCTGCTAAGTGTCATATTCCAGTGGGCATTTTGAAGAATTCCTCAATATTTGTTAGGCTTTGCAGTTCCTCTTTTGGCATAGCTATAACCGCCAGAGTGGCAGAAGTTCATTAAAACACTGCATATTTGTACCTTTCACCCAAAGAGATCAAACTTGTTGATATTGTAGGGCTGCACATGTATTTACTCTTAATTCGTCTAGGTGCTGGGTTCTTTTGTGTTCCCATTTTTAATTTGGAGCGTTGCTGATCTCTTCCCATTCTCTATAAATTACCAGAGGAAGATTTTACACTATGCCAGTGTACATCGATTCCCTCTTAAAGCACTTCACTAAATTAAAACTGATGCAATCGATTTGAGTTGGACTTGATAAACTTCCTCTTAAGTTGCAGAGTGTACAGCTGTTACAGCATAAAGTAGTGCAGTAATAGGAAGTTTACGAGAATAATCCCAGGAATGATCAGGTTAACATATGATGAGCGTTTGAAGGCACTGGACCTGTACTCGCTGGAGTTTGGATGGATGAGGGAAGGCCTCATTGAAACTTATCGAATAGTGAAAGGCCTGGATAGAGTGAATGTGGAGAGGATGTTTCCACTAGTGAGGTAGTCTAGGACCAGCGGCCATAGCCTCAGCATAAAAGGACATACCTTAAAAAAGGAGGAGGAATTTCTTTTCTCAGAGGGGGATGAATCAGTGGAATTCATTGCAAACTGACGGCTGTGGAGGCCAAGTCAATGGACATTTTTAAGGCGGAGATTGACAGATAAGGGCGTCAGGGGTTATGGGACGAAGGCAGGAGAATGAGGTTGAGGGGGAAAGATAGGTCAGCCATGATTGAATAGGGGAGTAGACTTGATGGGCCGAATAGCCCAGTGCTGCTCCGAGAACCTCTGAACATGAATCATTCACAAGGTTCAGTATGCCAATTGATACAAAATGTAATCTTTGTAACTAATAATTAGGAAAGCCCTGTTCATATCATAAGTATGAGAATCCACAAAGACTACCGAAATGCAACGCTGATGTTCTCTGAAAGAAGAACCAAGTGGAGGTTGGAACAAAAAGATTTTTAAATTATTTTGTTGGGTGAGTTTTACGGTGCACTTACCCACTCTAGTTTAGGCCTGAATTAGATCAATTACCAGGTGCCTGTGCCCTTGCTTCCTTTTGCACTTAATTTCATAGATACTAGTTTCCAAATACACACAAGGAAGCCTGAGAAATGTATTTGCAGTCAGAGACCTTTGATACCCATCACCTACAGAGTGGAAGAAATAATTCATTTGAGCACAATGTCACAGCAAAGTGCAAATGCTAATCGTAGAACCATTAATTGCAAAACCAGTAATGTGCAATTGCATATTAAATGTCTTTTAAAAAAAATAAATAAATAATTAGCTCATTGAAAGGATGCGGGTGCGTAAATTTGTATACAAACATGTCAAGTAAAAAAAAAAATGCCGTGTTACCCACCTGGGTAAAGGTGGTTGATGTTTCAAAGCCAGTTGTCATTAGATCCAATTCCATCACTGTGTGAAACCATTATATGGATTGACATTCATTTCCAGAATCATTACTAGTTTGTAAGAGAGGTAGGATAAGGGTGATAAGAGTGAGAATTCCAGAGTGACCACCTCAGATTTTGATCGTAGATACTGAGTTTTCCATTTGTATCAACATGGGTAAAAGGAGCCATGGCAATATAACATGATTACGAAGAAACCCAGAAGGCAATGAGTAAGAAACGTCCTTACTCAAGGTGTGTTGTGAATGGGGATCTCGGTCTGACAGAGGATTTTTCAGGCAATATTGAAAGGGTGTTGGGACAAGCTTGATTGGAAAAAAGAATAGAGGATTAAACGGATCAATTTAGTTGAGGAAAGGCTTGAGTGGAGTTTAAACACAAGCATTGGGGTGAGTGGTCCACCTGTGAGTCGATAATGCTTCATATAGTTGGTGCCTTTGTCTTGAAGGGAGAGTCATATGACGGTTCTAGAACAAAACCGAAGGATTTTTAAATGTATTTTTTAATTTATTTTGATAGTGATTATCTTCACCACGTATTCTTTCCCCAACTCCCTCGGTTTTTAATTCACTCTTCGATCCTTTGTCTTTTTTTTCCTTCCCATCCTGGTTTAGTCTACCTAATATCTGCACACTTCCTCTACCATATCCCTCCCGCGTCTGGTTCTATCCGCCTTGTCTCTGCCTTGATGGTTCTCACTCCCACCTTCCTTACGTATCAGAGCCCTGTACTTGTAGACACAGGAACTTCAGATGCTGGAATCCTCAGCAAAACTCAAAGTGGTGGAGCTTCTGTCCTTGTAGTCTTTGTGTCACCCTCCCGTCCCAGTTTCCTCCTTCCCTCTCCCCTCCCACCAACTAGCTCCGTCTACCACTTTGTTTATTTTTTCTTTTCTGCTTCCACCTATTGCCTGCTTGCGTAGGAAGGAACTGCAGATGCTGATTCATACCGAAGATAGGCATAAAATGCTGGAGTAACTCAGCGAGTCAGGCAACATCTCTGGAGAAAAGGAATAGGTGGCCATTTTTGGTCCAGTCCCTTCCTCAAGACTGAAGTGTTCCGACCCGAAATGTCACCTGTTCCTTTTATTCAGAGACGCTGCCTGACCTGCTGAGTTACTCCAGCCGTTTTGCATCTATCACCTACTTGCCTTTGTCTCCCAACACCTCATCCCCCACCTTGCTTCTTCTGCCCATTATCCTGCACCATTCCTCAGGCCACCAACACCTACCAGCTTTTTTACCCCTTCCCCTCTCTTTATACTGCCTATCTTCCCTCTCCGCTCTTAATTCTGATTCAGCGACTCAATCCAAAACATTGATCATTCCTTGCCCCCCTCCCCCCCCCCCCCACCCCATCCCTCAACAGGTTTGGCTCGCTGAGTTCCTCAAGCAGCTTGATTTTTTAAAACTCCGGATTCCTGCATCTACTGTACATTCCCTTGTGCCTCTCTCTCCTCTGCGTAATGCTCACTTGTTTGAAAGTATTTAGCACAATTCAGGAAGCCTGTTTTGTCATTAAAGGAGTTGCAAATTTCCATTAGGACACAAAGGTTGAAAGAGTTTTCGGAATAAGGTCACGGCCAAGGCAAATGATTAGATGATTGGGCAGATCAATTTGGATAAAGAGACATTGGTAGAGATTTAATTTAGCAGTCGTTTCGACCTGTGTGGGCAGCCAGCCAATTCCAATCTTTGCCACAGAGAACTGCCTGCAGCTGAGATAAAGAATATTCAGGTGGCCTGCTTGTGTGTTACCTGAAATTTTCAATAATGTCTTTGTCATTCACATTCTCTTTGAATGACCTGGATGTCATTGTATATAAAATGTGAGGGTGAGATTGAGAAGCAGATGTGAAAAAAAATAAGCTAGTGGGTTTTCATGCATATCTGCTTGAAAATCTATTTCCTTTTAATTTTAATGTTTTTGCCAAATTTACATTTTTTTGACTTGGGCACAAAAGATCATCTCTGTCCTTCCCTTGTTGCCGTAGAAAATGTAGTGTTCCCTCTTAAATATGTGTATTACCATTAAAATCAATTCACTTTGAAGAGCAGACAGGTATTAAATTGAATTTCGAATGCGTTGGATAAAGGTCCTGTGATTATTTGTAAAGATCTACCGCTTTGCGTGGCGATTTATTTTAATTGCCTTTGTCAAGAAGGCTTTTAGACTTCTTATTTATTACATATTTACGAACACCATTCTGGCTGGTCATGGACTTGCAAGATCGGATAGTTCATTTTTCTTTGCCAGTGGAGCATTATGTTGACAATTAAAACAGGTTCTGCTGTTCATTGAAGTGGCCACAAGTAGAATTCAAAGAAAATGTCATTTTTTTTCTTATAACGTTGACATCAATTAATCAAACATTTCTGGAGTAAAATATTTTATTAAAAGATATTGCCCAATTTTCTCTCCATGGTCTCATTTTTACTTTGCCTGTAAACTTATTGTAAATATTAAACATTAATATCACCATGAAGCAGTCATGCATTTTTGTTTTTATTATCATATCATTTATGTCAATTCTGGCATGTAATTATTACATTTTGTTCACCAATTTGTAACCACTGTATATCTTTTTTTTAAAATAAATGATCAGTTGGAATTGCTTGGGAGTTTACGGGCTCTTGGAGTGTGTACAAGATGGTCAGTAACTGCGTAAGAAGGAACTGCAGATGCTCCTCTACACCAAAGATAGACATAACATGCTGGCGTAACTCAGCGGGTCAGGCACCATCTCTGGAGACAAGGAATAGGTGACCTTTCCTGTCGGAACTCTTCCTCAGACTGTGTCAGGGTGAAGTTTTGTGGAACTGGGACATACTCCATTTGACCTCTGGATTGATTAGTTCTCCCCGTTATACTGAGGGGCCAGATGTTAATGTTCTATTCATACCTCAAGTCTGAACAGCAAGTGGCGACTTGGCTATGTTATTTTCCTCTTCGCCCTTTATGGAAGTACTCATACTGTGCTTGCCGCGGACAGTTTTAACAATGTGACACTTGCCATCTGTAAAATTCTGATGCAAATCCCTGTTATATTAATTTGGCAATATACACTGGTCTCTTGTCAGGCTTTTTTGTTAATTATGCTTTTATTTTTCTCTGAATCTCTTTGCGTCTCTGCCCGTGTCCGCCCAGTCCACGCCATCCTGCGATCACCCCGCGCACCAGCACTATCCTACAAACTAGGGACAATTTACCATTTGCAGAAGCCAATTTACCTGCAAACCTGCAGCAATCTTTAGTGTGGGAGGAAATCGGAGCACCCGGGGAAAAATCACGCGGTCACAGGGAGAATGTACAAACTCCATACAGACGGTACCCGTAGTCGGGATCGAACCAGGGTCTCTGGTGCTGTAAAGCCAGTAATTCTACCACTCCGTCACCGTGCCACCCTTTTGTCATATGGACGTCTAACACTAACACAGCAATGGGATATTTGGAACAAATGTACTACTTGGGCTGTTCACAACAGCGTTGCACAATTTCATTTCTGGGGACACAAACTGATGCAGTTGTATTGATGAGAGCTCAAGAAGTTTTTCTATCAGATGGCTTATTGAGGCCAGATTCGTGCTCTGCAAAATTTGGAGCAGGCAACATGGCAGCCAAAAGTTTTATTTTGAGGAGAGCCTGGATGGTAATTAGTTGGAAAACAAAATGGTGCAATCTCTGGTCAGTGTGGCCATAGCTGTGGCTCCACCTGTGTCGCCTGTACTCGGTGGTCCTGTTTTTGCAGCAAGTATCCCTTTCACTTCCGTGGGAGCTTTCTGGAAATGCTATGCATTCCTCCAAAATACTCATCGGTGTAGTACTCTGCACTGCACTGCTCTTGGCTGTGACTGGCCTGAAGACCTTTTGTTGGCTTCAGCCTGCAGCTGGATAATTCAGCAAAACTCATACAAAGTTAGCCAGAGTGAAAATATTTGTGAGACCAGTTTAAGACCCTTTCCTTCTCTCCAGCGATTCTGTCTGTACTGCTAAGTTTCTCCAGCATTTTCATCTCTACCTTCGGTTTAAACCAGCATCTGCAGTTCCTTCCTACATATTAAAAAACATTTGGACAGGTACAATGCCCTCTATAATGTTTGGGACAAAAGCCCATCATCTATTTATTTGCCTCTGTACTCCACAATTTGAGATTTGTAATAGAAAAAAAATCACATGTAGTTAAAGTGCACATTGTCAGATTTTAATAAAGGTAATCTGCCCAATCATCTAATCATTTTGATTTCACCATGTAGAGATCACAGCAGTGTTTATACATAGTCCCCCATTTCAGGGCACCATAATGTTTGGGTCACAGCAATGTCATGTAAATGAAAGTAGTCATGTTTAGTATTTTGTTGCATATCCTTTACATGCAATGGGGGGTTACACAAAAAGCTGGAGAAACTCAGCGGGTGCAGCAGCATCTAAGGAGCGAAGGAGATAGGCGACGTTTCGGGTCGAGACCCTTCTTCAGACTTTACATGCAATGACTGCTTGAAGTCTGCGATTCATGGACATCACCAGTTGCTGGGTGTCTTCTCTGATGATGTTCTGCCAGGCCTCTATTGCAGCCATCTTTAGCTTATGCTTGTTTTGGGGATAGTCCCCTTCAGCTTCCTCTTCAGCGTATAAAAGACATGTTCAATTGGGTTCAGATCGGGTGATTGACTTGGCCACTAAGGAATTGACCATTTTTTTGCTTTGAAAAACTCCTTTGTTGCTTTAGCAGTATGTTTGGGATAATTGTCTTGCTGTACAATGAACTGCCGGCCAATGAGTTTTGAGGCATTTGTTTGAACTTGAGCAGGTAGGATTTGTCTATACATTTCAGACTTGAGGCATTATGTTACTACCACAATACCACATCAGCAGTAGTATTGTCAATGAAGACAAGTGAGCCAGTACCTACAGCAGCCATACATGCCCAGGCCATAACACCCCCGCCACCGTGTTTCACAGATGAGGTGGTATGTTTTGGATCTTGGGCAGTTCCTTCTCTCCTCCATACTTTGCTCATGCCATCACTCTGATATAAGTTAATCTCCATCTCATCTGTCCACAAGACCTTTTCCAGAACTGTGGTTGCTCTTTTAAGTACTTCTTGGCAAACTGTAACCTGGCCATCCTACTTTTGCGGCTAGCCGATAGTTTGCATCTTGCAGTGTTGCCTCTGTCTTTCTGTTCATGAAGTCTTCTGTGGGCAGTGGGCATTGACAAATCCACACCTGACTCCTTAAGAATGTTTCTGATCTGTCGGACAGGTGTTTGGGGATTTTTCTTTATTATAGAGAGAATTCTTCTGTCATCAGCTGTGGAGGTCTTCCTTGGCCTGCCAGTCCATTTGCGATTAGTAAGCTCATCAGTGCTCTCTTTCTTCTTATTGATGTTCCAAACAATTGATTTTGGTAAGCCTAAGTTTTGGCTGATGTGGTCCTCATGTTGATAAACCCCGCCTCTCTCTCCCCCGCCTCTCTCTCCCCCGCCTCTCTCTCCCCCGCCTCTCTCTCCCCCGCCTCTCTCTCCCCCGCCTCTCTCTCCCCGTCTCTCTCTCCCCCGCCTCTCTCTCCCCGCCTCTCTCTCCCCCGCCTCTCTCTCCCCGCCTCTCTCTCCCCGCCTCTCTCTCCCCGCCTCTCTCTCCCCGCCTCTCTCTCCCCCGCCTCTCTCTCCCCCGCCTCTCTCTCCCCCGCCTCTCTCTCCCCGCCTCTCTCTCCCCCGCCTCTCTCTCCCCCGCCTCTCTCTCCCCCGCCTCTCTCTCCCCCGCCTCTCTCTCCCCCGCCTCTCTCTCCCCCGCCTCTCTCTCCCCCGCCTCTCTCTCCCCCGCCTCTCTCTCCCCCGCCTCTCTCTCCCCCGCCTCTCTCTCCCCCGCCTCTCTCTCCCCCGCCTCTCTCTCCCCCGCCTCTCTCTCCCCCGCCTCTCTCTCCCCCGCCTCTCTCTCCCCCGCCTCTCTCTCCCCCGCCTCTCTCTCCCCCGCCTCTCTCTCCCCCGCCTCTCTCTCCCCCGCCTCTCTCTCCCCCGCCTCTCTCTCCCCCGCCTCTACTCCCCCGCCTCTCTCTCCCCCGCCTCTCTCTCCCCGCCTCTCTCTCCCCCGCCTCTCTCTCCCCCGCCTCTCTCTCCCCCGCCTCTCTCTCCCCGCCTCTCTCTCCCCCGCCTCTCTCTCTCCCCGCCTCTCTCTCCCCCGCCTCTCTCTCCCCCGCCTCTCTCTCCCCCGCCTCTCTCTCCCCCGCCTCTCTCTCCCCCGCCTCTCTCTCCCCCGCCTCTCTCTCCCCCGCCTCTCTCTCCCCCGCCTCTCTCTCCTGTGATCTTGAGAAAACCACAGTGCTGGAGTAACTTGACAGGTGAGGCACCATCTGTGGAGGAGATGGATAGGCGGTGTTCTGGGCCGGGACCTTTTTTCAGACTCGGAGTCTGAGGAAGAGCCCAAGACCCCAGACATTGGTCATGCGATGCCTCCGCACATGTTGTCCTACTCGCTGAGTTACTCTCGAACTTAGTATTTCATCTCCATTTTAACGTTGACTGGGGTTGAGTTGCTTGCAGTTGCTTCACTTTGCCAGCAGATGGTGCCTCTTACTTGCATGTTGCGCAATATTGCAAAAAACAGCATCAGTGGATTTAAGTGAATTTTGGAACTTCTTTTAATATAAAATTGATTTTCTTTTCCTGCAGCAATAAACATAATGTTCTTACAGAGAGATAAGATCAATAAGAAATTAATTTAACCTTTTCTTTTCTCTGAAGAAATATGATTTTGCAAACATTTGAACTCGGTGAACTCTTGCAATTTTAATCTTTCTCGGCACCAAAGCTGTGTTATTGTATATTACTGATAATTGAAAAATGGTAACATGTTTAAACTTGGGATTCGTTTAAAAAAGAAAGGCTGCAATATTAATCTGAAGAAGTATAATCAATATCTCCAGCAATTTTTGTTTAAAAAGTCCGTATAAAACAAAAGTAGATTTACTTTTTATTGCCAGACTCATGGCTATTTTGCTGGAGTGTCTTGTGAGCACAGAAGTCAATAAAAATGGGCTTCTACATGAAACTACTTTGGTATCTGTCAGCATATATCTGAGGGATTTGGTCGCCTGTAATTATTTTCCCTGCTTTATAATGCAGTCGACATTGAAAGCCGATAGACTTGTCTAACATTCAAGCTGGGGGTTTTATCGAAGCCAGCTGCCTGTTAATGCATGCTGTTGCCTTGATGCCGAATGCAGCATCTTTCATGGATTACAAAACATATTTCAAGAGCCTATGTTATTTTCCATTTATTACACTCTCTGGTCCGCCGCAAACCATTACTGTCTGTGGGGGACACGGTGCCCTCTCCCTGATCTCCTCAAGGGGTTGGTTCTTTGCTCCCTTCCCATTCTGCACTGTCAGCATTATTAGTGTGCGAGCTTTGATCGAGGGTGTATCAATAAACCTGATCCTGCCCTTGCCTTGTGTGCAATGGTGTCTCAAAACTGCCACTGCGTGCCAGACCGTTTCCTCCAACCCAGGTGATCTGATGCAGTAGAAAAATTGGCATTTCGTCTCCACTAACTGTGTGGTCTAAACCACAGTCTGTATCTCGGCTACTCAATCTTGCTGAAGCATTGAGGGCAAACCCAATGTAGGAAGGCGAGTGGTGTCCCAGCCAACTAGACTATGGCGCAGCGGTAGAGTTGCTGCCTTACAACGCCAGAGACCCGGGTTCGATCCTGACCACGGGCGCTGTCTGTAAGGAGTTTGTATGTTCTCCCTGGGACCACGTGGGTTTTCTCCGGTTGCGCTGGTTTCCTCCCATATTTCAAAGACGTACAGGATTGTCGGTTAATTGGCTTCCGTAAAATGTAAAAAAATTGTCGCTAGTGTGCAGGACAACGGTGGTGCCTGTGGGTGGATACGGACTCGGTGGCCAAAGGACCTGTTTCTGCACTGTATCTCCAAAGTAACGTTGACCTGAAATGCGGAACCTTTTTCATTTAGGGCTTTGCGCTGCACAATGTCACATAATTCTGATGGCCTCATGGTGATCCTATGTTATATGGTCTTGTGGAAATGGCAGCCCCACTGCAGCTGTTCATCACATTTCCTTAGACCAGCCTGATTGAGGGGAATGATGACCATCCCTGTTAATGCTGTGTGCTCCGAGGCTTACTGCGCTGTGGCAGACTCGGGATGACTCATTTCAAGTAATGATCTGTCATTTTATTTTGATGAAGCATCGAACTTTGCTGATGCTGTGTTACATGAGGTGATGTGCTTCACCGACCAGCAGGTCAGTCTGCAGGAGGAGGGGAAAAGGGGAAGCTGCATACTCTTCTAACTAGTTGAAAGTAGTGGTGTTTGGACAAATCCTGCCGCAGATGGCGTGGCCTCTTGGAGAGTAAACGATGGGTGGCAGCGGGGTGCGGGGCTGAAGATGGCGGGAAGTATCACTTTGAAGCAGGCACGGAAATCACTATCAAAATGTGGAGGGGACGGGGGACACAATTTCTTACACACACACACACACACACACACACACACACACACACACACACACACACACACACACACACACACACACACACACACACACACACACACACACACACACACAGAGACACACACACACACACACACACACACACACACACACACACACACACAGACACACACACACACACACACACACACACACACACACACACACACACACACAGACACACACACACACAGAGACACACACACACACAGACACACACACACACACACCCCCCTCCCTCCCTCGTCATCTTTCCACTATTGCCCATTTCCATTAGGCAGCTACGAAAGCCTAGTGTGGTGAGACCTGGTGTACAGTCATTCACATCATCAGGGTGTACCAATCCTTCTTGTAACCTTTGTAAACCCATTAGGACTGGTAAATTGTTCTGTGTAGTAATTTTCAGTTATTACAAATTCAGGTTCATCATAAATGGGCAAGACACCCCGATTAAAAAAATATTTATTTTTGTGAGAAATTTGCTTTCAATCGAATTAATGAAACAACTGCGTTAAAAAGACTGAACACTTGCATATATCAAGGCACAGTTTTATAATGCCACAATTTTTTCTATAAATTAAGTACCCTAAAATGTTGCCAAATTTGATTCCTTTGATTGATCGCGGCAAAAACTGTCTCCCCTGTCAGAGGTCTAGTTAATGAATAGCATGGAGTAAATTAAAAACTGACTAATATGGACTCCGGTTTTCCAGTTTCTTTCAGCAGCTCAGTTCAGGTGCCCGTTTCTTGGTGCGGTTATGAAGTTGTTCTTCACAGCAGCAGTCAACTAACTTACTCTGTCATGACATAATGTACTGTTGCCTATAATTTGTGAGTTTTCCATTGATTGAGGCTTGAAAGTTGCCGGCGCTGGGGATTGAAGCAATTGTTAACCTGCACTTCATGTTCTCAAGTCTGTGGTAGCATTAAGTGTTTGGGATATTTGCAAAATATAATCTGCTCCGTTTTGACTACGATGTGCAGCATCGTTCGTTCGAACCTTGCAATCATCTGCAACTCGACCTTTCCACTTCCGATTTCTAAACCAAAAAATTCTAGGATTGAGATGAGGTCCATACAGGTCAAAGGTTGAAAACAATGGAGAGAATAACTCCTCATTTGTGCGTTCAAAGCACCACACGACCTTTTCAAAACATTTACGAGCAGAAATGTGAATTCACCGCATTTAAAATAACACTCTTTTTACGGGTTTCATAATGAATTGATTGAAAGATACAACTTGGAAACAGGCCCTTCTGCCCGCCGAGACCACGCCGACCATCGATTACCCGTTCACACTAGTTCTATGTTATCCCACTCTCGTATCTATTCCTCACACACTCGGGGGCAATTTACAGAGGCGTCTTTGGCATGTGGGAGGAAACCGGACGAAACCCACACAATCGCAGCGCATTGTTTGATTAGTCGAGGTGGCGGAGGTTATGGGGAGAAGGCAGGAGAATGGGGGTCGGAGGCAGAGATGGACCAGCCACGATTGAATGGAGTTGATGAGCCACATGGCCTAATTCTTGCTGCTATCCCTTCTGACAGTCCCCGAGGTTGCGATCGATCCCTGGTATCTGGCACTGTGAGGCTGCAGCTTCCACGGCTGAGCCGCTCTGTATACGTAGGTTGGTATAGGTTTTATAAATGTTATTTTCAAGGATTGTTTTAAGTTGGTTGTTGTCTATTGATTCTGGTGCGTGGAGGCAATACTTTCCCACCCCCCCACCACCCACATCAAATTTTACGCAGTCTTCCATCAGAGAAGAAAATGACAAAATAACCGTTTTTAATTTGATGCTCCTTAAAGCGTACCACAGTACACAGTCATTAAAAAGGAATCTTGTCGCTTGTACTTCAGAAGCACCTTGCGCCCCCCCCCCCCCCCCCCCCCCCGGTCTCCTTTTGACTCTCTCATCGTATGAAGAAAGCAGAAAAAACAGGACAATTTTTCAGACTCAACTACAGCATCCAATTAGCGGTCTTTTGTGATCTGTAGTTTGGCCGAAATTGCATTATCTGCGCCGGCTTGTGTTGTATATAATTGATTTGCGGTGCAGCTACTTAAACCTCAGTATCCACAACCCCCCCCCCCCCCCCCCACACGACAGTACTCCTGATGCCAGCCAATATACTATTGAGTGAGATGATGAATTACCCCAACTTCTGATGCTAATGCATCAAGGAAGAAATTGCACGCTACACAGAGTGCCACTGACAGTAGTACTGCATCAGAGCTCAGCGCAAGGAAAGACTCCCAGTTCGTAAAAGAGGAAAGGAGAAGGGGAAAAAAAAAAAAAATCTGTCTCCGGGGCCCCTGCCAGTGTCAACAAGTGAATGTTTTTAGGAGGAGAGGTGACATTCGGTGGGCTGCAGAAGGACTTGTTGGCAGCAGATTGCGTTACTGTCACAGGCACTAAGTTTTATTTTTGTATTGCTGGTGGGTTGTGCTTGCAGCCGTTGATGGAGCAGATTTATGACAGCTGCTGGGCACAACAAATTAAGTTGACAGTGATGTATGGGAGCATTATGGCACGATGATCCTGCCACAGCTCCACTGGACTCCTCTTGCTACATTTGGCTCTTGTTAGTATCTGTTAGGCTGCTAAGTAATGAAATTCTGTTGACTGACTTATGCTTCTCTTTTTCTCTCTTCCCCCCCCCCCTCCCTTTTTCTCTCTTTCTCTGTCCTGTTTGTTCCCTGTCATTGCCCCCCCCCCCCCCCCCCCCCCCCGACCCTTCCCCATAACATGTTTTTTTTTTAATGAAAACATTTGCTCTCTTTATTTTAAAGTGTCAGCACAATCGCGTGAGATATTTTCTGAAGCATGTGTGCGAAGCTACTACCTTATTTTAATAATATGGACCCCTGTGCACTTGCAATCCATTTATTTCATCAACTGTCCGGCCGCACAACCAAAGATGTAAAAGGTGTTGTCTTAAATGCTCTGCGAATGAGTGAAATATAGCACTTATCAAAAGCAACGACCTCCAAGTCCTCTTCCCCCCGCCGAATGCAAATTGGTGTAAGATCCTAGATACGAGTCTGAGGTTTGGCAGCCTGCAGAGGGCACTTTCTGGTTTGTCAGACTTGTTCCGTGTGTAGCTGTTGGGCCTGGCAGCAGACATGTTACCTTTTTGAAGTTCATTGCATGACTTCAAGTTGAAAAATAGAGAAACCCGTGGAGCAGGATGGCCCACTGATGTTCTTGCGATCGATCGTAAAGGGCATCTTTGGAAAACAGTTTTCTCCACGTGCAGGAAGGAACTGCAGATGCTGGTTTAAACCGAAGACAGACACAAAAAGCCGGAGCAACTCAGCAGATCAGGCCGCATCTCTGGAGAAAAGGAATAGGTGACGTTTCGGGTCGAGACCCTTCTTCAGATTGAGAGTCAAGAGAAAGGGAAACGAGAGATCTAGATGGCGATAGAGAGCGATGTAAAGCAAATGAATGTTAGGTGTGCAAAAAAGTAACGATGATCAAGGAAAGGTGGAGCCCACAATGGTCCATTGTTGGCTGTAGGCTCGGTGAATAACGAGTTATACAGCCAGTGCAACTCAACAGGGCGACAGTGACCAGGATGGGGGAGGGGCAGGGAGAGAGGAGATGCAAGGGCTACTTGAAGTTGGAGAAATCAATATTCAAAGTTTTCTCCAGGTTTCTCACTTCTTGCCTGTTTCATGAACACCAGATGCAGTCATTATTTTTAGAGCTAATAAAAAGCACTAAAAATGTTGGGTAAATATCGGCTCACTTGGAATTTAGTGGCAGGGTAATTTCTCTGGTTGATTGTTATCAGTAATTTCTTGGAAAGTCATTTAAACAATGACTTCATTTGAAAGGACTTTGGACAGGTACATGGATAGGAAAGGTCTGGTCCCAAATCGAGGCAAATGGTGCCGGCTGCGGTCGGCATCTTGGGCAGCACGGAAAAGTTGGGACGAAGGGTTCCGTGCAAAGGTTTGCATGACTCCAAACGCCTGGCCTATCCTGAGGGCAACAATTAATTATTTCATTCTTGGCCATGGATTGAGATGCGCTTTAAATATGTTAGTGATGTTGAAAGGTTATGTAAATACCTGACAATGTCGAGCTTCGTCATGGAGGCAGGAGGTGAGGGTAGAAGGAATCGTACCCCTCCTGCATCCCGGGACTAATCCTTCCATTGACCTACCTGATTCAAGATTCAAGAGAGTTTATTGTCACGTGTCCCAGATAGGACAATGAAATTCTTGCTTTGCTTCAGCACAACAGAATATTGTAGGCATAAATACAGATCAGTGTGTCCATATACCATTGAATATACACACACATAAATAAGTAAACAGATAAAGTGCAATGGGCTATTAATGTTCAGAGTTTTGTATGAGTTGAGTTTAGTAGCCTGATGGCTGTGGGGAAGCAGCTATTCCTGAACCTGGATGTTGCAGATTTTAGGCTCCTGTACCTTCTACCTGAGGGCAGCGGAGAGATGAGTGAATGGCCAGGATGGTGTGGGTCCTTGATGATGCTGACAGCCTTATTGAGGCGGCGGCTGCGGTAGATCCCCTCGATGGTTGGTAGGTCAGAGCCGATGATGGACTGGGCAGTGTGTACAACTTTTTGTAGTCTTTTCTGCTCCCGGGCGCTCAAGATCCGAGTGTATCTGCCCCGTAGGATTTATTGTGTACCTGAAAAAAATGTTTGATAACCCAGCCAGTCTCATTTGCCTGCATTTAGGATGAGACCGTTCCAACATTTTGGAAAGGCAGACAAGTAATGAGAGACTTGGGAAGAAAGTGTAACTGGCAAAGTCATCTTGCAATGATGTCCCCTGTGGCCTTGGCATATGTAATGGCAGCGGGACAGGTTGATCTGGCTTTTGACCCCATTCCCTCTTTCTGTGTGATTATGGCTGTTTACCTCGACTACACTGTCATGCCATATAAAATTATTCTTTTAATTCCTTCAGTACCAAAAAAAATCGACTGACTTTGAATGTACTTGACGGTCATATGCCATAAACCACAAATCTCAGAAGCAGTAAACTCCAACGATTATGAGCTCTCTAAGTGGAGACATTTCTTCTCATCTCAGCTTAACCTGGATATCATTGTGCATCATTCTTCAATAATTATGTGATGTTAAGCTGAAGCACTTATGGAAGATAGGTGTAAAGTGCTGGAGTCACTGAGCGTGTTAGGCAGCACCTCGGGGGGTGGGGGGGAAGGATGGGTGACATTTCAGATCAGAACCCCTCTTCATACTCATGCTCACAAGCACACATACTTGGGTTTAGCTTTATTCTCGCGTGTAGCGAAGGTGCAGTCAAAAGCTTTGCTTGGTGTGGTATCCGATCATCTTGGACTCCATGCCACTGCATCTTGACCCAGATCTGTCAAGAACCGTGTGGTGACTGTCTGTGCACCAAAGTCACGCACAGGCGTCCTCCTAAAAGAGGACGGTCACACTCGTTTCGAGTGCCCGCCGATGATGATGATCCGATCAGACCAGATAATATCATACATAAATACAAACGCATCAAATTCAGGTACAATAGGTAGAGCAAAGAGGAAAATACAGTGTGCAGAATATACTTTATCAAATGTCAAGAGTGCTTTCGTGTCATATGTCCCAGATAGAACAATGAAGTTCCTACATGCAGCATGTGACAGAATATGTAAACATAGTACACTGTTAACAAAATAATAAACAAGGGAAAACATTTTTTAAGTGCGCATACTGAATGTACAATGTCATTTACAGTTATGTGCTTTCCAACAATGGCATTTTCACTCTTAAATCAGATCTGGTGTCTGACCACACGGTGTAAATGCAGTTTATGCACTGCTTCCTGCATGGGCTGTCATGGCCTTCCAAGGAAGGCAAAATACAAAGTGAGATTTGTGAGATAGGTGGAAAATGTCGAGAGAGGAATGTTTTTGGATGTTTTTGGAAAATTTGGGGAAAGGTGGTTGTGGAGAGCATGTTTCCATTAGACAATAGGCAATAGGTGCAGGAGTAGGCCATTCGAGCCTGCGCCGCCATTCAATGTGATCACGGCTGATCATCCCCAATCAGTACCCTGTTCCTGCCTTCTCCCCATATCCCCTGACTCTGCTATCTTTAAGAGCCCTATCTAGCTCTCTCTTGAAAGTATCAAGAGAACCGGCCTCCACCGCCCTCTGAGGCAGTGAATTCTGCAGACTCAGAACTCTCTGTGTGAGAACAGGTTCGTGATTAGTACGGGTGCCAAAGGTTATGGGGAGAAGGCAGGTGATTGAGAGGGAAAGATCAATCAGCTGTGATTGAATGGTGGAGTAGACGTGATGGGCAGAATGGCATCATTCGTCTCCTATGACTTCTGATCGTATGAACCTATGAAGATTTGGTACTTTGTGCATGACACATTCACACATTCCATTCAAGACAACACAGCCCCATATACACAAATGCTCATATGTGAAAATGTTCAAGTTTCATATGCACTTGCCAATGCACACATCCAATTTCACGACTGCTGCTTGTTCTGTTTTTTTGACAGGTGGGCGGTATCTTCAGTCATGACCCGTCAGAACCAAATTCCGACTGAGGATGGATCCCGGGTCACTTTGGCCCTGATACCTTTGTGGGATATGTGTAATCACACCAATGGCTTGGTAAGTGAAAACCCCCACTTACAAAGTTTGACGAGCTTAATTCTACAGGTTAATTTCGCACAGAGGGTGGTGGGTATATGGAACGAGCTGCCAGAGGACATAGTTGAGGCAGGTACTATCACAACATCTAAAAGACATTTTGACACGTAAATGGATTGGAAAGTTGTCGAGGGATACAGGCCGAATTTGGACGGGTGGTACTAATGTAGATGGGGGCGTCTTGGTCGGCATGGACAAGTTGGGCTGAAGGACCTGTTTCTGTGCTGTATGACTATAAACCATATGACCACACTCCATGTTTCGAACCTCTCTTTAAACTGCGCATTTAGTACTTCTCTCTGGATGAAATTTCAACATTCTATTTCCGATAAAGTTAAATGGCTAACCATGTTTTATAATCTTGTTATTGCAGTCAACAGTGAACTGTCTGGTTTCCAAGCAGTTCAGCATGACTTGTCCCACAGCTTAACCTCTGCGATGGTGAAATCCCACTTGCCATCTAGTTTTAATCGACACTGACAAGTTTCTTCCAAAAGGTTCAATAGGACAGATAAAAAGAAGCCCTTTCCTATGATGTGGCAATAAAGAAAGAGATTTGTAATCTCAAAACTAGGCTTGGACAATGAGGAAAGCAAGGGAAAGCATTTCATTTTTATTTTAGAGATACAGCGTGCAAACAGGCCCTTCAGCCCACCTAGTCCACGCCGACCAGCGATCACCGCACATTAACACTTCCCTGCACACACTAGGGACCATTTACATTTATAGTAAGCCAATTAATCTACACACCTGTACGTCTTGGAGTGTGGGAGAAAACTGTAGCTTCCCGGAGAAAACCCACGCAGGTCACAGGGAGAACGTACAAACTCCATACAGGCAAGTGCCCATAGTCAGTATCGAACCCAGGTCTTTCGCGCTGTGAGGCAACAACTCTACCGCTGTGCCACCATGCGGCCCCTCTTTCATCACACATAGCTAAGTTCTCCCTCAAATGACTGTGGATATTGGGACTAATGGAGCTTTCGGGACAGAGGTTTGGGTATTGGTATTGGTTTATTCTTGTCACATGTACAAAGATACAGTGAAACGATACAATGGTTTTGCATGCTGTCCAGGCAACTTGTACCATACATGAGTGTGGGCGGTCATGGTGGCGCAATGGTAGAGTTGCTGCCTTACAAGAAATACAGCGCCGGAGACCCGGGTTCGATACCTTGCGTTAGGGTTAAGGTTACTGCTGTCTGTACGGAGTTTGTACCTTCTCGCCGTGACCTGCGTAGGTTTTCTCCAAGATCGTCGGTTTCCTCCCACAGTCCAAAGACGTACAGGTATTGTGGTTAATTGACTTGGTAAATGCAAACATTGTCCCTAGTGGGTGTAAGATAGTGTTAATGTGTGGGGATCGCTGGTCGGTGGGGACCCGGTGGGCCTGTTTCCGTTCTGTATCTCTATACTAATCTAAACTAAATCAGATAGTATAAATGTAAAAGAGAAAATAAACAGAGTGCAGAATATAGTGTTACAGCTTAAGAGAAAACACAGGTTCAAAAAAAGTTCATCAGGCATAACAAAGTAGATTGGAAGAACAGGAATACGTCCTTGGGATATGAGAGGAAAGTTTTTGTTTGGTATCATGAAGGAGCAAAGCGAGTCGATAAGCACCATCAATCATGAAGCTATTGAATGGCAAAGCAGACTCTGTTTTCCTAAAGCAAATGATAACACTTGAATGTGGCCACTAAGTGCACTTTTGCCGAGATAGAAGGGTTATCGGTCAGGATATTCTTCTGCTAGTTCAAGGGTTCCCAACCTGGGGTAAATTTCGCCCACCCAGGGAGTAAATTTCGCCGACCCAGGGGGTAAATTTGTTGATTCAGGATTTGTACACATATGATTTCTCATTGACTGACTGTGTTTGGTTCTGGTATACCGTTATCTGTTCATCATTACTTGTTCATAAATAAGTGAAGTAACATTGTTCTGTGCTGTTAAAGTTGCCAGGGGTAAATGGGACGAAAAAGGTTGGGAACCCCTGGGCTTTGGATGGGAAATCAATGGGTGTGCGCTTGTGAGTCACACACACAAAGCAAAGGATTCAACATGACATTCAACCCACAGCCGTTCATGCAGAACAACACAGTGTTGCTTCATTCTACATCATTTTATGTATTTAATGTTATTTGTTACAAATGGAAAATAGAAGAGGATGGCTGAGGAGATCAAAAACAAGTATGCATTGAAATTTTGTCCAAAGTATGCATCAGCTTTCGTTTTGAAATGTCTTGTGATATGTGGAAGTAAAGCACGTTTCCCCTTCTGGGTGTTTTACAGGCACGGGTAATTTTTTTTCCACAGCCTAAATTATAAAAACATGGGAGGTCCCTGTCTGCTGTGGCACACTCTTTACTCACCAAGTGTACTCTTGGCCTTTCTCTTTGTAGATCACAACTGGCTACAACCTGGAGGATGACAGATGCGAATGTGTAGCTCTGCAGGATTACAAAGCTGGGGATCAGGTAAGGGAAAAAAAACTGTAGGTTCCATTCTTCCCGAAGGATTTGTCAAGAAAACCGCATACATTTCATTCCATTACTGTATTTGTCAGCAAGGAAAAAGGACTTGTGCTGACAGATGCGTAAGCTGGGAATCCATTTCTACGTTTACAAGATTGTTTTAATAAATTAGTTAAAGTTGACAGAGGCAAAAGTTTGCATGAATCCCCAATGTCAGATCGGATCATTTGGATTGGATATACACAAAATGCGGGAGTAACTCAGTGGGTCAGGCAGCATCTCTGGAGAAAATAAATAAGTGACGTTTTTAGTTGGAACCACCTTCAGACTACGACCCTCTCAGTCTGAAGAAAGGTCTTGACCCGAAACGTCACCTATTTCTTTTCTCCAGAGATGCTGCCCAACCCACTGAGTTGCTCCAACATTTTATGTCAATCATCATCGGTGGAAACTAGCATCTACAGTTCCCTCGTACACTTTTGGACCGGATAGTCCGTTTCACTGGTGTGAATTTCAGTAAAGAAGTGTGTAAACAAGGAACTGCAGGCACTGATTTACAAAAGAAGACATAGAGTGCTGGAGTAACTCAGCAGATCAGGCAGCATCCCTGAAAAACATGGTTGGGTGACATTTCGGATCGGGATTCTTCTTCAGACAGTGGTCTAAAGAAGGGTCCCAACCCGAAACATCACCAGGGTCTGAAGAAGGGTCTCGACCCGAAATGTCGCCTATCTCCTTCGCTCCTTAGATGCTGCTGCACCCGCTGAGTTTCTCCAGCTTTTTGTGTAACCATCACCTATCCATGTTCTCCACAGATGCGACCTGACCTGCTGAGTTACTCCAGCACTTTTTGACCTCATCTCCAATATATAAATGTTGTGTTGCATATTTGGGGATGAACAATAAACCACGATATCCCCTCTTTCAGCAATAGGTTGAGTGAAAAAAAAAACTAATTACACCTAACCTTTGACAAATAGGACGACAGAATTTTTGCAATTGGAAAATATTGATTTGACCAGTTCATCTTAATGCTTTAAATCTTAACCTTCACCCTAACGATGATTGTATTTGATTTTTTTTTGTTGCACTAAATTTGTTTGCGTGACTATTACCATTTCAGTATCACTTTTCACGGCTTTCGTATGTTGCTTAAATGATGCATTGAATTGGGGTTAGAACCTAAAATGTCTCATGAAAGTGCAGTGTCTGTACAGTCTGTTCATGACAAGTTCAGACTCTTCAGTCTGAAGAGTCTGGATAGAATGGATGTAGAGAGAATGTTTCCACAAGCAGGAGTGTCTTGGACCAGAGGCCATAGCCTTAGAATAAAAGGTCGTACCTTTACAAAGAAGATGAAGAATTTATTTAGAGGGTAGTGAATCTGTGGAATTAATTGGCACAAACGGCTACGGGGGCCAAGTCAATAGATATTTTTAAGGCGGAGATTTGACAGTCTTGATTAGTACAGGTGTCGGTTTATGGGGATAAGGCAGGAGAACGGGGTTGAGAGGGAAAGATAGAGCAGCCATGATTGAATGGCGGAGTGGACGTGATGAGCCAATTGGCTCAATTCTGCTCCTTTTACTTATGAACCTCATGATAACTGAATGAAGGCATTCAGTGGAAGGGAGGACAAACCAAAGAATCGTTACTCAGACTTATTCCGGACTGACCAATATATTTACTAAATGAAAGAATGCAGGAATGTATTAGTGCAAATTATCATTTTGGTAGAATTGGTTTGTTTGATGAATGTTTAAGTTGATAGCTAATACATGAAAAATGCGTTGGCACAAAGAAATATGAATGGTATCTACACAATATTGCCAATCACCACCTAATTAACTAATCTCTGAACAAAGTAAATGACTGTATTTGGATCTTCTTAACCACCCCAGTGTACAGACCTTCAGCAAATTCCTAGTCTTAATATAGCTCTTGTATAAATGGTGAATACACTTAAATAGGCTGTCTGTGAATGATCATTTTAAAGAGACGGGATGAGAATCTGTTTTAAATTTTAAATAAATGAATGCGGGAATTTAGTAATGATAGCTTCTATTTATACAGAGCCTTGGACAATGTAAAAGGTCTCAAGGCACTGAACAGCAACGTTATTAAACAAAACTTGACAAGTCATGAACAGAAATATTACTGCAGCTGACCAAGATTCTATGTTTCTATGAATGAAAAGGTTGAAAACCTGTAAGCTTTAGGAAGAAATTTCTGAATCTTAAGGTCTCAGCGGACGAAAGGGTGACTTCCAATAGCACCTCATGAAAGTAGTTGTAACATGCCTTTGTGTTTGGTGTTGGCATCTTCCAAATTGCTTTGCAGCTAGTGATGTTAAATGTTGATGTTGTACTAAGGTAGGAACTGTGACGGCTAATTGGAAGCAAACACGTCCCTCCTGTGAGCAATGAAAGAAAACACCTGTGTTTTGGTTAGGACATTTGTACAGGTACGTGGGTAGATAAAGTTCAGAGGGTTAGGGGCAAAATGCAGGCAAATAGTATTAAACAAGGAGGACGCCTTGGTCGGCATGGATGGATGAGTTGCCCAGCCAGATGCAACTAAATTTAAAGTGGCACTTTCTTCCCAATAACCCTCTCTGGCTAAACCCCTCCCTTCACCACCTCCAGTTTAAATTCCAGTTGGAATATTTTGGAGGACCAAGTAACCAAGAACCAAGAACCAAGATGTGTGGAGAGGCCAGCTTCCACGCTGTATAACTCTGACTGTGATTCCATGAGATAAATAATGACCAGAATACAGACAAGAACCTCCCATTCTCCTCTCTAAATGGAGCCAGGCGATCTTTTACCACCGTGAGGGAGGGCAAATGGGCATCAGTTTACAAGTCCCAATCAGTAGCCTGCTCCTCTGGTAGTTGAGGTATATTGTCACGTGTACCGAGGTACAGTGACAAGCTTTTGTTGCGTGCTAACCAGTCAGCGGAAAGTCAATAAATGATTACAAGCGAGCCATTCACAGTGTACAGATACATCGTAAGGGAATAATGTTTAGTGCAACATAAAAGCAATAAAGTCCGATCAAGGATAGTCCAAGGTTTTGTGGTACAGCACTCTCTTGGAACTGCCCTGAGGTGTCAACCTGGATAATGATCTAACGTGTGAGATTAAAGATGATATGGTGTTAAGGGCCTGTCCCCACTTAGGCGATTTTTTAGGCGACTGCCGGCAACTAGGCTGTCACCACACGGTCGCCGGGGTGTCGCCTGTATGGTCGTGAGTAGTCTCCTCAGTCGCCCAAAGAGTCGTAGCGTTTTTCTGGTCGCCGCTGGATTTTGAAAAGTTAAAAACCTTTCAGCGACCGTGGGCTTGTTGTAGCTTGTCTTCTCGTGACGTAGGTGCTGTTGTAGATTGTCGCCGGGTGACGTAGGTTTTCGCCGGTGCTGACTTCGGTGAATTCCATTGTCGTAGTCGCCGGCAGTCGCCAAAAAAGTCACCTAGTGGGACAGGCCCTTTGGACTATTAAAGTCCAAAATATTGTAACATAAGTACACTTACCATTTTTGTCAGCAGAAAGTTTGGAAACTTAGTTCATCTCTATTGTTGCTTTTTTCACTCATTTTATTTTAAAGGTTTTTTTTCCTTTTTAATTTGTTTACAGTAATTTTTATTTTTGGGTTTGGACTTCTCTGAGGAAAGGAATTCAAAAGACTGCAAATCCCAGAATCATTTTGAAATGTCCATTGAGTTTAGTTTATGGTCACAGTGAAATTGCTTTTGTTGCAGTCAGCAGAAAGACATCACATGATTACAATCAAGCCGTCCAGTGTACAGATAGTGTACGTTTGCAACTCAAGCTAAGACTTCCAATTTGGAGATGAGATCCTCTCTGTACATTATTTCAATCTACACAATAAGCTGAATGCTCTGGTCCGAGACTCAAGATGTTACGTTACAGAACTTTATCAGATAATCTGTACTCGACTAACATAGATTGTACCAATCTTTCAGATCTACATTTTCTATGGGACTCGATCCAATGCCGAGTTTGTGATACACAATGGATTTTTCTTCAACAATAACTCTCATGATAGAGTGAAGATAAAACTGGGAGTGAGTAAAAGTGATCGACTCTATGCAATGAAAGCAGAAGTTTTGGCACGAGCTGGGATCCCAACGTAAGTACCTTTTCAAGGGGTTCTCCTCCTTCTCACCATCTCATCATAGTGGAATCATGAAGTGAGAGAGAACTGCAACAAGCCCTTTGCTGGGAGAACTTGGATTGGTGGTGTTTAGGGTTGGAACCCTTCTTCAGCCTGAGTGTCAGGTGGGGGGGGGGGGGGGGGTTGGAGGAGTGCGATAGGGAAGAACACTGGAAGAGAGGAGGGCCGGAACAATTCACAACTCCTTAATCCTTTTGCTTGTTTTTTTTTTATCGTGTCTGGCCGTTGTCCAAACATCTGCTTATCAACCCCCCCACCACCTACCTGTGTTCACAATGTTTTGTCTCGGTTTCAACTGCTTGTTCGTGAACAAGGACAGCAAGATAATCAATTGAGATGCACAACATGGAAAGTGCTACATATAGTAAATAGGAAGAACCTATTTTCCGAAGGCAGGGAGGCCAATAAATAGGGAGCATGGATTTAAGATAATTATTTCCCATTTCCCGGGTTCCCATCACCAAGACGGCTCAATTAAGAAAAGGCTGATTGGAAAATAAAGGGTGTTGGATTTGCACACACTCATCATGTTCATTAAGTGTGTAGGAAAGAACAGCAGACGATGGTGTAAACCGTAGCTAGACACAAGATGCCTGGAGTAACTCAGCTGGACAGGTGGCATGTTGTTTAAGAAGGAACTGCAGATGCTGGAAAATCGAAGGTACACAAAAATGCTGGAAAAACTTATGCTGTGTCTGAAGAAGGGTTTCGGCCCGAAACGTTGCCTATTTCCTTCGCTCCATGGATGCTGCGGCACCCACTGAGTTTCTCCAGCATTTTTGTGTATCTTGGACAGGCAGCATCTCTGGAGAGAAGGAATGGGTGACGTTTTGGGTGGAGAGCCTTCATCAGACTCTGAGTCTGAAGAAGGGTCTCGACCCGAAACGTCACCCATTCCTTCTCTCCAGAGACGCTGCCTGCCCCGCTGAGTTACTCCAGCATTCTGTGTCTATCTTTTGCTCGATAAGCAGCAGGATGGACAGTCCATAGGCTATAACCGATAAGGCTGCAGGGTGGGATCTGAGAACTAGTCTTGAGTAGCGCTTCGTCAGCTGTTTTAGACGTCAAGAGTGAGTTCGCTTCTTCTGTGCCATAAATTTATATGATTCCATGAATCGGAGGAAATTTATAATGTTAGGTGAAGAGGCCGAGTGTACTGAGTGTACTAAATTGAGGGGATGAAGACATTTCTCTATTTATTATCTCAGCATTTAAATTGACGCTTGAAGCTTTGGCATGGTTAATGCGATCTTCCGTGGACTGACTGATTTGCAATTTCTCTCCACCTCGCAACTGTTTCCCCCCTCAGTTCTCAAGCTTTAAGTGCACACAAAGGTCTCTCTGACAGGTGAGAAGGACAAAGTATTGTGTGATCCCTGAAACTTGCAGGGAGTTAAATCGGTCAGCACACGTTAAATGCTGCACTTACCACAAACATTCTGTGCTTTTAACAGTAGTTTTTAGGTTAATTTAGAGATACAGTGTAGCAATAGGCCCTTCAGCCCACCAATTCCGTGCCAACCTGCGATCCCCGTGCACTAATGTTATCCTACACACGCTAGGGACAATTTACATTAATACCAAACCACTTAACCTACAAACCTGCACGTCTTTAGAGTGCGGGAGGTAACTGGAGCTTCCCGGAGAGAACCCACGCAGGTCATGGGGAGAACATACTAACTCCATTCAGACAGTACCCATAGTCAGGATCGAACCCTGGTCTCTGGCGGTGTAAGGCGACAACTCTCCCGCTGTGCCACCGTGCCGCCTATACCACTGCATTCAGTTTTAGAGTCCTCTAGTATTCACTTTTTACATACCTTGCCCTTCCAGTTGTAGAGTCTGTATCACAACCAATTAACGCAATAATTAGTAAAGGAAGCATATATAATAAGCTTTTCAAATTGCTACTTGCTTTGACTAATGTTTAGTATGACTTCCAAAGACAACTTTAAGTGACCATATCTCTTCCTTGCGCCAGTCCTATTGTTCATAGCAGAAATGGGCCAAAGCTACCTTATATCATGTTCTGATACCAGTTCTGGGTGAGCTGATAACACGTAGTGTTATGGTTCTCCTCACTTTAATACCATGTTTGGCTCGAACCAAAACGTGGAGCTCTGTTTACATAGAAGCCCACAGTTAACAATGGCCTGTTTCCTTTATCATCATTATTTTTGAATATCTTTTGTTTGTTCCATATCTTTCTATGTCACCGTCTAAATCTCTCGTTTCCCTTTCTCCCGACTCTCGGTCTGAAGAAGAGTCTCGGCCCGAAACGTCACCTATTCCTTTTTTTCCAGAGATGCTATCTGACCCGCTGAGTTACTCCAGCTTGTTGTGTCTATCACCCATTAAAATGGATCCGAAAGGTTAGACTAGATGGGTTAAAATTACAGAGGTAATCCAAAATAAAAAAATTAGCCGATGTATCTGCACACAATTTCTGTTGATGTCAAACCCTTATAGTATATTCCTTGACATGCTAAGTTGTCCATTCCTGATCTCAGTTTGTATGATGATGTAAGAGATTGTTCTGTGAACACCCCATGCTCTTGCATGGCTTCTGCCCGGCTCAATAAGAATCATCATACCTGGCATAATGTGTGTGCCATTGCTCCAGGGCTATCATTCAGATTGAACTTACTTTAGTTTATACAGCTCAAAAGCAGGCCCACCGAGTCCGCACCGGCCAGTGATTCCCACAGAATACATCTTGCACAGTCGGAACAATTTACATTTATACTAAGCCAATTAACCTCCAAGCCTGTACGTCCTTGAAGAGTGGGAGGAAACAGAAGATCTCAGAGAAAACCCACACGATCGGGGTGGGGGGGGGGGGGGGGGCGTTCAAACTCCATCCAGGCAGCACCCATTGTTGGGATCGAACCCGGGTCTCTGGCGCTGTAAGGCGGCAACTCTACCGCTGCGCCACTGTGCCACCCTAAGCTGTTTTCTTCTTTTCGCTCCTCACTCACAGTCTTGTACAATCTTGGTATATCCTACTTCTCATTAAGGCGTTTGTCAAATGGGTAACATTCACAACAAACCCAAGCTGTCTGGTGCTCTCATCTTCCAGTTTAAGAAAGCCTGGAAGGAAGGATGAGTGGCAAAGGTACCAGGAAAAGGAAAACAAAATTGCCTGAACGATTAATGCTCAGTAATCATTGGGTTCATTTCCCACTTATTCAATTCAGAGCAGAACATAGACTCACCCAGTGAGAACTCAATGAATGGAATCGGAGGTGTATAAGATTGTGCATTCATAATTCATAGCACAGCCCAATCAGTTTGCTGTCTATTCATTTAAACAGCAGTTCTGAATCCTCCTGCTGTGATGTGTTTTATCTCGAGGTGCTTTATTGGTCACTGCATTGGTTGGTAATATTGATTAGTAATGGGTGTCGGGTTATGGAGAGAAGGCAGGAGAATGGGGTTGAGACGAAAAGATAGGTCAGCCATGATTGAGTGGCGGAGTAGACCTGATGGGCCGGATGGCCTAATTCTGCCCCGAGAAACTAAGAGTGGAAATCTTACTCCACTACCAGAGAAGCACTCTTGGAATGTGCTCGACTTTGGTGCTGTTAGATGCTTGTTGAAGCTGATGAGGTGACTGAACGGAATTGACAAAACTCTATCCATATTCTTTCCTCAGGTCGAGTGTATTTGCTCTGCACTGCAGCGAGCCTCCAATCTCAGCCCAACTGCTGGCTTTCCTCCGGGTGTTCAGCATGACTGAAGGTAAAACCTAACTCCTGCCGTTTCCACAGTTGGGTGGAGCGGGTAGACTATTGTGGCACTAGATATTAATAGGAGCTTCTTACCAACAACCATCAGCTTCTTGAATAGTAAGCTGCACTAACCTGAATTATAGACAGTCCTTGGTTTTGTTACTGGCATTGGGGTTATTCGTTTATTGATTCCTTTTGTGTTTTATATTTGTGTTTACAGGCCTGTTATGTTGCTACAAACTAAGGATTTCATTGCTCCATTTATTGGTACACATGACAATTAAATGTTCTGACAATCTTGCATCAGAGACATAGAGGGATGTAGCACCGAAACAGAAGACCCTTCGGCCCACCAAACTGTTGCTGTCCGCCAAGCAAATGTGTCTGCAGTACTGCTATCCTAACCCATTTGTTTTGTTCCCACATTCCCATCATTCCCCCCCCCCCCCCCCCCCCCCCCCCAGGTTCACTCACTCATCCACATTTTACAGTGGTCAATCCGCACATCTTTGGGAAGCGGGAGAGAAAAAACGGAACATCTGGAGTCAGCGCAGGCAGACGGCACCGGAGTTCAGGATTGAACCCCGGGTCTCTGGCGATGTGAGGCACCGGCTCTCCTAGCTGTGCCCCTTTGCCTCCCAGTTAGGACCCTAGTAATGTTGGGAAACCAAAATTGGCTCTCTTGAATTTCAAGAGAAATCGCAATAAGTTATAATAGATGTCTGAAGTGAGATCATCCATGTGAAAAAAAAACTCTTATGATCGAAACGTTGGTTAGATTTTGAACTTGCTGCTGACAAGCCTTTGTGGACATTGGCCAGCATGCGCTCAGCTGTAGAAGTGTAATGGTGCGTCGGCTCATTTGTGTCTCTTCATCCACATAATTTACCTCAGTCATCAATGACTATCCTTTCCTATTGCTCAGACTGTCCTAAGTAGTACTGGGTCAGCATTAAGGGTGGCAAAATCCTTTATTTATTGCCTCTACTGTAATTGTTAAAAGGCTAGTCTGATTTGTCACTCAGATGTATTGAGAACTGCTATTAATATTGTCGTCTTTTCCTGCTAGTGTTATCTATTTTTTTTCAAGTAAAAAGCTTTAAAGGGATTTGAGTAACCTGGTCTTTATTTATGGGCTGATTTTTCTTCTTCTTTTGTTCTGATTTTGCATTCCACTTAAGTAGTTGTAGGGAAGGTTTTTAGTGAAACTTTATTACACGGGGAGGGTGGGGTGGGGTGGGGGGGGGGGGGGAGAGATACTCGTGTTCTGATCATGATGGTGTGGAGCAGGCTTGTTGGGCCAGGTGGGTTTTTTTTTAATCCCCCGTCTGTTCATTACATTCTTACTTGGTGAAAATGACTTGCATTTAATGATCAAAATCTGGAGGAACTCGGCAGATAAGGCAGAATCTGTGGTGGGAAATGGACAGACTTTCACACAAGGCTGTTGGGGGTATGGAACGAACTGCTAGATGAGGTAGTTGAGGCAGGGACCATTCCAACGTTTGAGAAACAGTTAGACAGGTGCAGGTTTGGAGGGGTATGGGCCAAACGCAGGCAGGTGGGACTAGTGTAGCTGGGACGTGTCAATCTGTGTGGGCAAGTTGAGCCGAAGGGCCTGTTTCCAACCGTATCACTCAATGACTATATGACTTGGGGTCTGAAGAAGGGTCCTGACTCAAATTGCCCTTGTCCATTCCCTCAACAGATACTACCTGACCCGCATTTAGTTTTCCCTCAAGATTCCAGCGTCTGAAATGTCTTATGTTTTCATTGACTGATATTTATTCGTGAATGCTTGTTGTTTTGACCAGTCTCCTTTCCTGATTCATGACTGCAATGGTTAGCTGGAGGCACCTCGGTTATGAGCAAGAATTTCACATCCGTCATATCTGTTGATCCATCTGGTGATATTTTCTACGGGTGGCATTCAAAACAAATGTCGCAATGCAAAAGCTGCTGATCAGCGGGGCTATCACACACTGGTAAAAATTGCACCGCGCTTGCTGGAAATTAATGATCTTTACTGCAGCTTCGAGTGATAAATGGAGAGGTGGCGACTTTCTCCGTGGGTGTAGAAGGAGGACACTGACCCGAGTCACACACAACCTTTTCCCATGAAGCGCTTGATGAATAGAAATAGAATGAAGTGGATAACCAGTTAAAGGCTTTGAATTAGAACATAGGGTTACACAGAAAGCTGGAGAAACTCAGCGGGTGCAGCAGCATCTAAGGAGCTAAGGACCCTTTCAGAAGGGTCTCGACCCGAAAAGTCGCCTATCTCCTTCGCTCCTTAGATGCTGCTGCACCCGCTGAGTTTCTCCAGCTTTTTGTGTAACCCTCGATTCTCCAACATCTGCAGTTCCTTCTTTAACGAATTAGAACATAAATTAGAACATACATTGCCCAGCAAGATCCTTCCCAAAATTGTGTACAAGAATTATGCACGCATTTGGGCGGCACGATGGTCGAGTTGTTACAGCCCTTACAGCGCCAGAGACCCGAGTTCGATCCCGACCGCGGGTGATGTCGGTACGGTGTTTGTACGTTCTCCCCGTGACTGCGTGAGTTTTCGCCGAGATCTTCAGTTTCCTCCCACACTCCAAAGATGCAGTGGCTTGGGTTAATTGGCTTGGTAGAAATTTTACAAAGCAATTAATGTGCGGGGATTGCTAGTCAGTATGAACTTTGGGGGGCCGAAGGGCCTGTTTCCATGCTGGATCTCTGAACTAAACCAGATTTGAGACCAGTAATACACTATCTAGTTTATTTGGATGGGGCAAATAAAATGTACATTTACCTGTACAAAAATCAAATTCTTTGAATTATGTTTCCACCAGTGGGAGAGTCTAGGACCAGGGGACATAACCTCAAACGTAATTCTAGAAAGGAGATGTGGAGGAATTTCTTTAGAGAGTGGTGAATTTGTGCAATTCATTGCCACAGATGGCTGTGGAGACAGTCTTTGGGTATTTTAAAGGAGCTGATTGGCTGATTCTGGATTACTTCGGGTGTCAGGGGTTATGGGGAGAAGGCAGGAGAATAGGGTTGAGAGAGATAGATAGATCAGCCATGATAGAATGGCAGAGTAGACCTGATGGGCCAAATGGCTTAATCCTACTCTTATAACTTATGAATTTAGGAATTATCAATATGGGGATGCTACAGGATTAACTTGGGCTGAAAAGGCACCTTTCAATCTGGAAAACCAGATGCTAGGACCACCAGTATTAACAAGACACCTGTTGGAAATCCATTCCCTTGAACATAGAGTGACGTGGACAAGGTGACAACCTGGGCTGCACACTGGGGCAGCTGGTAGATTTGCTGCCTCACAACGCCAGGGTGGGTCAGAATGCACTTGGTGAGCTGAAGGGCCCGTATTCCTGCTGGATCTTGAAACAAAACTAAACCTCCTGTAAACAGAGCTGGGGAATGCACTTGCTCTCTCCAAACCCTCATCTCTCCCTCCAACACGATCGCTCCACAAAATCCACTGGCTTCCAATCTTTCGTTTCCCTCTCCCCGACTCTCAGACTGAAGAATGGTCTCGACCCGAAACGTCACCTATTCCTTTTCTCCAGAGATGCTGTTTGATCCGCTGAGTTGCATTTGCAAAGGTTCAAAGGTTATTTTATTGGTCACATACACAAATTGGTGTAGTGAAATGTTTCTTGCCAATGCAGCACATAAAAAAAAGAATACAGACATAACAATAATAAAGAGATTTTAAACATAAAAAACATCCCCCCACAATGGTTCCCATTATGAGGGAAGGCACAATGTCCAGTCCCCATCCCCATGTCCACCCATAGTCTGGCCTATTGAGGCCTCCGCAGTCGCCTTCACGGAGGCCCGATGTTCCAGGCCGTTCTTGCCGGGTGATGGTGCTCTGGCGTCGGGAGAATCCTCTCAGCGGCTTGGGACACCTGGAACGGCCGCTTCCTTACCGGACGGCGTCCGCAGCATCCGAAGCCAACAAGGGGGCGCTGGATGGAGCTCCCCCACTGGCTCCCGATGTTGAAGTCAGCGCCGCCGGCCGCTCCACAGACCCGCAGCTCCACGATGTTTTTATTGGCGGTTTCAGCTCACCGGAGTCCCAGCGCGGCAACCCAGGCGAGGTATCGCCTGCTCCGCGATGGCGCTCCATTTCCGCGCCGCTGGCGAAGCTGAGGTTCTTGGCAGTCTCCTCAGGAAACGCCGCTCCATGCCCGCTGGTAGGCCGCGAGGACGGGTCGAAAGTGCAGCCCGGAGACAAGCTGCCTCTCCGACCAGGTAGGGACCACTTTCCCCCCCCCCCAACCCCCCCACATAAAAAAGAATAGAACTCCAAAAACAAAACACTTTAACTCACTAAAAATAAAGAAAAGGGTGAAAAACAAACAGCTGTAGGCTGGGCAGCCATACCATACAGGACGGCGCCCCCATACAGGACCGCGCCCCCCCATTTAGTATCTATCATCGGTTTAACCCACCCTTACTACACAAAATAAATGACCAGTTGGAGCTATGAGGAAGATCTGTACAGATGGAGTTTTAGTTTAGAGATAGTCTATGTTCTCGCTCTCTAAATGCTCAAATTCACTCATTGACCAGATAACCTTGCTTACAGCCTATCCCCAAGGCCATCCTAGGTTTACCCTGTAAGAGATATTCCTCTTACAACATTCCCCCTCCCCGCCTGAATTGCACAACTTCCACAAGCTTTCACTGACTCCTTTTAAGTTCTTTTAAAGGGTCTCCAACCTGAAACATTGACTCTTTCCCTTCCCACAGATGCTGCCTGACCTGCTGAGTGTTTCCAACATTTTTTATTTTTGTTCTACCGTATCACTTTATTGACCTGCATTGCTGAGAAATATGTATTCTGCCCTCCGTGTCTTCCCCTTTTGCTTGCTATTGGAACAATTGTGCTTGTGCACACTTTCTTTCATGTTTCTTCTTCAAAAGTAGTGTTCACCTTGAATCTGCGCTGCTCTGAGTTTGACTAATTGCTGATCACGAGGAACTTTGCCAATACCTTTTGTAAATCTGAGTGCTCCCCTGAGGTGCTGCTGCTTCAGAGAAGCTGAGCAGGTTAGCGAGACAGGATCTTTGCCTCCGGATGCACATTGCTTATGATTCATCTGTTTAGCCTCCTGAGCCTCGTCCAACATTCACCCAGATCTGGCAAATAATCGTCTTGACTCCATTCATTGATTTAAAAAATTTTTTTTTTTTTTTTTTGCTTCACTGCCGCTCTCGAGGCCTTCCACCAACAAACAGGACGTTTGGTCTGAGAAATCGCAATTAAATAATTGTTGGTAGTTTAACCAGTTTCAGGTGTCCTTTCAGTGCAAAAAGTGCTTCAGATTTTCTACCCTGTATGCCTTGGTATGGTACCGAGGTATAGTGCAACTCATCTAGTATACAGTTCAGTACAAGTATCACACAGATACATCTTAGATAAGCATCTCCGATACACGTATGGTATAGCAGTAGTAGGGTGGCTTGGTGGTGCAATGGTAATATTGCTGCCTCACAGTCGCTGCCTCAAAAAGGCTGGCAGCATCATCAAGGACCCACACCATCCTGGCCACACACTCATCTCCCTGATACCTTCAGGTAGAAAGTACAGGAGCCTGAGAACTGCAACAACCAGGTTCAGGAATATCTACTTCCCCACAGCCATCAGGCTATTAAACTTGGCTCGGACAAAACTCTGAACATTAGTACCCCTTTATCTGTTATTTGCACGTTATCAATTTATTAATTCATGCGTGTATTTACGTGAATAATAGTATATGGACACACTGATCTGTTTTGTAGTCAATGCCTACTATGTTCTGTTGTGCTGAAGCAAAGAAAGAATTTCATTGTCCTGTCAGGGACACATGACAATAAACTCTTTTGATTTTGACTTTGCTTGAAGCACCAGAGACCGATGCAGGTTCGATCCTGGCTACGGGTGCTTGTCTGTACAAAGTTTGTACGTTCTCCCCGTGACCTGGGTGGGTTTTCTCCAAGAACTTTGGTTTCCTCCCACACTCCAAAGACGTACAGGTTAAGTGGCTTGGTATAAATGTAAAAATTGTTCTTAGTGTGTGTAGGATAGTGTTAAGGATAGTTTTAGTGTGCTGGGATCGCTGGTTGGTGTGGACTCGGTTTCCACACTACATCTCTAAACCAAATAAACAAAAAAAACTAGTACACTGAGACAGTATACCGAGTCGCCAGTTTGGTGCCATTTTCATGTCCCAGTTGTTGTAAGTACAGGGTTCTTGGCCTGACCACGAAGGCCCGTTGCCCTGATGTAGTGTCAAGGTTATGACAAGTAGAAATATCTTGCCCGTGAAAGCTCTTTATTGTTTTTAACTGTCTCCATCAGATCACCCTTGAGCTAGTAAAACCATGGGCAGGTCGAGTGGGCCCGTCCTTGTAATCTCACCCTTCAAACACCGATTATCATCCTATGTGAAAGAAAGGGAAAACCAATAAAATAAATTTGAAGATGGGAACATAGCTTATTGGAAGATTTTCTCATTTCCATGTCGCCGCACTTCAATTCAAACATTAGGAAAAGCGAAATTATCCCAAGGACTTGCGGCTTTGTCAATTAACTTGCCTCTGTAAATTGCCCCTAGTGTGTCGGAAGTGGATGAGAAAATGCAATGACATGGAATTGGTGTAAACGGGTGATCGATGGTCGGAATGGACCCGGTGAATTAAAGGGCATGTTTCCGTATTGTATCTTTCAATCAGTCATTCGATCAATAGATTGGAGCGGCGCAGCGGTGGAGTTGGTGCCAGGTTCGATCCTGACTTCAGGTGCTGTCTGCATGGAGATTGTACGTTCTCCCTGTGACCAAGTGGGTATTCTCCAGTTGCTCTGGTTTCCTCCAAATACGTACACGTTTGAAGGCTAATTTGCTTTGGTAAAATTGTAAATTGTCCCTAGCTTGGCGGATAGTGCTAGGGTATGGTGTGAGCGCTGGTCAGCGTGGACTCGGTGGGCCGAAGGACCGGTTTCAGCTCTATATCTCAAATGTCTAACCCAATTCCTAGTTAAAGAATGGGAATATAGATAATGGAGCTTAGGAGGGAAAAAAGCTCACGTGCTCAACCAATACCACAGATGGATGACAGGCGCAGACCAAGAAATCAAGTTACCTGAAGTTGTTGAATTCAATAAAGAAACAAAGTGCTGGAATAGCTCAGCCGGTCAGGCAGGAAGACCTGTGCACGGGACATGTCAGGTTGACACCCTTCTTCAGCCTAAACGAGGGTCCCGACCCGAAACGCTACCCACCCACTTCTTTCAGGGATGCCGCCTACCTGTTGAATTACTCCAGCACTTTGTATCTTCTTTGTAAACCAGCATCTACAGTTCCTCCTGTCTACAATGTAGAGTTTAATGTCTGGTCTAGAAGGGTGCAGAAATGCAGAAATGCAAGATGAGGTGCTGTTCCTCAACCCTGTGCCTGGCCTCAATGTAACAAATGAAGCGGTACGTATGAAATACAGCCTTTTTTTCTGCCCCGGCCTTTGCAACGTAAGATAGATCGTTAATCAATCAATAAGTGGAGATTAATTGTAGTTTTTTCCAAAAATTAAAAGCAGTTGCTGATCCTTAGTGCTTTTATTTCCTGATTACTTCATGCTGGAGGAGCTGATCTCAAGTAAAGTGTGTTGCACTTGACCTTTGGAGGAGTAGACCCCTTCAATACTCTGTCTCTTTCACTGCTGTCATTGAGTCTTTTGGTTAGGTTTCATCATTGCTAATTAACTGAGACAAAGATTGCTAAGTCCTTATTTGTTAAGTTGATAAGTTGAGAGATTGTTCAGTTGAAGCACCTTTGAATTGTGATTAGTTGTAATTGCTTATGCCAACTTTTCAAGTCCAATTAAAGGTAATGTCCTCGTCAGGTTTGCAATGTTCGTAAGGTTGAAAAGTGACTTGTTAAAGTTCAGCTTGATTTTGCTGAATAGGAGGTAACTCTAATATTAGTTTTCCCCAACTGATCAGTCGGTACGACAATGGCCAGCGCAGCCAGTCGAGATCGGGGATCGATCCTGACCTCGGATGCTGTCTGTGTGGAGTTTGCACTTCTCCCCGTGACCACGTGGATTTCCTCTGGTCCCACATCCCGAAGACGTGCGGGTTTGCAGGTTAATTGGCCCTCTGTAAATTGCCCCTAGTGTGTAGGGGGTGGATGGGTAAGTGGGATAACGTAGAGCTAGTGCGAACAGGTGATCGATGGTGAGTGTGCACTCGATGGGCCCACGGGTCTGTTTCCATGCTGTATCCCCCAACTAAAAAAAACAAATATGGAGAAATGTGCAGTCAGCAAAGTTCCATCCAATTATATCCACTTGCTCAACCTCAGAAACGACTGTGTGCCTGGTCCTTTGTTGCATACTGGTTGACGAATGCATAAAGGAGCAAGAAATAATGAAAAACCATGGGGCGAAGGCAAGGATGTTATGGTCTTCTTGTTCAAAATGTAATCAATTCAAGTTATCCCAATGTTAAAATGGGCCTTGGGGCATTTGATCCATCACAGTTTGAATAATCTTAATTATGACATTTAATTTCAGATGAATTGAAAGGACATCTTGTTAGAGAGCATGTCATCGATAAGATCTTTACCTTGGGAAACTCTGATTTCCCTGTGAGCTGGGATAATGAAATTAAACTGTGGACCTTTCTTGAAACCAGGGCTGCACTCCTGTTAAAAACATATAAAACTACGACCGAGGTAAGTTCTGTGAAAATCTGAATGAAATTTGTAAGTGATGAGATAAGTCCATGAGTGAAGGGAGCAGAATTAGGCCATTCTGCCCATCAAATCTACTCCGCCATTCAATTCTGGCTGATCTATCTCTCCCTCCTAACCCCATTCTCCTGCCTTCTCCCCAAAACCCCATGACATCCGTACTAACCAACAATCTATCTATCTCTGCCTTAAAAATATCCATTGATTTGGCCTCCAGAGCCTTCTGTGGCCATGATGGGCATAATGGTTGGCTTTGCCTTGCATATACAATTGGAAGCTCAGTATACATTTGGCGGGTTATTTTTGCAGTGCATGTAAAGATTATCTCCATTGACAATTGCATTTGACAACACCAAACTACAATGAGACTCCTGAAGTGCCGAAGAAGGCCATTCAGTCCACAGAGCCCAGCAAAGTCTGTGAAAGAGCCATCCGGTTACTCCGCTTGCCACACAAGTTTGTGCCTTCAGTATTTATTGGTCTCTCTCAAAAGTAGTGGTTGATGCTGTTTCCAATTATTCCTATTATCCTATGACCTAGAAAGCCATTTTGCCCATCAAGTCTAAGAACATCAAGCCCATCCTCCCAAACCTTCCCATTGCCTTTTCCTTGCCGCATGCATCTCCTGCCGAATCCCCCCCCAGCTCGTACCCAAAGGAGAATTTGTTATAAATTTAAAAAAATGAACTGCAGACATTGATTTATACCAAAGATAGACACAAAATACCAAAGTAGCTTAGAGGGTCAGGCAGCATCTCTGGAGCAAATGGGTAGGTGACGTTTTGATGTGCTGTGTTACTCTGGCATTTTGTGTCTGTCTTTGGAGAATTTCCAATGGTCATTCAAACTGTCAGAATGTCCTTGAGAACTGTGAAGAAACTGGAGGAAACCCACAGGGAATATGTGCAAACTCCATGCACACAGCACCCATGGCCTTGTGGTACAGCAGCACTAACTGCTGCACCGCCACTGAGTTTCCTTTCCCTGCCAGTTGGCAGCAGTGCATGTCTCTATCAAGGCCCTAAGATGTGGATTTGCCACTTAACTTCTCTATGCCGTTCCTCCTTCATAATGTTCCTTCAAGCTTACCTCTTCGGCCAAGTTGCTAATGTTGCTCTTTTTAAACTTTTTTGGAAAATTTGGCCCGTGGGCACATTTTATTTCATATTTTCCCATGTCATGGAAGGAGACCATTTAGCCCATCGAGCCCCTTCCCATTCAGTGCCTCATAGGCCTGTCCCACTTAGGCAACTCTTTAAGCGACTGCCAGGGACTAGTCTTTCTCATGCCTGATAGATATTGCCCTGATCCAACCTTGTGCACTGAAGGGAATGTTCAGTGGTTAATAAATGTGAAAAACCATCACTACTTCAGGGTGTGGGTAGAGGTGGGAGCACCCGGGCGATACACACAGCCAATATGCACACTCCACAAAACCTTGCAAGGAGGTCAGAACCTAACCCCAGGTCCCTCGAGCTCAGACTCAGCTGCACTTCCTGCCGCATCGTAGTGCTGCTTTAAAAAAAAAAATTCAGATTAAATGCAGATTATTATCCAACCAGTTCTTGATTGCAACCGTACTGTTAAATAAGCCGTTTGCTTTGCTTTAAAGGGCATCGACATTTTTCAAGTGTATCCAGGTAAATAAAAGTCCTACACCCCAGCAGTATGAACATTGACTTCCCTAACTTCAAATGGCCTTTGCTTTCCCTCTCTCTTCATCCCCTCCCCTTCCCAGTTCTCCCTCCAGTCATACTGTCTCCGACTACATTCTATCTCTGTCCCGCCCACTCCCCTGACATCAGTCTGAAGAAGGGTCTTGACATGAAACGTTGCCCATTCCTTCTCTCCAGAGATGCTGCCTGTCCTGCTGAGTTACTCCAGCATTTAGTGTCTAACTTCTAAATAAAAGTAAATCTATTCGAAGGAAAATGACGTAGTTCCATTGCAATAATTGACTTTTACTCTTCCTCCTCTTCCTCCTCCTCCTCTTCCCTTTTATGCTCCTGGGATGTCAGGACGATAAGTCATTGCTGGAAAAGCCAGAGCTGTCGTACCACAGTAAGATGGCTATCCAGCTCCGTACGGCCGAGAAGGAGATCTTGGAGAAAGCGGTGCAGAGCGCGGCCATGAAACGAGAGCACTTTACGGAACTCCAGGACGAGAACGCCCCGCTTCCCAAATACGAGGAGAGTAACATAGCCATGCTGGAGAACACTATAACAGACTCAAAAATCCCACTGGTCCTGAGAAATTTAAACAGTGACGACGAAGGAGATCACGAGTTGAAGCTGACGGAGGTTTTGGATGACGGGATTGTGGGCGGTCTGGGGATAATGAACGGCGAGAGCACTTTTCCCAACCACACCGATCCCAAAAGCCAAGAGAACGGCAAGCAAGAAGACAACACCAAAGAGAATGGAGATGCCAAAGAGACTACTGCAGACAGGATTGAATGTAGTGAAAGTTGAAATTGAAGGACAATCACAATACGAGAGTCCAGTCATTGCTAGTGTGAGGTGCAGATGGGAACTCTGAACATTACACTTGCTGACAGTGCAGCATATTTGATCATGTCTTTTTAAGGTGAGACGAGTCGGAGCCGAAATGGTCTTGTCACAAGAACGTACTTCCTGGTAAAAATAATAGTTCATTTAAATGGATGTAGGGAGGAACTGCAGATGCTGGTTGTTGGAGCTGAAATGGTCTTGTCACAAGAATGTACTTCCTTGTAAAACAATAGTTCATTTAAAAGGGTGTAGGACGAAACTGCAGATGCTGGTTTAAACTGGAGATAGACACAAAATGCTGGAGTAACTCAGCGGGACAGGCAGCATCTCTGGAGAGAAGAAATAGATGACGTTTCGGGTCGAGACCCTTCTTCAGACTGTCAGACAGAGCAGCCTGAAGAAGGGTCTCGACCCGAAATGTCACCCATTCTTCCTCTCCAGAGATGCTGCCTGTCCCGCTGAGTTACTCTTGCAGTTTGTGTCTATCTTGGTTCAATGCAGTTTGTGTCTATCTTGGTTCATTTAAAAGAGGTGGTCCTAAAATAACTTCCAACCAATGTTCGTTCGCCTCTTCTCAACCTTGCGTGCAGAATGGAGGGAGAGTTGTAAGGGTTTAAGTACGATTTCAGCATCAAAAGTCAACGATTTCAGATTTGTTTTTAACAAGGCATTTTTAGAGCAAAAAAAAAGCCCTGACAATTGAAAAGCAATAAATCCCTTGGCGAAGTAAGGCCTTTAAATTTAATGCCACATGCATGCTGTTTGGAGCACATGGTGATTTAATGCAGAAACAAAGAACTGCTAATGCTGGTTAATACACAAAAGGCCACAAAGTGCTGGAGCAATTCAGCTGGGCAGGCAGCACCGCTGAAGAACATGGATAGGTGAAGTTGCAGGTCGGGACCCTTCTTCAGACGGGACGTTTCTGGTCTAGATCCTTCTCCAGTCCGTGTTCGCCGGAGATACAGTCTGACTTTCTGAGTTACTCCAGCACTTTGTGCCCTTTTGGTGATTTAATGTAATGCTTTTGAACAAAATATTCATTTTTCTGTTTCTACATTTACAAGAATTCAGTTGGAGTACAAGCGATTATATGCACTCCAACCCATCCACTGTGAGCCCGTTGTCTAATGTTATAATCAGGTGGTTGCTATTTCTAGTTTTTTTCCTATTGGTGAAAAGTATTGCAACGGTGAATGATTAAACCAACTTGTGTACTAGGGAGTGAATGTCATGGTTCCATATGCCTTCTCGGAGCATCGTGTCTGCTTGAGGCATATTGTAATCATTAAACATCACCACAAGATGAAGGCTGACATAGAATTCTGCATTATGACTTGCAGGGAAGTTCATCATTCTGACTGGGCAAACCAAAGCCATTTATAACCACAGCTTAGAAACTTGGGAATCCTTCAAAACTCTAGAGCCTTTGATAATGTTGACGGGTTCATGCATTTGGCATCAACGCCATCTGCAAACACTTAAAGAAAATCTAGGCTAATATTTACTGTTCTGGTCTCTGACAGTTTAAACTGGTGTGGCCCTTAGTTCCCATGAGTAAGTTGGTGCCATGTGTTTGAACCCCCCAACTAGAGGTATATCGCGTCCACACAAGACTGGGAGCAGCTGGCCACCAGGTGCTGCCGCATTCCACGTGCGTAGGGATTTTGCGCGGGCAGAGGTTTAATGGCCTTCAAACATTGGAGAGCCCGTACAACCATAGGACACTTGCCCACATCTTTCAGTCGCACTTTTACCCCCAAGTGTTTGGTCATGTAACCCCATATTTTAACCAAAGCTGTATATTTTGTTTTTAGTCCATATTGGTTACTCTACTCATTTTACTGTATCATCCGCCATGCATATATGGGTTAAGATTAAGTGAATGAACTGCAGTGACTACTGTAGAGGGGGAAAAATAAATCCTCTCTCCTGATGTGTTACAAAGAGAGCAAAGTTTGCATTGAATGTAGTTATAACACTGATTCTTAAAGTAAATGTTTAGAATTTCACCCTTGCGGCTTTGATAATTTGCCATTTTATTTCTGCTCTCAACTTCACCACTCCTTTGCCTCCAATAGTGTTTAGATTAGAGATCTAACGTGGATATAGGTCTTTCGGCCCACTGTGTCCGTGCAAACCAGCGATCCCTGCATACTAACACTATCTTCCACACACACACACACTCGGGATAATTTTACATTTATACCAAGGCAATTAATTTACACACCTCTACGACTTTGGAGTGTGGGAGAAAACTGAAAAACTCGGAGAAAACTCACATGGTCATGAAGAACACGTGCAAACTCCAGACAGACAGCACTCGTAATCCGGATCGAACCCGGGGCTGAAAGCACAGTGAGGTAGCAACTCTGCGCCACCGTGCCGCCCCTTAACAAGGAAATCTGTTCATTTAAATTGCCATCATCTGGTGCTTAGCAGAGTCTGATACCCACTTTGTGTTGTAGTGTCATTTGAAATTCAGATTCTGGTAATGTAATGGACCAATTGCCTTTGGGCATATTAAACAATGAAGTACCGAGATACAGCTTTAAGCTCCAACCATTGCCATCAAAGTAATGTCCGTTGCTAACATTGCAAGCTGCCCAGTTCAAATTGGGAACTGGGTGGCGCAGCTGGTTGAGCTGCTGCCTCTCAGCACCAGAGACCCGGGTTCAAACCTGACCTAGGATGCTGTCTGTGTTTACATGTTCTCCCTATGACCACGTGGATTTTCTCTGGGAGCTCCAGCTTCCTCATACATCCTAAAAACGAACTTATTTGAAGGTAAATTGGCCTCATTAATTTGTCCGTAGTGTGTCGGGAGTGGATGAGAATGTGGGCTAACATAAAATGGCTGATCGATTGTCTGTGTGGACTCGGTGGGCCGAAGGGTCTGTTTCCATGCTGGTATCTTTCAACTCAATTCAAAAGATTATCTCATACTAAATCCCCAACCACCGAACATTTGTTTAATTCAGATTCTTGTCTGGTTTAGTTTCCTTTATAGTTCAGAAATGGTCTGAATGGAACGAATGTGGTAATATGGAAAATAGGATAATTGCCCCTTTGAGAATAAAACAAAAATTTATAGCTCCAACCAACTAGTTGGTTACCATTACCTCAGAAAAATTGATGGTTTGCAAAATGTAGCTTTGGATCTTTATGAGATGCTGGAGTTGATTTTATCATTGTGAGCATAACGATACTGTATCCTGAGACTAGGACAACCCCATGTTTTGGAGGATGGCAGAAAGGTTGAAATGTGAAGATCTAGCTGCTGGTTTCTCTTTCCACTATTTACATATTCTGCACCATTTATTCTATTTGAGGAAGAGTTTTGTTATTTTAGCAAATTCTACAAAGCACTCGTTATTAATTTACTTGTGAATTTTAATTTTAGCAATTTTGGGTTTTTTTTTTAACGTGACCGATTTGGGGGAAGAGAGTGGCATGAGCAACACGTCTGCCTGGGAGTGTCTTCGCGACTAGCACTGTGTCCATGTCATCTTCCAATACCCTGCATCAGTGTCAAACAAGCTGTGGGCTTAACACTGTCCTTTAATTAAAATATCAACTACTTGTCTGATTTAGGTTTTGTGTTGGATGCTTCTACTCGCAAAATACTAAAAGAAATCACTTACTGTGAATTGGTAAACTTTTAGCAGTGTTCTCCATTAAATGGCTTTCTTTTTCCCTAGGAAGTTGTGGCTGTATTTGCTTTTGAATGTGACTACTTAGTAGGATGATGATTTTTTTTAACAAAAAGCTCACCTTCCAAAGATGATAATTAGGGTGCACTTTGGGTTTTTTTTTTGAGAAAATATATCTTCCACTTGCTACTGATTTTGTTTGCAATTTTGTGACTCCATTTTCTGACTCCTCTCCTCTGCAGAAGTCTTTTTGCTCAGATTTGTAAACCACAGCCCAAGGGGAAATCTTTGAGGCAGAAATAAATGCAGATTGTTGCAAACAGACTGACTTATGTTGTGCAGTTGTATTGTATTCTGTTTCAAAAGGGAAGCATTGCAATTGTCAGACCTGTTGCTTTAAGACTCTGCTGCATTCTGGCACCAAGTATGAACATGAATAAGAAACGTTCACACAAGTGGATGGCTGCTCCTAGTGGAATTAGGCTGCAACTACCGTATGCCTCTGTTTAAAAACATATGCCTGCTCTGTCATTCAATAAGATCTGATCTTTTTAACCAGGCCAAAACCTCACCCATAATCCTTGATTCCCCTGCATCCTACAATATCACACTCGGTCTTGAATATATCTTGGAGTTCGGCATTGATGGCCCACTTGATCAGTGAATTCCAAAGATTTACTTCTTATTTTTTAAGTGGCCACACTTGTGTTCTGAAACTTTGTCCATTAGTTTAAGATTCCCACCAAGAAAACATGCTCAAAACATCTACTCTCCAAAGCCTCTTCAATCTTGCACACCCCGTTGAGGCCTCTGAACATTTAATGCCTTATTCTTATAAACTTAGGAGGCAAAGTACAGTAATGGGCAATACCAAAAAACAGTGCAGATTGAGCTCTGCTGAACTGAAAAGGGAGGGGAGCACATGGATAAATCTCTATCCATGCCGTTTCAATGTGCAGCACGGAGCTCTGTAAGTGTGGTGGATAGTTCCCCACTGAGTGGAAGGCATGTTTCTCAAGCTATAAACCCTGTGAAAATGAAAAGGGGCGAACAGCAGAAAGGAAGGCAAGCAGGTGAGCCCCAATGTTTCTGTTGTTGCTGGAAACCAAGTCCCCAATGTGCCAGGTGTCATGTGTGTTATGTCGACCCAGTCTGAAGAAGGGTCCTGAACCGAAACCATCCTTTTTCGCCAGAGATACAGCTGTCCCGCTGATTTACTTCAGCACTTTGTTTCTTTGTAGTGTAGGTTAGAGATACAGCGTGGAAACAGGACATTTGGCCCACTGAGTCCGCACCAACCAACCAACCATCCCCGCACGCCAACCTTATCCGACACACTAGCGGCCAATTTACTTTTTTTATTTTACCAAAGCCAATTAACCTACAAACCTACACATCTTTTGAGTGCGGGAGGAAACCGGAGCTCCCGGAGAAAACCCATGTGGTCACGGGGAGAGCGTGCAAGCTCCGGACAGACAGCACCAGTAGTCAGGATCAAACCCGAGTCCCTGGCACTGTAAGGCAGCAACTTTACCGCAGCACCACCGTGCCGCCCATTCTGTGTTTTAAAAGGAAAATGTATCCCACGCATTTGTAAAGCTGCAGGTAAGTTCAAGCCCGTTGCACAGGTTAACCATAGATTTCAATAAAAATAGATTTGTTTGTTGTCACGTGTGCTGGGATACAGTAAAAAACGTATTTTTGTTGCATGCTACCCAGTCAGCGAAAAGACTACACATGGTTGCAATCGGGCCATCCACAGTGTACAGATACAGGATAATGGGTTCTAATAAAGGAAATAAGTAATAGTCGAAGTGGAGAGATGTGAGTCGTTGGTACCATAATCTGCAAGGAGCTCCGGAACTGTTGGAAATGGACTGTTATTTAAAAATTTCAATAGACAATAGGTGCAGGAGTAGGACATGCGGCCCTTCGAGCCAGCACCGGATTCAATGTGATCATCCCCAATCAGTACCCCATTCCTGCCTTCTCCCCATATCCCCTGACTCCACTATCTGTAAGAGCCCTATCTAGCTCTCTCTTGAAAGTATCCAAAGAACCGGCCCCCACCGCCCTCTGAGGCAGAGAATTCCACAGACTCACAACTCTCTGTGTGGAAAAGTATTTCCTCATCTCTGTTCTAAATGCCCTACCCCTTATTCTTAAACTGTGGCCTCTGGTTCTGGACTCCCCTAACATCGGGAACATGTTTCCTGCCTCTAGCGTGTCCAAACCCTTAATAATCTTATATGTTTCAATAAGATCCCTTCTCATCCTTCTAAATTCCACAGTATACAAGCCCAGCCACTCCATTCTATCAAAATATGACAGTCCCACCATCCCAGGAATTAACCTTGTATACCTACGCTGCACTCCCTCAATAGGAAGAATGTCCTTCCGTAAATTAGGGGACTGAAATTGTACACAATACTCCAGGTGTGGTCTCACTAGGGCCCTGTTGATCTGCAGAAAGACCTCTTTGCTCCTATACTCAACTCCTCTTGTTATGAAGGCCAACATGCCATTAGCTTTCCTCACTGCCTTCTGTACCTGCATGTTTACTTTCAGTTACTGATGAACACTGCCCCCCCAGATCTCGTTGTACTTCCTCTTTTCCCACCATTCAGATGATACTCTGCTTTCCTGTTTTTGCCACCGAAGTGTATACCTCACATTTATCCACATTAAACTGCATCTGCCCACACACCCAACCTGTCCCAAGTCACCCTGTATCCTCATAGCATCCTCCTCACTGTTCACACTGACACCCAGCTTTGTGTCATCTGCAATTTTGCTAATGTTACATTTAGTCACTTCATTTAAATCATTGATGTATATTGTAAATAGCTGCGGTCCCAGCACCGAGCCTTGCGGTACCCCACTAGTCACTGCCTGCCATTCTGAAAGGGACGGGTTAATCCCTACTCTTGTTTCCTGTCTGCCAACCACTTCTCTATCCATGTCAGCACTCTACCCCCAATACCATGTGCCCTAATTTTGCCCACTAATCTCCTGTGTGGGACCTTATCAAATTTAAGACAAAACTCTTTAAAACTATTACCATGGGCTGCACAGTGGTGCAGCAGTGCAGTTGCTGCCTTACATGCTTGCAACGCCAGAGACCCGGGTTCGAACCTGACTACGGGTGCTGTCTGTACGGAGTTTGTACGTTCTCCCTGTGACCGCGTGGGTTTTCTCCGAGATCTTCGGTTTCCTCCCACACTCCAAAGACGTGCAGGTTGTAGGTTAATTGATGGTATAAGTGTAAATTGTCCCTAGTGTGTGTAGGATAGTGTTAATGTACGGGGATTGCTGTCGGCGCAGACTCGGTGATCCGAAGGGCCTGTTTCCGCTCTGTATCTCTAAACTAAACTAAATTACATTTGTTGCTCATCGTCAACTAATTTCCAGTTTCCACTTATTTACTTTTCGTGTTTAAAGGATGCAAAGCCTTTGACATTTTCCCAAAGCCGTGAACGTTGCTTTCCGTAACCGCTATTCATTCCCCAACATCATGGCATCATGGCAATGATAGTATTGGCTTAAAAAAAATCTTGAAGTTATTTCATACATCTATTATTGCCCTGTAACCACATTAATATTCAGTGTACTCCACAGTAAGTAAAATATTTGTTCTGCGCTTTCAGCTAAAATGCACATTTTCTTTTCCTAGTGAGTAATGTATGCAATCACTCATTCATCATCGTTGAAAACATTAGTGATGCAGTGGTGCTGGTTTCCAACGGGAACGGTGACGGACGCACCACACATCTCTGTCCTCCAGTTCCTGCGGACCTCCGCCGCTGGAAGTGTAGGATTTTGGTGTGTGTGCTTTATCATCATTCCTTACAATGCTACTGTACGACAGTGATCACAACTTCTACTGAAGTCTGGATGGCCGTTGGTTCGCTAGGAGCTCATCCTCCCTTTGACAGGTCTTGTCTTTGGTCCTGCTGGGGGTCCACAGCCCCCTCCTCACCTGGCAAACCAGGTGGGGGAGACGGTTTAGTCGCCGACTATCTGACCATGGAGCAGGTAGCACGGGATTACATGGTACCCGTGGCGGGGGGAACTCCCCTAGACCTGGCTGAATGCAGGGACTGCTATAAATAATATTTTTAAATAATTAATAATTTTGTTGCATTTTTTTTAAAGGGCAAGTTTCATAAAGCTACTGAACTTTGCCCTTCATTTTTTTTTTACAGTGGGTCAATTGCCTAAAGTACTTTACGATAATTAGATAGGCCTCTGCCTTATCCCCTAAAACACATTTTCAAAACAACTCTCTGCTCCTTCAATATTGTTGCATGCGCAAACGCACAGTGAAATTATTTCCTTACGTACAGTCCAGTGGTGTATTGCCATTACCCAAGTACAATACCGATTAGTAAAGTGTACAGAAATAGTCCACTGAGCCTGCATTCATGAGGTCCCAGGTTTTGCACAGTTTTCAAAGTCCAGTCTACGCCTTGAGATCCCCAGCAAGGAATAATGGTGCAGGAAGTTGGAAAGCCACAAGCAGGCTACTATATTGCTTCCTGAGTCAGGGAAGCACCCACACTATCTCTCTCTCCACAAAGCAATGTCTCTAAATCGATAATATCCCTATAAGCCACCTGTCAAGTTCATCACTACAAAATTGGACATCTCAATGAATTTGCAGCAGTATTGTACTTGTTTGGATTTTACAATGGAACAGCTCTATTCCTTGACCAGGGATGGATCGGGCTCGAGTTTAGTTTAGTTCAGTTTAGAGATCAAGCGTGCAATACAGGCCCTTCGGCCCACCGGGACCAACAATCCGTGCTGACCAACAATTACCCCACACACTATTTCCATCCTATACACTCGGGACAATTTACAGAAGCCAATGAACCTACAAACCTGCACATCTTTGACATGTGGGAAGAAACCGGAGCACCCGGAGAAAACTGACGCAGGTCACGGGGAGAACGTACAAACTCCGTACAGCAGCACCTGTAGTCAGGATTGAACCCGGGTCTCTGGCACTGTCAGGCAGAAACTAAACTGCTGCGTCTCCGTGCCGCCCGATTTGATTGTTAATTGCAACTTCAGGGTGAATTTGTTACTTTTGAACATGGCATAAGCATAAAATCTAATTATTTAGAAACGAAAAGCCTTAAGTATTACAGCTTAAATTCCTGTCGCTACCACTGTGTGTGTGTGTGTATAAATAGAAAGATCGTTTTTGTGCTGACATTGGTAATGTTTCATTTTCTGGATATATATCCATGAAAAGTTTGCAGCTTGTAAACGAGAAGCGACACGATGGCGGAGTGCTAAAGCTGCTGTCTTACATCGCCAGCGACTCCGGTTCGATCCTGACTAGGGGTGCTGTCTGTACGGAGTTTGTATGTTTTCCCTGTGACCGGGTGGATTTTCTCTGGGTGCTCCGGTTTCCTCCCACACTCTGAAGACAGGTTTGTGGGTTAATTGGCTGAGGTAAAAATTGTAAATGATCCCGAGTGAGTAGGAGGATTGTGGTATTGTATAGGGTGATCGCTGGTCAGTGTGGGCTTGGTGGGCAGAAGGGCCTGTTTTCACGCTGTATCTCCAAACTAAACTCAGTAAGAAAATGAACTGAGATGACTTTCATTGTTTTTAACAGCAGGAACGTACAGTGGGGAAGGCTGAATCCAGCTCTCCTGAAGAAATTGTAAAATGGGGTCAGTAGCCATGTTTAAGCTGGCCACCAGAGAATTTGAACAGTTCAGCTCATTTCCATAGAACAGAATTAGCCGACCTCACTCTTTGTACAGCGCTGATTGTTCCATTTGGTTTTTGGTCCGACTCCAATCCCAGGTGGAGTGCCAGAGGAAACTGATCGCTAAACTTCATTATGCAGCTAAGTGTGTCTGTGCTACTATTTAAGTCGGCATGCTACCACTTCTAAGGATTCCTCTGTTCTCTTGCTTGACCAGGTGCCAGTGAAATCACGGAGCATTGTCTGTCTCGAGAAACATAACTGTTCCCCTTCACTTTTAGTTGAGAGATACAGCGTGGAAACAGGCCCTTTGGCCCACCATGTCCCTGCTGACCACCAATCACCCCATTACTAGATCTATCCTACACATTAGGGATAATGCACAGAAGCCAATTAGCCTGCAAACCTGCACGTCTTTGGAATGTGGGAGGAAACCGGAGGTCCCGGCGAACACCCACATAGGTCACGGTGCGAATGTACAAACTCCCTACAGACAGCACCCATTGTCAGGATCGAACCAGTGTCTCTAGCGCTGTAAGGCAGCAACTCTACCGCTGTGCCATTGTGCTGCCTGTACCCTGTCTCTAAGACGGGGAACCACAAACTTAGCGTGTGGGGGAGGGTACATTTGGGTATTAATTTTAATGTTAAGATCCCCCTTGCAACTACTCAATATTATAAAGTTTCACGGTCAGTTTATTGTCACATGTACCAGTTAAGGTACAGTGAAATGTGAGTTACTGGGGGAAGAGTGGACTCCAGAGTAGAAATTATCCCTCTATTTCAACACCCCTCCACTCTAATATGGGCATCTGGCTCTGTCAGAATGCACGTGCAAAGCTAAACATGTCAACTCATGCTAAATATATAGAGCAAATGTCAGCTAACTGCCTGTGGCTCAGTGTTGTACAGCTTCAGATGCCAATCTGGGTTTGACCAGAGCATTGAAATGAGGTCAATGTTGCAGCACCAGCATCAAGGAATGTTCACAAGTTATAGGAGCCAAATTAAGCCATTCAGCCCATCAAGTCTACCCCACCATTCAATGATTTATCTATCCCTATCAACGCCATTCTCCTACTTTCTCTCCATAATCCCTGACACCCGTCCTAATCAAAATCTGTCAATCTCCACCTTAAAAATATCAATGCACAATAGGGGCAGGAGTTGGCCATTTGGCCCTTCGAGCCAGCACCGCCATTCAATGAGATCATGGCTGATCATCCCCAATCAGTACGCCGTTCATGCCTTCTCCCCATATTCCCTGACTCCACTATCTTTAAGAGCCTTATCTAGATCTCCCTTGTAAGTATCCAGAGAACCAGCCTCCACCGCCCTCTTAGACAGAGAATTCCACAGATTCATGATCCTCTGTGTGAAGAAGTTTTTCCTCATCTCTGTTCTAAGTGGCTTACCCCTTATTTTTTAACTGTGGCCCCTGGTTCTGTCCTCCCCCAACATCGGGAGCATGCCAAACCCTTAATAGTCTTATATGTTTCAATAAGATTCCCTCTCATCCTTCTAAACTCCAGAGTATACAAGCCCAGCCGCTCCATTCTCTCAGCAGATGACAGTCCCGCTATCGACTTGTGCCTTGTGCATCCATTGACTTGTGCTCCACAACCATCCGTGGCATTGAATTCAACAGATTCGCCACCGTCTGACTGAAGAAATTCCTCCTCGTCTCCTTTCTAAAGGTACGTCCTTTTTACTCTGAGGCTGTGGCCTCTGATCCTCGACTCTCCCACCAGTGGAAACATCCTCTCCACATCCACTCTCTCCAGGGTGTTGTACTACTACTTAACGTGAAAGGTTAAACAAACAATCCCTTGGCGCTCTTTCAAAAGCCGGGGATTTGCCATGCTCTTGGCCAAGCAGAACCACTAAAACAGATCAACTGGACACTTAGTCCATTGGTGTTTCTGGGACCATGCTGTGTAGAAATTACATTTCCCTTTCATTGCAACAGTGACTACACTTCGAAAGGTACTTAATTGTCTGTGACGTGCTTAGGAACACCCTTAGGTTGTGAAAGGTGCTAATTAAATAGATTTTCTTTTTTCCACCCCTCTGCATGTATAATAGGGCAGAACAAAGAACATTTCTCCAAATAGGTAACGCGCTTTCAAAAGCTCATCATCTTAGTTCTGTCTGAAATAGCTCGGGTCAAGAACTGAATCCTCCAGGGTGGAAGAAGATTACGGGAAGAGCAGAACTACTTTGAATTAGTGAGTTTAATTATCCTCCATGCCTTGCAAATAACTCTTCCCTCTCCCTCCCTGCTACTCTTCAGCCCTTCTCCAAGATAATGCAACATGCTGCAGTCTGCTGCTTTGTGACCAGATTGAAACATAAAAGAGGGGAGACTGCCCCTGGTTAATTCTGGTCTTCTCTGTTAATAATCTGAATCCCATACTATGATAAAGGATTTAGAAGCAATGGAGACAGTGCGAAGAGGATTTATAAAAATCAAGTCAGAACTGTAAGGGTATGCGTTAGGAGAAAGCGTTCCTTAACAGATGTTGCAGAGTTTTACGAAGGTAGACAAAAAGCTGGAGAAACTCAGCGGGTGAGGCAGCATCTACAGAGCGAAGGAATGGGTGACGTTTCGGGTTGAGGCACTTCTTCAGATTGAGTTTTACAGCATAGACACAAGCCTTTTAGCACAAAATGACCATGCTGATCATTCAATAGAGTTCAAGAGAGTTTATTGTCATGTGTCCCTGATAGGACAATGAAATTCTTGCTTTGCTTCAGCACACCAGAACATAGTGGGCACGAATACAGAACAGATCAGTGTGTTCATATACCATTGCATAAATATATACACACATGAATAAATAAACCGATAAAGTGCAAATAAACAGATTATGGGCTATCAATGTTCAGAGTTTTGTCGGAGCCGAGTTTAATAGCCTGATGGCTGTGGGAAAGTAGCTATTCCTGAACCTGGACGTTGCAGTCTTCAGGCTCCTGTACTTTCTACCTGAAGGCAGCAGGGAGATGAGTGTATGGCCCAGATATCAATCTATACTAATCCCATTTAACAACAAATGCTTAGTCGCCTCCAAGACCTCCAGCTCCATCGAAGACCGCAATAAATTGGAGGCCACACCACCGCATAAACCAACCTCCCATCTATTGACTCCATTTATACATCGCGCTACCCCGACAAGGCCAGCAGCATAATCAAGGATGAGTCGCACCCCGGCCACTCCCTCTTCTCCCCTCTCCCATCGGGCAAAAGGTATAGAAGTGTGAAAATGCACATCTCCAGATTCAGGGACAGTTTCTTCCCAGCTGTTATCAGGCAACTGAATCACCCTACCACAACCAGAGAGCAGTGCTGAACTACAATCTACCTCATTGGTGTCCCTTGGACTATCCTTGATCAGACTTTGCTGGCTTAATCTTGCACTAAATGTTATTCCCTTATCATGTATCTGTCCACTGTGTGTGGCTCGATTGTAATCATGTATTGTCTTTCTGCTGACTGGATAGCACGCAACAAAAACTATCCACTGTATCTCGGTACACGTGAAAATAAACTAAACTAACTAATATGCGTAAGAAGGAATATGTGATAGCAGTAACAGGATCGGTCCGAGTCAGCATGGATTTACAAAGGGGAAATCATGCTTGACTAATCTTCTGGAATTTTTTGAGGATTTAACTAGGAAAGTGGACATGGGAGAGTCAGTGGATGTAGTGTACCTGGACTTTCAGAAAGCCTTTGATAAGGTCCCACATCGGAGATTAATGGGCAAAATTAGAGCACATGGTACTGGGGGTAGAGTGCTGACGTGGCTAGAAAATTGGTTGGCAGACAAGAAACAAAGAGTACGGATTAACCGGTCCCTTTCAGTATGGCAGGCAGTGACTAGTGGGGTACCGCAAGGCTCGGTGCTGGGACCGCAGCTATTCACAATATACATCAATGATTTAGATGAAGTGATTAAATGTAACATTAGCAAAATTGCAGATGAGACAAAGCTGGGTGGCAGAGTGAACTGTGAGGAGGATGCTACGAGGATGCAGGGTGACTTGGACAGGTTGGGTGAGTGGGCAGATGCAGTTTAATGTGGATAAATGTGAGGTATCCACTTTGGTGGCAAAAACAGGAAGGCAGATTATTATCTGAATGGTGGGAAAGGGGGAAGTACAACGAGATCTGGGGGGCAGTGTTCATCAGTAACTGGAAGTAAACATGCAGGTACAGCAGTCAGTGAAGAAAGCTAATGGCACGTTGGCCTTCATAACAAGAGGAGTTGAGTGTAGGAGCAAAGGGGTCCTTCTGCATTTGTACAGGTCCCAAGTGAGACCACACCTGGAGTATTGCGTGCAGTTTTGATCTCCAAATTTAAGAAAGGACATTCTTCCTATTGAGGGAGTGCAGGGTAGGTTCACGAGGTTAATTCCCAGGATGGCGGGACTGTCTTATGTTGATAAAATGGAGCGGCTGGGCTTGTATACCCTAGAATTTAGAAGGATGAGAGGGGATCTTATTGAAACATATAAGATTATTAAGGGATTGGACACACTAGAGGCAGGAAACATGTTCCCAATGTTGGGGCAATCCAGAACCAGGGGCCACAGTTTAAGAATTACGGGTAGGTCATTTAGAACAGAGATAAGGAAAAAAGTTTTCACCCAGAGTGTTGTGAATCTGTGGAATTCTCTGCCTCAGAAGGCAGTGGAGGCCAATTCTCTGGATGCTTTCAAGAGTGAGTTAGATAGAGCTCTGAAAGATTGTGGAGTCAGGGGAGAAGGCAGGAACGGGGTACTGAATGGGGTTACTTCATCAACGCCTATTCCCTGCCCCCCCCGAGCCTCCAACCACATCGTTCCCCAGCCGCACACGGCCCGATTTTACCTTCTCCCCAAAATCTACAAACCTGACCGTCCCTGTAGACCCATTGACTCTGCCTGTTCGTGCCCCACCGAACTAATTTCCACATACCTTGATTCCATCCTATCCCCCTTGGTTAAATCCCTCCCCACCTATGTTCAAGACACCTCAGACACTCTCCGCCGGCTCCGGGCATTCCATTCTCTAGGCCCCCATCCTCTCATCTTCACCATGGACGTCCAATCACTCTACACCTCCATCCCCCACCAGGATGGTCTCAAAGCCCTCTGGTTCTTCCTCGACAAGAGGAGCAACCCATACACGTCCACTGACACCCTCCTCCGCCTAGCAGAGTTCGTCCTTACCCTCAATAACTTCTCGTTTGACTCCTCCCATTTCCTCTAAACACAAGGCGTAGCTATGGGCACACGCATGGGCCCCAGCTACGCTTGCCTCTTTGTCAGGTACGTTGTACAATCCTTGTTCTCGGCGTACCAGGGCCCCATCCCCAACCTCTACCTCCGTTACATTGACGACTGCTTTGGTGTCACCTCCTGCACCCACACACAACTGACTGACTTCATCCATTTCACCACCAACTTCCATCCGGCACTCAAATATACTTGGTCCATTTCCGACACATCCTTACCATTCCTTGACCTCACTATCTCTATTGCAGGTGATACACTCCTGACCGACATCCACTATAAACGCACTGACTCCCACTTCTACCTGGACTACTCTTCCTTCCACCCTGCTTCCTGTAAGGACTTCATCCCCTATTCCCAATTCCTCCGTCTACGCCGCATCTGCTCCCAGGATGAGGTGTTCCACAACAGGGCATCGGAAATGTCCTCATTCTTCAGGGAACGGGGGTTCCCCTCCCCCATTATAGATGAGGCTCTCACCAGGGTCTCCTCCGTACCCCGTAACACTGTTCTCTCTCCCCATCCTCCCCCACTATAACAAGGGCAGTCCCCCTCGTTCTCACCTTTCACCCCACTAGCCGTCACATTCAACAATAGTCCTCCGCCAGTTTTGCCACCTCCAACGTGACCCCACCACTCGCCACATCTTCCCATCTCCCCCCCCCTGTCTGCCTTCTGCAAAGACCGCTCCCTCCGTAACTCCCTTGTCAATTCTTCCGTTCCCTCCTGCTCCACCCCCACCCCGGGCACTTTCCCTTGCAACCGCAAGAGATGCTACACTTGTCGCTTTACCTCCCCCCTCGACTCCATTCAAGGACCCAAGCAGTTGTTCCAGGTGCGACAGAGGTTCACCTGCACCTCCTCCAACCTCATCTATTGCATCCGCTGCTCTAGATGCCAGCTGATCTACATCGGTGAGACCAAGCGGAGGCTTGGCGATCGTTTCGCCGAACACCTCTGCTCGGTCCGCAATAACCAACCCGACCTCCCGGTGGCTCAGCACTTCAACTCCCCCTCCCATTCCGTATCTGACCTCTCTGTCCTGGGCCCCCTCCATGGCCAGAGTGAGCACCACCGGAAATTGGAGGAGCAGCACCTCATATTCCGCTTGGGCAGTCTGCACCCTAGTGGCATAAACATTGAATTCTCCCAATTCCGTTAGCCCTTGCTGTCTCCTCCCCTTCCCAGCTCTCCCTCAGCCCTCAGCCCTAGGGCTCCTCCTCCTTTTTCCTTTCTTTCCCCGCCCCCCACCCTCCATCAGTATGAAGAAGGGTTTCAGTGGGTGCAGCAGCATCTATGGAGCAAAGGAAAAATGCAACGTTGCCTGAAGAAGGGTTTCGGCCAAAAACGTTGCCTATTTCCAGTTTCTCCAGCACTTTTGTCTACATTCGATTTTCCAGCATCTGCAGTTCCTTCTTGAATACTGAATGTGGATAATCAGCCATGATCATATTGAACGGCGGTGCTGGCTCGAAGGGCCGAATGGCCCACTCCTGCACCTATTGTCTACTTTCTGTTGTTTAGAAGCTTCTCACTGTTTCTCAGTACGCGTGACAATAAACAAAGCTAACTAATGTGTAAGAAGGAAGTGCCGATGTTGATTTAAACCGAAGATAGACACAAAAAGCTGAAGTATAGTATCAATGATACATTATTATCACATGTCCCTGTGGACAGTGAGATGCTTTGTTTCACGTACAACCCGGTAAAATCACACAGCAGGCCTCACCTAGGCAGTACACAAGAGTCGCCACGTCTCTGGTGCTGACAGAATTGGTGAAGGAGAAATAGAAGCCTGTCCTGATGGATTAGCAACATGGAAGACTACAGCACAGTAACAAGCCCTTCAGCCCAGACACCAGTTCCAAACATAATGCCAAGTTGCACTCATCACCCCAGTCTGCACATGATTATTTCAAGAGGGCTTGTATACAAAAACAGGGATGTAATGTTGAGGGGTGTGTAAGGTGCTGGGGAGGCCACATTTGGATTATTGTGAGCAATTTAGGGAGGAGGTTTGCAAAATGATTCTTTACAGGAATGGGTAGGTAACTATGATTAACTATGATGAGCGTTAACCTATGATGAGCACTGGCCCTGTACTCACTGGAGTTTAGAAGAATGAGGGGGGGAGGGGGACCTCATTGAAACATACAGAATAGTGAAAGGCTTGGATAGAGTGGATGTGGAGAGGATGTTTCCACTGGTGGGAGAGTCCAGGACTGTCATAGCCTCAGAATTAAAGGATGTTCATTTAAGAAGGAGATGAGGAGAAATTTCTTTAGTCGGAGGGTGGTGAATCTGTGGAATTAATTGCCACAGAAGGCTGGGAAGGCCAAGTTAGTGGATATTTTTAAGGCAGAGATAGATAGATTCATGATTGGTACGTGTGTCAGGGGTTATGAGGAGAAGGCAGGAGAATGGGGTTAGGAGGGAGTTGCTGATTGACACCCAAGATAGACACACATTGCTGGAGTAACTCAGCGGGACAGGCAGCATCCCTGGAGAGAAGGAATGGGTGACTGTCTGCGGAAGGGTCTCGACCTGAAACGTCACCCATTCCTTCTCTCCACAGGCACTGTTGGTCCCGCTGAGTTACTCCAGCAATGTGTGTCTACCATGATTTTATAACCTTCTATTATCTCTCCCGACTGCCTCCGATACTACAAAGAAAATAATCCAAGCTTGTGCAACCATTCCTTGTGGTGAATCATTGGGCTGCATGATCACTTCCACTGGCCCATGTGCACTATAATGCAGCATGCAATCCTTTTGATCAATCGCATGCAGCCAACACAACACATTCACTTGTGTAAGAAGGGTAGTTGGGGCTAGTTCATTGGCTATATTTAAGAGGGAGTTTGATGTGGCTCTTGTGGCTAAAGGGATCAGGGGGTATGGAGAGAAGGCAGGTACGGGATACTGAGTTGGATGATCAGCCATGATCATATTGAATGGCGGTGCAGGCTCGAAGGGCCGAATGGCCTACTCCTGCACCTATTTTCTATGTTTCTATGTCTCTATGAACTACTGATGCTGGTTATACACTGAAGATAGGCAAAAAATGCTGGAGTAACTCAGCAGGACAGGCAGCATCCCTGCAGAGAAGGAATGGGTGGGCCAGAGAAAGAATAGAAAATAGGTGCAGGAGGAGGCCATTCGGCCCTTCGAGCCAGCACCGCCATTCATTGTGACCATGGCTGTTTGTCCCCTATCAATAACCCGTGCCTGCCTTCTCCCCATATCCCTTGACTCCACTAGCTCCTAGAGCTCTATCTAACTCTCTCTTAAATCCATCCAATGATTTGGCCTCCACTGCCCTCTGTGGCAGGGAATTCCACACGTTCACAGTTTTTTCTCACCTCAGTCTTAAATGGTCTCCCCTTTATTCTAAGAATAGGGTGAAGTTTCGGGTCGAGTCCCTTCTTCAGGCTGAGAGTCAGGAGAGAGAGTCTAGAGACATGGAAGGGTAAGGTGTGAAAGCGACAGATCAAAGCAGACAACGTTACGGAAAATTGAAATGGATCATTGTTAGCTGAGGGGAAGGTGAAAAGGACGTACACAATCAGTAAAACTAATCAGAAGGGCAGTGAAACTAGTCGGAGAACTAAGGTGGGGAAGGGATGGAGAGAGAGGGGATGCAAGGGTTATATGAAGTTAGATAAACCAATCTTCATACCGCTGGTTTATGAGCTGCCTAAGCAAAATATGAGGTGCTGTTCCTCCAATTTACATTTGGCCTCACTCTGACAGTGGAGGAGGCCCAGGACAGAAAGGTCAGTGTGGGAATTGGAGCGGGAATTAAAGTGTTTGGCAGACGGGAGATCACATTGGCTTCGGCAGACTGAGTGTGCGTGTCGGCTCTGAAATATGCAAAATGCACCCCTTTAATCCATTGACATAGTGAGAGGTATACAAGCCGTATCTCTGGGTTTTACAAACATAGAAAAATAGGTGCAGGAGTAGGCCATTCGGCCCTTCGAGCCTGCACCGCCATTCAATGTGATCATGGCTGATCATCCAACTCAGTATCCCGTACCTGCCTTCTCTCCATACCCCCTGATCCCTTTAGCCACAAGTGCCACATCTAACGCCCTCTTAAATATAGCCAATGAACTGGCCTCAACTACCTTCTGTGGCAGAGAATTCCAGAGACTCACCACTCTATGTGTAAAGAATGTTTTCCTCATCTCGGTCCTAAAGGAATTCCCCCTTATCCTTCGACTGTGACCCCTTGTTCTGGACTCCCCCAACATCGGGAACAATCTTCCAGCATCTAGCCTGTCCAACCCCTTAAGAATTTTGTAAGTTTCTATAAGATCCCCCCTCAATCTTCTAAATTCCAGCGAGTACAAGCCGAGTCTATCCAGTCTTTCCTCATATGAAAGTCCTGACATCCCAGGAATCAGTCTGGTGAATCTTCTCTGTACCCCCTTTATGGCAAGAATGTCTTTCCTCAGATTTGGAGACCAAAACTGTACGCAATGCTCCAGGTGTGGCCTCACCAAAACCCTGTACAACTGCAGTAGAACCTCCCTGCTCCTGCACTCAAATCCTTTTGTCTGGGTGTGTTTGATCAGGTCTATATTTTGATAGCCACAGAATGAACGATCTCCTGAAGCATTCTCTCTTCGCATTCTGTAAAGCCACACATTAATCTCCCATTGTGAGGGGATCCTATCTCTAGTCGATGCCATATTACAGCTGACTAGTTGCATGGTCGTGAAAGTTGTCCTTCCTCCATCCTTCCCTTCTATGAAGTAATATTCCACCATTCTGCACCATCTCTCCACCGGGAATCGGGAATTCACACCAAGGAATTTTCAGCGACCTGATTCCTTGCACTAATTATATACATTGTCATTTTCTTGAAAATCCTTGGTTTGCATGTCAAGCAATGCATGGAGGCTGCCTGAAGAAAATCTTGATTTTTCAAACACATAAGTATGTTTCTCAGTTTTTTTCTCAGTGAAAGCTTGATGAAGAGTGAAATGGCTTTGTGTCGGGAGCGAGAAGCCAATGGGTGCCGGAAGGAAGTGCAGATGCTGGTTTACACCGAAGATAGACACAAAATGCTGGAGTAACTCAGCGGGACAGGCAGCATCTCTGGATTGAAGGAATGGGTGATGTTTCAGGACGAGACCCTTCAGAAACATCACCCATTCCTTCCCTCCAGAGATGCTGCCTGTCCCACTGAGTTATTCCAGCATTTTGTGTCTATCTTCAGTGTAAACCAGCATCTGCAGCTCGTTCCTGCATGTTTATTGTCATTCTTCAGAAGAAGGGTCTCGACCTGAAACGTCACTCATTCTTTCTATCCAGAGATGCTGCCTGTCCCGCTGAGTTACTCCAGCATTTTGTGTCTATCTTCACAAGAGGCCAATGTGTTGAGGGAATCTTTGCTTGGAGAATGGCTGATAATGGAGTCAAGTTTTGAATGAGCAATTGTCAAGAACCTTGATGATCTAAGGAGAGTTTGTACAACAGCGAAACCTCCATCGTACGCTGTTCTGCAAGAATATTGTATCCCTCTCGTAAGAAAAGCCAAAGTAAATGGATGTAAAGTGTAGGGAGGAACTGCAGAAGCTGGCTGAAACAGTAGATACAAACGGCTGCAGTAACTCAGCGGGACAGGCAGCATCTCTGGAGAAAAGGAATAGGTGACGTTTCGGGTCGAGACCCTTGTTCTGAGGGAAAGGGGAATGAGAGATAGACTGTACCATGGAAAAATGAATGGAACATTTGCAAAAAGCAAAGCTAATCTATGAAATGTGGGGCACATAATAAGCTATTGTTGGCTGTGTGATAGGTAATAATGAGTGTACAGACAGGGGAACTCAACAGGACGGCAGTTAAACTAGCGCGATGACTAGGTTGGGGGAGGGACGGAGAGAGAGGAAACTCGTACAAAGATGGCTGGGAAAGATTCAGGTGTCAGATTAGGTCAAACACAGGCAAGTGGACTAGCTTAGATAGGCTCCCCTTCACCTGCATCCACCTTACACTTGCCAGGCTTTGTCCTACCCTCACCTCTATTCGAGCTTTCTCCGCCCCCCCAAAATCAGTCTGAAGAAGGGTCCCAACCCAAAATGTCACCTGTCCATGTGCCCCAGAGATGCTGCTTGACCCGCTGTTACTCCAGCACTTTGTGTTTTTTTATTTGTAAACTGGCATCTGCGGTTCCTTGGGCCTGCAGCTCAGGTGGGTATCTTGGTTGGAGTGGATGAGTTTTGCTGAGCTGAGGGGCTTGTTTCCGTGCCCGTGTGAACATTTCCAACTTATGGACTTTGCCCAGGGATGTGCTGTTCAAAAAGGCCGGGCAAATCCGGTGTGGCCAATTAGTGTCCAATCAGCAAAAAAAAAAAGAAAGTTGTTGCCTACTGTCCTATCAAGTCCACTTGTTCATCCATTACCTATGGTACGTGCCGATTCCCAGTGAATTCATTGCCACAGACGTATGTGGAGGCCAAGACATTGGGTATTTTTAAGGCAGAGATTGCCAGATTCTCGATTAGTCAGGGCATCAAAGGTTATGGGGAGAAGGCAGGAGAATGGGGTTGAGAGGGAAAGATAGATCAGCCATGATAGAATGGTGGAGTAGACTGCTGGAGTTTAATTCTGCTCCTATGCCTTATGGTATTATAATAAGTGCTGGACATGCCAGCAACACCAAGAACCTGAAAACGAACGAACAAAGTTTAGTTTAGTGTCACGCGTACCCAAGCACAGAGAAAGGCTTTTCCCTCCAGGGATAAATAAAATTGTATCGTGGATTGTCTGTAGATTCTTTCCGTGGATTGTCACCATATCGTGGTGGTGAAGCTTGTGTGGACCTGACAATGATGCCGTCTGGAGCTATGCTCCTGGAAGGGCCACCCATGGCGGTAAGGTCGAGGGGGAGGTCTCTGACAAAGAGCAATCCAACCAAGACCTCAACGGCGGAACAGGCGGAGGACGATGGCTGACCTTAGTGGAGCATCACAATGGCTGGGAAGGCGGATGAAGGCTGCAGTAGAAAAGAGTCTCCGGTCATCTTGGACTCCATGCCGCTAGATCCCAGATCTGTCGAGGACCGTGGGGTGGCTGTCTGTGCACCACGTCTGTGCTTTGAGCGGCTGATCCTGGCACACCTCAAAGCCAGCCTCCCCCCTCACACTGGACCCCTATCAGTTTGCCTACCGGACAAACAGGTCTACAGAGGATGCCATATCGGCGGCCCTACACTCTGCCCTGACCCACCTGGACAGCAACAACACCTACATCAGGCTTCTGTTTATTGACTTCAGCTCCGCCTTTAACACTGTCATACCCGCTAGCTTGATCACCAAACTCAGCGGTCTTGGCATCTCCACCTCCCTCTGCAATTGGACACTGGATTTCCTCACTAACAGACCACAGTCTGTTAGGGTCAACAACCTCACCTCCTCCACTATAACACTGAACACCGGCGTGCCACAGGGCTGTGTGCTCAGCCCTCTCCTCTACTCCCTCTTCACCCACGACTGCATCCCTAAGTATGGCTCCAACGCCATCATAAAATTTGCCAACGACACCACGGTGGTAGGACTGATCAGCGACAACGACGAGTCAGCCTACAGGGAGGAGGTCCAGCACCTGACAACCTGGTGTGCCAACAATAACCTCGTCCTCAACTCCCAGGAGACGAAGGAAATCATTGTTGACTTTAGAAAGAACAGAGGGGGCAGACACACCCCCATCCATATAAACGGGACTGAGGTGGAGCGGGTCTCCAACAACAAATTCCTCGGGGTACACATCTCGGAGGATCTGTCCTGGTCCCTCAACACCTCCAAGCTGATCAAAAAGGCCCAGCAGCGCCTTTACTTTCTGAGGAGGCTCAAAAAAGCCTACCTGTCCCCACCAGATCCTGACCAACTTTTACCGCTGCACCATCGAAAGCATCCTGACCACCTGCTTTACGGTATGGTACAGCAGATAGGAAGGCACTACAACGGGTGGTGAAAACCGCCCAGTACATCATCGGTGCCCCGCTTCCTGCCATGGATGCCCTCCACCGAAAACGGTGTCTGAAAGGGGCCGGGAAGATCATCAAAGACCCCTCACACCCTAACCGTGGACTGTTTGCCCTCCTACCATCAGGGAGGCGGTACAGGAGCCTCAGGTCCCGCACCAGTAGGATGAGGAACAGCTTCTACAACAACACCATCACACTGCTGAACTCGGAGTCCCGCCGATAGATTTCTCCAGTCTCTCCGTCCACATTGTCCGCATTCTGTATTTATTTTCTTTATTGCTATCACTACGAATTGACGCTACACTGCATTTCGTTGTACCCATACTTGTATCTGTGCAATGAGATTAAAGTTGAATTGAATTGAATTGAATTAAACAAAGTCTCACACAGGCGTCCTCCTTATAGGGAATAGCACCCTGGAGACACTCATGGTCAGCCATGACCGATGGGGGCCTAAGAATTGCATCGTATCTCGCCAGTCAATGGAGAGACCAAACATGATTGCAATCGACCAAGTTGTTGTTTTAAAATATGACCCCACTGAATCTCTCGCTCTGTAGAATTCGCTCTGCATTGGTGGAATGAGGACTTCCTTGTTTGTTTTTTTTGTTTGAGGATTTCACAGCTCATTTTGCTGCCGGAATGTAACGTATGTTTTAAATTTGCAAGTCCAATCGGGTAACCTCGTTTTCCTGCACTGTGCTGCTGCGGCTCGGCTGTTGAAGGGTGCGCTGGGGTCATATCTGCTCACGAGATGTTTAGCAACGTGAGCAATGATGCCACCCAAGGGGAGACTCACACGGCAGTGTTACAAGCAGACTCGCTGCAGAATAAAACTGGGTGGAATTGGACGGAGGAATTGCAATTGACTTTATGAGGTAATTTTAGAAGTTGGCACAGTTAGGATGATAACCGCGGGGACTTCCTCAATGAATTCTGAGCTCCGGCACCTTGGCTTGAATGCCAAGTTTTTTTTTACGCCAGGAGTTTTGTTTGTAGTTCCCTTCTCCACAAGGCACCCTGCGTATTTTTCATTCATTTGTTCTATATCTCTCTATACCACTGTCTATATCACTCCTTTCCCTTTCCCCTGGCTCTCGAGAGGGTCACGAGCCGAAACTTCACCTATTCCTTCTCTCCGGAGATGCTGTCTGACTCCAGCTTTTTGTGGCTATCTATAGCAGTTATAGCAGAGCCATAGATCTAATCTTCATCACCTGGACTGTGTGGAAGCCACGTGGGGGTAACATTTAAAATCCATTTCCCTCCGCAGATGCCGCCCGACACAATTGGCTTTGTTTTTCATAGAAATATAGAGAAACATAGAAAATACGTGCTGGAGTAGGCCATTCGGCCCTTCCAGCCAGCACTACCATTCAATAAGATCATGGCTGATCATCCAAAATCAGTACCCCGTTTCTGCTATCTCCCCATATCCCTTGATTCCATTAGCCCGAAGAGCTAAATCTAACTCTCTAGAATACTGTGAATTGGCCTGCCTTCTGTGGCATCGAATTCCACAGATTCACAACCATTTGGGTGAAAACGTTTTTCCTCATCTAAGTCCTAAATGGCCTACCCCTTATTCTTAAACGGTGACCCCTGGTTCTGGACTCCCCCAACATGGGGAACATTTTTCTTGCAGCTAGCCTGTCCAATCCCTTAAGAATGTTATATGTTTCGATAAGATCCCCTCTCATTCTTCTAAATTCACAACATGTTCACCTCCCAGCTTTTATTTCACTCCCATTAATAGAAACATAGAAACATAAAAAATAGGTGCAGGAGGAGGCCATTTGGCCCTTTGAGCCAGCACCGCCATTCATTGTGATCTCGGCTGATCATCCACAATCAGTAACCCGTGCCTGCCTTCTCCCCATATCCTGTGATTCCGCTAACCGCAAGAGCTCTATCGAACTCCCTTTTAAATTCATCCAGTGAATTGGTCTCCACTGCCCTCTGTGGCAGAGAATTCCACAAATTCACAACTATCTGGGTTGAAATGTTTTTTTTCGTCTCAGTTTAAAATGGCCTCCCCTTTATTCTAATTTATCCTCCCCTTATTATTGTGGCCCCTGGTTCTGGATTCCCCCAAGATTGGGAATGTTTTTCCTGCATCTAGCTTGTCCAGTCCTTTTATAATTGTATACGTTTCTATAAGATCCTCTCTCATCCTTCTAAATTCCAGTGATTACAAGCCCAGTCTTTCCCCATATGACAGTCCCGCCATCCCGGGAATTAACCTTGTGAACCTAGGCTGCACTCCCTCAGTAGCAAGAATGTCCTTCCTCAAATTTGGAGACCAAAACTGCACACAATACTCCAGGTGTGGTCTCACCAGGGCCCTGTGCAACTGCAGAAGGACACCTTTGCTCCTATACTCAACTCCTCTTGTTATGAAGGCCAACATGCCATTAGCTTTCTTCACTGCTTGCTGTACCTGCATTTTTACTTTCAGTGACTTGTGTACAAGGACACCCAGGTCTCATTGCACTTCCCTTTTTCCTAATCGCGACAACTTATCTCTGGGCCAGCCCCAAGTTCACCTTCTCACAGACATCCTCTGATCCTCTCTTCCCTTCCCCATGCTCCCTGCAACTTAAAAGTAACTTGTTTCCTTATTTTCTAGGTCTGACAAAGAGTCTTCAGCCTGGAAGCTGCAGCAAGTCCAAACCACATGCAGAGCAATGCTAACAATAGTGGCACGCTGGCGCAGCGGTAGAGTTGCCACCTAACAGTGCCAGAGACCTGGGTTCTATCCTGACTACCGGCGCTGTCTGTACGGAGTTTATACGCAGTTCTCCATGTGACTCTGTTGGTTGGTTTTCCCCAGATGCTCCGGTTTCCTCCCACATTCGATAGATGTGCAGGTTTGCAGGTCAGTTGCCTTCTGCAAATTGCCCCCAGTGTGTAGTATAGTGTGTAGTGTTGGACTGATCGCTGGTCAGTGCAGAATCGGTGGGCCGAAGGGCCTGTTTCCACGCTGTATCTTTAAAAAAACTAACGTTTCTCTTTTAGTTCTGACCAAAAACCTTTACTCTGGATGCTGGATCATCAGATCTAGTGATAAGGAGTAGAATTAGGCCATTCGGCCCATCAGGTCTACTCCGCCATACAATCATGGCTGATCTTCTTCTTCTTGCGTATGGCATGCACAGCCTAAACGCGTCGGACAACTTGTTCTATTTGATCTTATTTGCTTGTGCACGTCAGGTTGATTGCATTTGTTGAAACAGGGCGGACCACGTGAAGGTTGCAATCTCCCACTCCATGGCTGATCTATCTCTTTCTCCTAACCCCATTCTCCTGCCTTCTCCCCATAACGTCTGACACCCGTACTAAGCATCTATATATCTATGCCTTAAAAATATCCACTGACTTGGCCTTTGCAGCCTTCTGTGGCTAAGAATTCCACAGATTCACCACCCTCTGACCAAAGAAGTCCAAACCGCTTGTGTAGCAATGCTGACATGACACAGGAACTGGAACTTCAATCACCTTCAGTTCTTCAATTTCTGCTTCTCTTTCCGCAGATGCTGCCTGACCTGCTGAGTGTTACCAGCATTTTTTCTTTTTTTTTATATTTGCTGCATCTGGTTCGCAGACGATTAGTCCACAAGCGAGGACTGGCCGGTTTGCTGGGCAGCGGAGGCGACGGCTGGAGGCCCCGCAGTTGTCTGGAACTCGCCTGGATCCAGTCGACTGGACCTTGAAGTTGGCGCCAAAACCCGGCGACCCTTGCACGTAATCTCCGTGGGATTATTTTTAGATTGGTTTAGTTTAGAGATACAGCACCGAAACAGGCCCGTCTGTCCACCGACTGCACGCCGACCAGCGATCCCAGCACGCTAACACTATCCTACGCACACTGGGGACAATTTTACATCTATACAAAGCCAATTAACCTACAAACCTGTACGTCTTTGGAGTGTGGGAGGAAGCCAGAGCTCCTGGAGAAAACCCACACAGGCCACGCAAAGAACGTACAAACTCCGCACAGACAGCACCAATTGTCAGGATCGAACCCGGGTCTCTGGCGCTGTAAGGCAGCAACTCTACCGCTGCGCCACCGTGCCGCCATAATATTTTGGAATGTTTCGTTTAGAGATACGGCACGGAAACAGGCACAGAGTCCGTGCCAACCGTTGAACTATCGACTAGGAACAATTTACAATTTTACCAAAGCTAATTAGTCTGCGCGCTTTGTACTAATTGTGGTTCGGTGTGACAATACTGATCTGTATGCAAAAAAAAAAAGAATTTCATTAACGTCTGTGCATGTGATAATTGACCATTGACCTATTGAGCATAAATCTGGCCATCTTTTAACACAAGTCATGCGAGCTCCTTCTGAATGGCCGCCATGATAACTAGCGCGGGAAACCACGTGGGCTTCATTAGTAAGAGCTCTTCTGAGAGTGAGGTTAAGGAGCATTTACTGGGGTCAGTTTAACTCAGACTCCACTTCACTTGGGAGCGGCTCTTCCTGAGCCTGAGTTTCCAAAGTAGGAGATTCATTTTCCGTCTCGCCACCATCCTTTATTAATGAGCGTCAAAAACAAAATGCTGACAGAAGATGGGAACACAGAGTAACGGAGCTATTTCTCTGTTGAGAATTTTAAAAACTATGATTTGTAAATATCTAGGTTAACCCCTCGGACCTGATCTTTGACTCCCGTTTCAAGGGTCAGCGATTTTAAAGCAAATTTGCTATTCGTTCTGCAAATGCACCTTAGGCATACACGGTTTGCGGAATTTTTAACCCTTATAGGCTAGGCACCATCTATTTCATATCTGTGCTGCATATGGATGCTAGATGACCTTCAGATTTAGAGCACACCGTCCAATGTAGGCTAGGCATCAGCAGAATATAAACTACTTTTACATATTCAAAAGCTCACATATATTTCTGACTGCAGGTGCTATAAGTTCCATGTATGGAAACAAAAAAAAAAACGCCTTTCAATGAATATATTTAGCGGGTCACTGTTTCTCTGTTAATGACCGAGGATACTGTGGGACGGTTTGCACGTTCCTGCCTCCCTCTTGGATAGTTGCAATGTTCCAGTCCTGCTACTGGCCGATGCTCGGCTTTAAGTCTGTCACCACTTGGCAAGGAGCTTCACCGGCACTAAGTGATGGAGTGTATGACTCTGCGGGGAACGGGGAGGGGGGAGGGGGGGGGGGGGGGGCGCTGCCTCCCACAGGACGGAGGCAAAGAAACATGGCCTACTTGGCTCAGGCTGCTACAAGTCCAAACCACTTTCAGAGCTGTGCTGACATCAGCCTTGAAATGGGACTTCAAAGACTTCCAGTCCTTTAAGCTGGGAGGAGTTACAACAGAATGAAAGGGTTGAAAAGTATTCTCCCACACACACACACATATAAATGAATGGATGGATGGATTTTTATATATATATATATATGTGTGTGTGTGTGTGTGTGTGTATGTATGTGTATATATATATTTACATATATATATGTGTGTGCGTATGTATATATGTATATGTATGTATATATGTATATATGTATGTATATATGTATGTATATATGCATGTATGTGTATATATGTATGTATGTATATATGTATGTATGTATGTATATATGTATATGTATGTATATATATATATGTATGTATATGTATGTATATATACATATATATGTATGTGTATATATATGTGTGCATGTGTATATATATGCATGTGTATATATATATGTATGTGGATATGTATATGTATATATATATGCATGTGTATATATATATATGCATATGTGTGTGTGTATATATGTGTGTGTATATGTATGTACATATATGTGTACACACACACACACACACACACACACACACACACACACACACACACACACACACACACACACACACACACACACACACACACCTCTGCGTCTGTTAAATCCAAGTCTATTTAATGCCTCCTGGAGCTGAAATCTTCTTACCCAAGCAGCATTTAGCATACACATACGCACAGTTATACTGTAAATCTATCTATTTCTATAATATTGAGAAGCATAGATCTGGTAGAACCTTTTTCCCAGGATGCAAATGTCAAAGACTTGAGGACGTAGGTTTAAGGTGATTGGGGGTAAGTTTACAGGAGATGTGTGGGGCATGTTTTTTACACGGGTGGTGGGTGCCTGGAAGGCGTTAGCAGAGGTGGAGCTGGAGGTAGGTACGATGGTGGTGTCTGATGCTTTCCGACAGGCACATGGATATGCAGCGAATGAAAGGATGTGAATCATGTGCAGGCAGATGGGATTCGTTTATCATGTTCGGCAAGGAAATTTTGGACCAAAGGACCCATTCCTGCCTTGTACTCTTTCTTCGATGTACAATGTTCTGAAGATGTACGACACCACGCACCATGCAGTACATCAACTAAAACCAAGCATTTGATCAAAGGAATTCTCTCTCACTCGAAAAGAGATCCAGGGAGGGTTTGGGTCTGTTGTTCCAATAATTGTACTGGTTTACAGGAATAGATGCAAAAAATGCTGGAAACACTCGGCAAGTCAGGCAGCTTCTGCGGAAGAGGAAAGTTAAAAATTTCAGTTTAGTTTGGTTCAGACACAGCCCACCGAGTCCGCACCGACCAGCGATCCCCACACATTAATACTATCCTACACATTCTAGCGGCCAATTTACATTGATACCAAACCGATTAACCTACAGACCTGTATGTCTTTCGAGTGTGGGAGGAAGCCGACGATCTGGGAGAAAACACACGCAGGTCACAGGGAGAACGTACAAATACATACAGACAGTACTCATAGTCAGGATCGAACCCGGGTCTCCGGCGCTGTAAACGTTGTCAGGTAGCAACTCTACCGCTGCGCCACCGTGCCGCCCATTCTGACAGCCCTTTATCAGAACGATATCTCTTGAACCCGAGCGATTAACCCTGCTTCTCTCTCTCTCTCTACAGTTTCTGCCCAACCTGCTGATTCTCTGATTATATTTCAGATTTCCTGCATCTGCCGTCTTTCGATTTTCATACATAGGTCTAAACTTCACAACCGCAACAATGTGCTACATTTCACCACTTCATCTCTGTAAACTGTCAAACCGTCACTTGGATGTGGGGGGGGCATGTTTCCACTGGTGGGAGAGTCCAGAACCAGAGGGGGGAGCCTCAGAATAAAAGGACGCACCTTTAGTTCGGAGATGAGGAGGAATTTCTTCAGTCAGAGGGTGGTGAATCTGTTGGATTCATTGCCACAGACGGCTGTGGAGGTCAAATCAATGGATATTTTTAAGGCAGGGATAGACAGATAATTGACATGTAAGGGGTTATGGGGAGAAGACAGGGGAATAGGGTGAAGAGGGAAAGATAGATCAGCCATGTTCGAATGGCAGAGTCGACTTGATGGGTCGAATGGCCTACTTGTGCTCCTATGACTTATGATCTTGTGAATAGTATGAATTATTAAAGTTTGCATTCATAGCAAGTAAAGTTTCAGTACTAGTGCATGTAGCCTTACATTATGTAAAAAAAATATATTCACACACCTGAAATTGTTAATCTTTATTAAAACATTGCCGAATCAATAGCATTGTGATTGAATAACTTGCTTCAAGGCATTATCAGTTGAACACTTATTTTTCTTGTACATTAAATTTAGTTTTGGTGTCCGAAAATGAAGAAATTATGTGTGACATGGTGCCGCAGTGATAGAGTTGCTGACTTATAGTGCCAGAGACCCGGGCTCGATCCCGACTATGGGTTCTGTCTGTACGGAGTTTGTATGTTCTCCCCGTGACCTGTGTGGGTTTTCTCCGAGATCTTCGGTTTCCTCCCTCACTCCAAAGACGTTAGTTAATTGGCTTGTTGTAAATGTAAAATTGTGCGTAGGGTAGTGTTAGTGTGCGGGGATCGCTGGTCGGTGCGGTCTCGGTGGGCCGAAGGGCCTGTTTCTGCACTGTATTTCCAAACTAAACTACATTTATGTCAGGATCAATCCCTGCTTATAAAAAATAAAGAATTTTTGTAAATGCTGGATTTGCGATCGATAAATTATCTTAGATTAAAATTAACTGGGTGAGTATTGTTAAGTGTTTGTATGTGTCTGGATGGCAAGTATCATGATAATGCAGATATCAAGTTGTTTCAATCAGAGTTCCATGAATTCAGCAAAGGGTATTCTTAGCTTATTTTTAAATGAGATTCACAGCTGGATTTGTAATATTGTCAACATTTCTCCCATTCCTTCTCTCCAGAGATGCTGTCTGTCCCGCTGAGTTACTCCAGCTTTTTGTGTCTATATTCGGTTTAAACCAGCATCTGCAGTTCTTTCTTACACATCCAGTTTAGTTTAGAGATACAGCGTTGAAACAGGCCCTTCAGTCCACCGAGTCGGCTCTGACCAGCGATCCCCCCACACTAGCACTATCCTACACACACTCGGGACAATTTAGCATTTTGCCAAAGCCAATTAATCTACAAACCTGTACGTCTTTGGAGCGTGGGAGCACACCGGAGATCTCGGAGAAAGCTCACGCAGGTCACTGTAATGCATCATACCAACGTCAGCTATTTCAACTGATGTTGAATTAGAAAGTGGTTGAGTTGTTTCAAATGGACTTCAGCAGCGGCATGTTTCTGCACTGTATCTCTGTCTCTCTGGAAAGAATCACAGAATTCCACATTCAAGGAATTTTGCACTCAAGTATTTCCACGCTCAAGATCTCTAAAATACAAATGCTACACTCAAGCAGCATTGCAATGGGCGCTGCCTGTACGGCGTTTGTACGTTCTCCCCGCCACCACACGGGTTTTCTCCGGGTACTCTGGTTTCCTCTCACGCTCCAAGGATGTACAGGTTTGCAGATTAATTGTCTTCTGGAAGTTGTCTCGACCGTAGAGGACAGTGCTAGAGCTTCCACGCTGTACCTCCAAACTAAACTAAACTCAAGTAATATTTCAGGCAAGAAAAGGGGTGGCACAGTGGTAGAGTTTAGAAGGATGAGGGGGAGATCCTCGTTGCAACTTAACGGATTGTGAAAGGACTGGATAGAGTGGATGTGGAGATGATGTTTCCACTAGTGGGAGAGTCTAGGCCCAGTGGTCATAGCCTCAGAATAAAAGGAGATGAGGAGGAGTTTCTTTAGTGCGGAGGCTAAGTCAATGGATATATTTAAGGCAGAGATAAATAGAATCTTGATCAGTACAGGTGTCGGGGGTGATGGGGAGAAGGCAGGAGAATGGGGTTAAGAGGGAGAGATAGATCAGCCATGATTGAATGGTGGAGTAGGCTTGATGGGCCGAATGGCCTAATTCTGCTCCTATCACATAAGCACAAGTGGCAGACCTCACACAGGAAAGCTCCGTACGATCGTACCTCTCATCTCTGCCCTGTCTCCCTCCCCAAGCAGAGGACTCCGAGGGCCTGGGGTTTGCAGGCACGTACCTAACGCTGAGTTGCTATGGAGTCAGGTGCGCTGCTCTCAGCAGGTGCAAGACCCCGGTGACACCAGTCGGTCGATCTCACCAAGGGGAGCCACAGGCACAGATGGTTTAGGAAATGGAAATGTCACAGCGGTGCAGCGCGAGAGTGTTCTGCTCGGCTTTGGCAGATTGTTCAGGCAGAGACGCTGCACTGGAACGCGCACCAACCCCTGCCTGCAAAGGCACGACCCAGCCAGCACATGGGAATAGAAGGCCTTCAATGTGCTCAATGCGGTCATCCTCAGCCCTGGCGTCAAGCCTGTGATCCGAGTCACATTTGGGCCTTCAGAGACGCGGCACAGAAACAGGCCATTCGGCCCACCAAGTCCGCGCCCACCAGCGATCACCCCGTACACTAGCACTGTCCTGCACACAATAGGGACAATTTACAATCTTACCCAAGCCAATTAACCTAAAAACCTGGATTGTGGGAGGAAACCGGTGCACCCAGAGAAAACCCACATGGTCACGGGGAGAACAGTACCCGTGGTCAGGATTGAACCCGGGTATCTGGCGCTGTAAGGCAGCAACTCTACCGCTGCGCCACTGTGCCATCCTGCGCCACCACAACAAAGGGACAATGCACTTTTATTAGCTTTGACACAAGCTCTAACTGCTTTCTAACTTGTTTTCTCTGACCGTTTTATATTCATCATTAAATAGCCGTCAAACATGACAGGGTTACACAAAAAGCTGGAGAAACTCAGCGGGTGCAGCAGCATCTAAGGAGCGAAGGAGATAGGCGACGTTTCGGGTCGAGACCCTTCTTCAGACTGGTCAGGGATCAGGGAAACGAGAGATATAGACAGTGATGTGGAGAGATAAAGAACAATGAATGAAAGATATGCAAAAAAGTATCGATGATAAAGGAAACAGGCCATTGTAAGCTGTTGTAAGATTAGTTTAGCCCTTTGGCCCATCAAGTCTATGCTGACCGCAATCAACTTAGACTCAGAGGTGATAGGTCATTGCCAGAGGTGTATCAGTCGGACATCTCTGCAAGCAGCAGTGGTAGAGTTGCTGACTCACAGCGCCAGAGACCCGGGTTCGATCCCGATTACGGGTGCTGTCTGTACGGAGTTTGTACGTTCTCCCAGTGACCTGCGTGAGTTTTCCCCCGGGTGCTCCGGTTTCCTCCCACACTCCAAAGTTGTACAGCTTTGTAGGATAATTGGCTTGGTAAAATTACAAATTGTCCCTTGTGTGTGTAGGGGGCAGTGCAAGTGTACGGGGTGATTGCACAGAGTTGGTGGGCCGAATGGCCTGTTCCTGCACCGTATTTTGTAAACTAAACTAAAACTAAAAGCAGTCTGACTCACTGGACTCATTACACCCACGGTGTTTCAGTCAATGAGCCCGGAAAATCTTCCCCACACAACGACATGCTAATGAGAAATTATTTTAGCCAGTTAGCATTTTGAACAAGCTGTCCCTAGATTCACCGCATGGAACAACTGGTACTAAGTTGATTATACCCTGCAGTAAATTAAAGCCAAGTGTTAGGGAATGGAAAATAAATTTACTTAGTTTTAATCCATAAAACCTCAATAGCAGTTTAACACATTTTATGCAGTGTAAACAATATGCGACTGAGGAGGAATTAATAGACTCTTTTTTACAGACAATGGGACCTGCCGCTTCGATCAATTCTCACTCCGCATCTTGCAGAAACTGTCCTTAATTTCTCGCAGCCTGGACCATGGATAATGTCGGACCAGTTTGTCTGTTGACACCAGCAACATAGAAACATAGAAAATTGGTGCAGGAGGAGGTCATTTGGCCCTTCGAGCCAGCACCGCCATTCAATATGATCATGTCTGATCATCCATAATCAGTACCCCGTTCCTGCTTTCTCCCCATATCCCTTGATTCCGTTAGCCCTAAGAGCTAAATCTAACCCTCTCTTGAATACATCCAGTGACTGGGCCTCCACTGCCTTCTGTGGCAGAGAATTCCACAGATTCACAACTTTCTGGGCAAAAACGTTTCTAAATGGCCTACACCTAATTCTTAAACTGTGGCCCCTGGTTCTAGACACCCCCAACATCGGGAACATGTTTCCTGCCTCTAGCGTGTCCGATCCCTTAATAATCTTATATGTTTCAATAAGATCCCCTCTCATCCTTCTAAATTCTAGAGTATACAAGCCCAGTCGCTCCATTCTATCAACATATGACAGTCCCGCCATCCTGGGAATTAGCCTACACTGCACTCCCTCAATAGCAAGAATGTCCTTCCTCAAATTTGGAGACCAAAACTGCACACAATGCTCCAGGTGTGGTCTCACTAGGGCCCTGTTCATCTGCAGAAGGACCTCTTTGCTCCTATACTCCACTCCTCTTGTTATGAGGGTCAAAATGCCATTTGCTTTCTTCACTGCCTGCTTACTTTCATTGACTGATGAACAAGGACCCCCAGATCCCGTTGTACTTCCCCTCTTCTCACTAGGGCCCTGTACAAGTTTTTCATAATCTCAGTCCCAAATGGCCTACCCCTTATTCTTAAATAAGAGTGTGTAGAAGGCAGCCACTGAGCTGGACACAGGACAAGATTAATGTGAAGGGATAAGGCAGATGATTCATTTTAAGGACATTTGGACGCACCCAGACCAGTTAATCCAGCAGGCTGATAACATCTCCCTCTAGAACCGCATCATGCCTGACAAATTCATCAGAGGCCCTCCAGGAATCCTCAACTAAGGAGATAGCGAGAACCAGGAGATATTTTGTAATGGACCCCCATAGAAGGCATTCAATGGTCACCGAAAGGCAGCACAAGAGCAGCAGGTGGAATAGCTCAGATGACTCGGGGCCGCACGCTGTGGTGCAGCGGCAGAGTTGCTGCCTCACAGCGACCAGAAACCCTGGTTCGATGCTGATTACTGGGTGCTGGCTGTACGGAGTTTGCACGTTCTCCCCGTGACCCGCGTGGGTTTCCTCCCACATCCCAAAGACGTGCAGGTTTGTAGGTTAATTGGCTTCGGTACAATTGTAAAATTGTTCCCAGTGTGTGTGATAGTGTTAGTGTCTGGGGCGATCGCTAGTCGGCGCGGACTTGGTGGGCCGAAGGGCCTGAGTCCGCGCTGTATCTCAAAACTCAAAACTATCTCAGAGAAAACCCACGGGGAGAACGTACAAACTCTACACAGACAGTGGCCGTAGTCAGGATGGAACCTGGGTCTCTGGCGCTGTAAGGCAGCAACTCTACCGCTGCGCCACTGTGCCGGCCTGCACTTCTTTCCTCTCCCTCCCTCCCTCGTATGTAGTCTTCTGGTCATTTCACCACAATCGCATCAAAGAAGCAGGCAGCCTACTGATCGATGAGGTTGGCCACTGGTCAATGTGAGCACTTTGAAAGCCGCATGCGAAGCAACATGGCTGGCATTTACCGTTGGCGCAGAGCTTTATCAACGAATAACTGATCTTCTGGTTCGATCTCCATGAGTGTACTTTGGGTTTTTCAGTCTGAAGAAGGGTCTTGACCCGAAACGTCGCCTATTCCTTCTCTCCATAGATACTGCCTCACCCGCTGAGTTCCTCCAGCATTTTTGTCTGCCTTGGGTTTTTAATCTGTTGGATTAAAATATCACAAGCTGTAATCATCGGTATGAAATACTGCATCACTATTCTCAAGGGTCGGCACGGTGGCGCAGCGGTAGAGTTGCTGACTTACAGCGCCGGAGACCCGGGTTCGATCGCGGCTGCGGGTGCTGTCTGCACCGAGTTTGTACGTTCTCCCCGTGACCTGTGTAGGTTTCCTCTGGGTGTTGAGGTTTCCTCCCACAGTCCAAAGACGTACAGGTTTGTCAGCTAATTGTCTTGGTAAAATTGAAAATTGTCCCCAGTGTGTGTAGGATAGTTTTAGTGTGCGGGGATCGCTGGTTGGCGGGGAGTCAGTGTGCTACTAAAATAAACTGAAAAAAAATCAGCAGTTGATGAAGATCCATTGCAGTGCCTTCTGAAAGGCAATAAAAGACAGCCAATAAATAGAAACATAGAAAACAGCTGCAGGAGTAGGCCATTCAGCCCTTCTAGCAAGCATGACCATTCAACATGATCATGGCTGATCGTCCAAAATCAGTACCCCGTTCTTGCTTTTACCCCATATTCCTTAATTTCATTAGCCCTAAGAGCTACATCTAACACTCTCTTGGAAACATCCAGTGAATTGGCCTCCACTGCCTTCTGTGGCAGAGAATTCCACAGATTCACAACTCCCTGGGTCTTCTTCTTATCGAGTCCACACACAAGATTAGAAGTTGTTCAGCCAGAGCTGAACACACTTCTCTGCATCTGCGTACAATGGTGCCGTTCCTGTCGCTTCTTGTGCTTCTTGTGCGTATCTACCCCATGCATGCCTCATAATTTTAAATACTTCTCTCAGGTCTCCTCTCCGATGCTGACGTTCCAGGGAAAATGATCCAAGTTCATCCAACCACATTAGGGGAATAGACCGGGTAGATGCACAGAGTCTCTTGCACAGAGTAGGGGAATCAAGGGGGGGGAAAGATTTACTAGGAATCTGAGGGGTAACTTTTTCACACAAAGGATGGTGGGTGTTTGGAACAAGCTGCCAGAAGAGGTAGTTGAGGCTGGGACTATCCCAACTGTTAAGAAACATTAGACAGGAACATGGATAGGATGTTTTTAGAGGAATATGGACCAAATGCTGGCAGGTGGGACTAGTGTAGTTGGGACAGGTTGGTCGGTGTGGGCAAGTTGAGCCGAAGGGCCTGTTTCCACAATGTATGGCTCTCCTAATAGCTAATATCGTTTAAGCAGCATTTTGGTAAACCTCTTCTGCACCCTCTCCAAAATAGGGCAACTAAAATTGTACGGAATACTCCAAATGCGGCCTAACTAAAGTTCTACAAGCTGTATCATGACCCTCCTGATTCTTATGCTGTGACCCATGAAGTCAGGCATACCATCGGTCTACTTATTGGGTAAGAAACCTTTGGTGTAGAGCTTGGATGTGGAACTATTGAACAACGAGTGCCTTAAAGCTCACTCCAAACCAAATCGTTCTTCAGTTCTTTTGTTTATCTTTATATTTCAAGTTCGCATACCTTTTCGGAGAGTTTTGTTTTAATTTAGTTTAGAGATGCAGCACGGAAACAGGCCCTTTGGCCCACCGGGTCCGCGCCGACCAGCACGCTAACGCTACCCTACAATTGGCAAATTTTACCGGGGCCAATTAGCCGACAACCCTGTACGTGTTTGGAGTGTGGGAGAAAACTGGAGCGCCTGGAGAAAGCCCACGCAGGTCACGGGGAGAACGTACATTCAGGCAGCACCCTTGGTCAGGATCGAACCAGGATCTCTGGCGCTGTGAGGCAGCTGCCCTACCGCTGGGTCACCCTGCCATCAAGCTTGAGTCCAATCATAGCATCAGGAGTGGTGTACCTCAGATAATGCAAAATACATTGGATTTTGACTCCGTTCCTTGGGTGCAGCAGCCTCTAAACCATCACTAATTCAGCTCCCTTAAAGCCTCTCCCTCTATAACTCGGGCAAATCCCTTCTGCAACATCAGTGGATGGTTTTGACTAATCGTATTTATTTAAATAATCAACAGAGTCAGGAACGGAGAGAAGTAAGATCCACTAATAAACCTGGTTCTTCAAAGTGGTCCTGCTATTAACACATTCCTTCATTTAGTTCTCGTAGAGGCTGTTCTTAATGTGATGCCATCAACTTAATGAGACATTGGTCATTGCCTTTCCAATTCCTTTCCCTATACCATTAATCTGTTCACAGCACTTGGACTTGAAATAATTGCATGTGATATAGCCATGTTTGAATTAAAAATGCTTAAGCAGCGTAAATTTCCATTGTTTCCCAAGCTGATCCTACCTTAATTGCTGCTCTGTTTCTTTTAGTGATTTCAGGACTTTGCAATGATCGGGGGTGAGAGTATTCACCATGCAGTTACTTCACCACTCCATGGCCATTTAGTGTGGAAGAAGGAATTGCAGATGCTGGTTTACACCCAAGGTAGGCACAAAATGCTGGAGTAACTCAGAAGGCCGGCTGCATCTCTGGAGAGAAGGAACGGGTGACGTTTCGGGTCGAGACCCTTCATCGGACTGAGTGTCGGGGGGGAGGGGAAACTAGAGTTATGGGGAGGTACAGAACAAAGCAGAGCCTGCGTCGATGGCTCGGGCAAAGGTGGAGCCCACAATGGTCCAAGGTTGGCTGGGGACAAGGTGATAATGAAGGAATACAAACGGTGAAATTAGCAAGAGGACCAGGGTGGGGGAGGGATGAGGAAAGAGGGAAAGCAAGGGTTACTTGAAGTTAGAGAAATCAACGCTGATGCCATTGGGGTGCAAGTGATCTGGTGCAACAGTGAGATGATCTTGCAGAGAGTCGTAGAGTAATGCAGCGGGGAAACAGGCCCTTTGGCCCAACTTGCCCACACTGGTTAACTTGTCCCAGCTACACTGGTCCCATCTGACAATAGACAATAGACAACAGGTGCAGGAGTATGGTTGGTCATGGCTGATCATCTCCAATCAGTACCCCATTCCTGCCTTCTCCCCATATCCCCTTACTCCGCTCATTTTTGAGAGCAGTCTCTAGCTCTCTCTTGAAAGTATCCAGAGAACTGGCCTCCACCGCCCTCTGAGGCAGAGAGTTCCACAGACTCACAACTCTCTGTGAGAAAAAGTGTTTCCTTGTCTCCGTTCTAAATGGCTTACCCCTTATTCTTAAACTGTGGCCCCTGGTTCTGGACTCCCCAATCTGCTTGCGTCTGGTCCATATCCCTCCAAACCTGTCCTATCCATGTACCTGTCTAACTGTTTCTCAAACGTTGGGATAGTCCCGGCCTCAACTCCCTCCTCTGGCAGCTTGTTCCATACACCCACCACCCTATGTGTGAAAAAGTTACCCCTCGGGTTCCTATTCAATTGTTCACCCTTCACCTTAAACCTACGTTCTCTGGTCCTTGATTCACTTATTCTGGGCAAGAGACTCTGTGCATCTACCTGATCTATTCCTGTCATGATTTTATACACCTCTATAAGATCACCCCTCATCCTCCTGCGCTCCAAGGAATAAAGTCCCAGCCTGCTCAACCCCTCCCGATAGCTAGGCCGAATAGTCCCAGCCTGCTCAACCTCTCCCTAGGCCCTCGAGTCCTGGCAACATCCTCGTAAATCTTCTCTGTCCCCTTTCCATGTTGACAACATCTTTCCTACAAGATGGTGCCCAGAACTCAGCAGGGGAAGGGTTGCATTTTGGTCCTCCAGGCCTGTAGTTCTGGGCACTCGTATTGAGTTACTGTGCTTACATCTTGCAAGGGCATCATTAAGGCCACAGGCAAAATGTACTTAAGAAAACGTGTGACACAACTCAACAGCAGAAACCACTCAGCAGGTCAGGCAGCATCTACAGAAAGAGAAATAGAATGAACATTTTATTTTGGGGTGGCACAGTGGCGCAGCGGTAGAGTTGCTGCCTTGCAGCGCCAGAGACCCGGGCTCGATCCTGACTACGGGTGCTGTCTGTGCGGAGTTTGTACGTTTCCCTGTGACTGCGTGGTTCTGAGGGGACCTGAGGGGCAACATTTTGGCGCTGCGAGTGGTATGTACGTGGAACGAGCTGCCAGAGGAAAACGGTAAATCGGGTACAATAATGAATATTTAATAAAAACATCTGGCCAGCTATATGGATAGGGAAGATTTGTGGTGATATGGGCAGGCACAGGCAAGTGGGAATGGCTCGGTTAACCAATGTAGTTTGCATGGATGAGTTTGGCCGTAGGATCCGTTTCTTTATTGTGTATATATCGCTCCAGAACTCCAGGTCTCCAAGACTCTATCAGAAGACTGAATTGGGAACGACATTCAGAGCCTACAAGCTGGAAAAGAGGTGGGGGCGGGATAAAGCGTGGCAAGTGATAGGCGCATACAGGGGGAGGGGGGGGGGAGGGAGGGCAGTTTTTTTGGCAGATGAGTGGGATTGGTGACAAAGACTAGAGATGACAAGGAGACGAGCTGTTGAGTAAAGGGGGAAGAGTGAAATGTCAAGCCAGAGGAAGGGATGCAGGTGGGAGGAGGTGCAGGTCGATGGATAGTGGGAGGAATAAACCATGCACATCGGTCTGGGGAGTGGGGGGGGGGGTGAGGCACAGGATAGAGAGGAGGTGGGAAAAGACTGGAGAATTCAACCTTCCAAGGCGCCACAACTGAGCGAGGTGACATCTAGTGGTGACAAGGAGCATGTCGAGCTTTGGGATTTTCCAGCATTCCTGGTTCCATACAAAACTGGGGAGACACGTCGAATCATAGAGGCTTACAGCTTGGAGACAGGCCCTTCTGCCCAACCTGCCCACATCGGCCAACATGTCCCATCTACACTAGTCCCACCTGCCTGCATTTGGTCCACATCCCTCCAAACCTGTGCTATCCATAATAATAATAATAATAATAATAATACTAACCAATAATAACCATAAAAAACGATTAGAACTTTAACTGGAAAGGCGTGTAGGATAGTGATAGTGTGCTGGGTGATTGCTGGATTGCGTGGTATGGGTGGGATGAAGGGCTTTCTTCTGCGTTGTATCCCTGACCTAAACTAAACTAAGCGAGAAGACTCCTGACCCAGAAACGTCACCCATCCATGTCCTGACCCGCTGAGTTACTCCGTTACGCGCTCTGTCCACGGGCACCCTGGGGGTGATTTCCGGGACCGCTGGGCACCGCGGGGGGGTTGGAATGCATCCTTGACGAGGATCGTAACACAGTTGTGTAGTCGTTTATTTAGTATATTTGTTTTTCTTGTATTATGATGGTGGGTTCCGATTTGATTTTGTTGCATTGTATATAATGTTTTAATATTTGAATAAATATTTTTGATTTTTAAAAAAAAGTTACTCCGTCACTTTCTGTTCCAAGGGAGAAAACAAGTCAGTTTTTTTTGTGCTGGAATTTCTCTTGCACTAGAAGCACATTCATATCCTGACCATTTAAGAATAAGTTTAAGAATAAGGGGTAAACCATTTAGAACGGAGACGGGGAAACACTTTTTCTCACAGAGAGTTGTGAGTCTGTGGAATTCTCTGCCTCAGAGGGCGGTGGAGGCCGGTTCTCTGGATGCTTTCAAGAGAGAGCTAGATAGGGCTCTTAAAGATAGTGGAGTCAGGGGATATGGGGAGAAGGCAGGAACGGGGTACTGATTGGGGATGATCAGCCATGATCACATTGAATGGCGGTGCTGGCTCGGAGGGCCGAATGGCCTACTCCTGCACCTATTGTCTATTGTTTATCGTCTATCATCATTAATATTCTAAATCCACTCCAGAAGAATCAGGTTAAGTTGTAAGTAAATTTCTGGCAATATCTTACCATCTAATCCCTGTGAAATATACAAAGGAAGTTCCCTGTCTTTATTTAGCTTTCAATGGCTTAATTCATTTTGCTTTCCATCTTACACGCCAAATGCTTCATCTGTCCACAGAGAGGGCTTTATTTTTTAAATCACTTTTATTTTCTACATTTTTATTATAACGAGCAATACTAACCTAAATGTTTATTACAGAAAGATGTTATCCATCCGGACTGATTAGTTGTATGCGGGGATTGCAGCTAATGTTAGCAGCGAAGAGTCACAAACAAATCACATTAATAACAAAACACATTTTGACTGTAACACGCATTATTACAGTTGCAATATCAAACTATCGGATCAAAAGTGCACATGCACGTTATAAGTGCCAAGCTGGCTAAGCCGTAGAAAAGAATCTGACCAAAATGTTTAGTGATCGTCCCAGTATTTGGGAACCGGTCCATCTGCAACATACATGTTTCCGTATTTCTTTCATTAAAAGCCATGAAATAAAGATGGTTCTTCTCTCAAAGTGCGAGACTGTGCATTTGTGTTTATGTGAACGTAACCATATGTGAAATTGCACTTGTGCGAGGCTGTGTGTGTGTGTGTGTGGGGGGGAAGATGAGTGACAGCGATTATGTGTCTGTGTGTATGTCTGTGTGTGTGAGTATCTGTACATGTATGTAGTGTGTGTGTATGTGTGTGTGTATTTGTGTGCATATGTGTCTGTGTGTGTGAGTATCTGTGTGCATGTGTGTGTATAGGTCTGTGTGTGCATGTATGTAGTGTGTGTATCTGTGTGCATTTGTGTGTATAGGTTTGTGTGTGCCTGCATGTAGTGTGCATATGAGTATCTGTGTGTGTGTGTGGTCCATAGGTTCATAAATTGATGTGTTATCAATGTAACAAATGCCATATCCTAAATGGTGTTGAAATGTCCAGTTTACAATGTGATGATGCAGAAATCCTTTTTGTTTGTTAAGGGAGGGAGATCACGGTAACTGACGTCGTATATAACCGTATCATGTGTTGCTATGAGTCAGAACGTTCAGTGGCTTGCAAAAGTTTTCATGCCCCTTGAACTTTTCCACATTTTGTCACGTTACAACCACAAACGTAAATGTATTTTATTGGGATTGTATGTGTTATACCAACACAAAGTGGTGCATAATTGTGAAGTGGAGGGACAATGATACATGGTTTTCAAATTTGTTTACAAATAAAAAACTGAAAAGTGTGGCATGCAAAAGTATTCAGCCCCCTTTACTCTGATACTCCTAAATAAAATCCAGTGCAACCAATTGCCTTCAGAAGTCACCTACTTAGTAAATAGAGTCCACTTGTGTGTAATCTAATCTCAGTATAAATACAGCTGTTCTGTGAAGGCCTCAGAGGTTTGTTAGAGAACATTAGTGAACAAACAGCATCATGAAGCCCAAGGAACACACCAGACAGGTCAGGGATAAAGTTGTGGAGAAGTTTAAAGCTGGGTTAGGTTATAAAAAAATATCCCAAGCTTTGAACATCTCACGGAGCACTGTTCAATCCATCATCCGAAAATGGAAAGAGTATGGCACAACTGCAAACCTACCAAGACATGGCCGTCCACCTAAACTGACAGGCCGGGCAAGGAGAGCATTGATCAGAGAAGCAGCCAAGAGGCCCATGGTAACTCTGGAGGAGCTGCAGAGATCCACAGCTCAGATGGGAGAATCTGCCCACAGGACAACTATTAGTCGTGCACTCCACAAATCGGGCCTTTATGGAAGAGTGGCAAGAAGAAAACCATTGTTGAAACAAAGCAATAAGAAGTCCCGTTTGCAGTTTGCCACAAGCCATGTGGGGGACACAGCAAACGTGTGGAGGAAGGTGCTCTGGTCTGATGAGACCAAAATTGAAGTTTTTGGCATAAATGCAAAACGCTATGTGTGGCGGAAAACTAACACTGCACATCACCCTGAACACACCATCCCCACTGTGAAACATGGTGGTGGCAGCATCATGCTGTGGGGATGCTTTTCTTCAGCAGGGACAGGGAAGTTGGTCAGAGTTGATGGGAAGATGGATGGAGCCAAATGCAGGGCAATCTTGGAAGAAAACCTGTTAGAGTCTGCAAAAGACTAGAGACTGGGGCGGAGGTTCACCTTCCAGCAGGACAACGACCCTAAACATACAGCCAGAGCTACAATGGAATGGTTTAGATCAAAGCATATTCATGTGTTAGAATGGCCCAGTCAAAGTCCAGACCTAAATCCAATTGAGATTCTCTGGCAAGACTTGAAAATTGCTGTTCACAGATGCTCTCCATCCAATCTGACTGAGCTTGAGCTATTTTGCAAAGAAGAATGGGCAAATATTTCAGTCCCTAGATGTGCAAAGCTCGTAGAGACATACCCCAAAAGACTTGCAGCTGTAATTGCAGCGAAAGGTGGTTCTACAAAGTATTGACTCAGGGGGGCTGAATACTTTTGCACAGCACACAAATTTGGAAACCATGTATCATTTTCCTTCAACTTCACAATTATGCACCAACTTTGTGTTGGTCTGTCACATAAAATCCCAATAAAATACATTTACATTTGTGGTTGTAACGTGACAAAATGTGAAAAAGTTCAAGGGGTATGAAAGCTTTTGCAAGCCACTGTATATATTCAGATCAAGGGCAGGATCTGACAACCATCAGGTGGAATCGATGGAGTCTCAGCTACCCCAGTGGGTGCAATTATGGGATTTAAAAAACACCAGGTCAGATACATTGATAGAAAAGGTTTGGAGGGATATGTTCCAGGGGCGGACATATGGGACTAGCTTGATTAGGCAACTTGGTCAGCATGGACTAGTTGGGCTGAAGGGCTTTTTTTCATGCTGCGTAGCTTCATAACTCTTTGGGGAAAGGCTATTTAGAATCAACACAGTAGCAGAGGACGTTTGTTTGGATCATCGGGGATGAGTGGAAGTGGACCCAGCCAGGTTCAAGGCAATGTGGGAGATGCCAGGCCTGCCACAATGCTTTCTGAACTTCATCAACTATTGGAGCAAATTGTGTGTGTGTGTGTGTTTGTGCTCACGTGTGTGAAGGCAGGTTACGCGTGCATTTGTTTGTGTGTAAGTGTGTTAGTGTGTGCTCTTCCATGAGTGCACAGGTGTACATGTATGTGTGTGAAGGAGGACTGCATATACTTGTGGGTGTGCAGGGGTGTGCGTGTGAGTGCATGTGTGTGCGAGTAAGTATATATATATATATATATGTGTATGTGTGTGTGAGAGAGAGTGTGAGTATGTGAGTGTGTTGTGCTTGTGTGCTCATATGATTTTGTGTGTGCGTATATATGTGTGTGTGTGTGAATGTGTGTGAGTGCGAGTGTGTATGTGTGTTTGAATGTGTGAGTGTGTGTGTATGTGTAATGTGTGTGTGTGAGCGAGTGTGTGTGTGTACATATGTTTGAATGTATGTGTGAGTGTGGGTGAGTGAGTGTGTGTGTGTATGTGCGTGTGAGTGCGAGTGTGAGTGTGTGTGTGCGAGTGTGAGTGTGTGCATGTGTTTTTGTGTGTGCGTGCATATGTATGTGTGTGAGTGAGTGAGTGTGTGTGTATATGTTTGTGAGTGTGTGTGTATGTGTGTGTATTTGTGTGTATATGTATGTGTGGATATGTTTGTGAGTGTGCGTGCATGTGAGTGTGTGAGTGAATGTGTGTGTATGCGAGTGTGTGTGTGTGTGTGTATATGTTTGTGAATGTGCATGTATGTGAGTGTGTATGTGAGTGTATGTGAGTGTGCGTGCATGTGAGTGAATGTGTGTGTATGTGAGTGTGTGCGTGTGTGTGCGCATGTGTGTTTATAAAAGTCTGAAGAAGGGTCTCGACCCGAAACGTCGCCTATCTCCTTCGCTCCTTAGATGCTGCTGCACCCGCTGAGTTTCTCCAGCTTTTTGTGTAACCCTGTGTGTGATGGCTGTTGGGCACTCTCATGTTAGCTTGTTGAGTCAGAGATAGTTGATTCTACTTGGCTTGTGATCATTTTGCTGCAACAGCTACAGGTACTTTGGTTGCGTAATCAGACAAACAATGGCCTGGAAATTATCCCAGCCAATTACCTGCACCTCATTGAATTGAATTTTTTTAATTTATAAAAGTCTCAAAAACAATGAGCAAGTCCACTTAGAGAATGATGCCTTTGAAATGGCACTGTGTGACTATTAGTGCACCAGCGAGATTTAAAAGGGTTTTTCAACACTTGCATGGAAAACGTTCTTCGAATGGGAATATATTACCCACAAGTGACTATTAAAGACAAGCCAATCATGACTTTTCAGTGCAAATTGGATAAATACTGGAGGAAGAAAATAACTAAAAGATTATAGAGAAAAAGAAGGAAATAGTACGTCAGAGTTTCAAGAAGAAGTACCAAGATAGATACAATAAGCTGAGAGTTGAAACTTTTATTAATTTAGATATATTTAATATCATCGTTTAAAGTTCATCTGTGCATTAATATAACCGTTACCCACTTGTGCTCAATGGGTTAATGTTACTAATGAACCAGAAACAAAAGACATGTAGGAAGGATCTGATCTCTCGTTTTCACACGTTACCCTTCCACGTCCTGTATCTCCCTCTCCCCTGACTCTCTCATGACCCGAAACGTCACCCGTTCCTTCTATCCAGAGATGCTGCCTGTCCCGCTGAGTTCCATCAGCATTTTCTGTTTATCTCATGTGCAGGAAGGAACTGCAGATGCTGGTTTACATTTACATAGACACAAAATGCCGGAGTAACTCAGCTTGTCAGGCAGCATCTCTGGAGAAAAGGAATGGTCGACGTTTCGAGTCTAGACCTTTCATCAGACTGAAATTTTCTCCAGGGATGCGGCATGACCCACTGAGTTACTCAACCATTTTGTGTCTATCTTCATCAAACAACAATAGACAATAGGCGCAGGAGTATGCCATTCGTCCCTTCGAGCCAGCACCGCCATTCATTGTGTTCATGGCTGATCCTTCCACAATCAGTATCCTGTTCCTGCCTTCTCCCCATATCCCCTGACTCCACTATCTTTAAGAGCCCTTTCTAGCTCTCTCTTGAAAGTATCCAGAGAACTGGCCTCCACCGCCCTCTGAGGCAGAGAATTCCACAGACTCACAACTCTCTGTGTGAAAAAATGTTTCCTCGTCTCGATTCTAAACGGCTTACTCCTTATTTTTAAACTGTGGCCCCTGGTTCTGGGCTCCCCCAACATCGGGAACTTGTTTCCTGCCTCTAGCGTGTCCAAATCTTTAATCTATATTACTAAAAGTCTGATCTTGACCACTTTGGCTCGCTGTGCTGTGATTTCCGAGAGGACGCCGCCACCTATGGCTGTCATTTTTGGCCACCTCGCTCAGAGCCCCCCTCCGCCTGCCTGGACTGGAGGATATTTCCCATCTATGAAAAATCAGAGCGATATTAATGTTTAAACAAATTGCCATTCTCTCTGCTGCCCCTGCTGGTGGGAGGGGGGAGGGACTATAAAACCCGGAAGTGGTGTGTCTCACTCAGTCTCTGCAAGATGGAGGAAGCCAGAGGGTCACGTCTCTCTGAGCTCTGAATAACACTGAACACATGTCTACTCGACTGTGAGTGCCCTTAATGTGGTTTGAAAATGAAAATATGGTTGGTTTGAAGTGAAAAGGCACTGCCTGCAAATGGTTGTTTGGGGGGGTTTGGGTTGAAGTGAAAAGGCACTCCAAATGGTTGTTTGGGGGGTTTGGGTTGAAGTGAAATGGCACTGCCTGCAACTGGTTGTTTGGGGGGTTTGGGTTGAAGTGAAAAGGCACTGCCTGCAAATGGTTGTTTGGCTAAACTTGACAACTTCCTGTTTGCACTATATTGATTTAAGATAAAACACTACCACTTACGGCTGTGATTTTTGTCCATCTTACTCAGTCCCCCTCCGCTCATCAGGTGCAAAGGATTCTTCCCATCAATGAAAAACAAAAGTGTTATTAGTGTTTAAAAAATGTTGAGAATCTCTCTCCTGTCAATCACGCTATGAAGGCCACACCTTTTCTGGTGGGAGGGGGAGGGATTATAAAACCCGGAAGTGTGGGTGTGGCTCAGTCTCTGCATGATGGGGGAGGGAGAGGTCACGATTCTGTCTGAGCTGTGAATCAACTGAACACACTGAATGCCTACTGAACTGTGAGTGTGGTGTTTTGTGGTGGTTTTTATGGTGGTTTCACCCTGCTTGAAATAGTATGAAACTGCATGTGAATGTGGTTTCCTTGCACCCTGCATGAAATGGTATGAAATTGCATTTGAAAATGGTGTCGTTGCACCCTGCATGAAATGGTATGAAACTGCATTTGAATGTGGTGGCCTTGCACCCTGCTTGAAGTGGTATGAACCTGCACTTGAATTTGGTGGCCTTGCACCCCGCTTGATGTGTTGGAAACTGCACTTGAATTCGATGGCCTTGCATCCTGCTTGAAGTGGTAGGAAACTGTACCTGAATTTGGTGGCCTTGCACCCTGCTTGAAGTGGTATGAAACTGCACTTGAATTCTGTGGCCTTGCACCCTGCTCGAAGAGGTAAGAATCTGCACTTGAATTTGGTGGCCTTGCACCCTGCTTGAAATGGTAGGAAAATGGATTTGAATTTGGTGGCCTTGCACTCTGCTTGAAATGGAATTTCAAGGAATAGCCATGAGTCAACTGCCAGCCCACCAACCATGAGCGAGCTGCCAGCAAATCAGGCTTGAGGGACTGAGCTGCCACCCCAAGAATCCATTTGGCCCACAATGTCCTTACTAGCCCTCTGGAGACCAGTAGTCCCTGCAGCCAACAACACCCATACCAGTGCTCGAGAAACCCCCCCCCCTCCCACTGGCCACCAATATTGGAATTGGTAGAGAGGTGGAATATTGCATCGGGGGACCAGCCCTCCCGTGTGAACATGGGACCTAACGGGTCCCACTTAGTCTAGTAACCTTATATTTCAATAAGATCGCCTCTCATCCTTCTAAACTCCAGAGTATACAAGCCCAGCCGCTCCATTGTCTCAGCATATGACAGTCCCACCATCCCGGGAATTAACCTTGTGAACCTATGCTGCACTCCATCAATGGCAAGAATTGATACAGCCCACCTCATCCATGCTGACCTATCTATGCTAATCCCATTTGCGTGCATTCCCTTCACGCCTTCATCCCGAAGAGTCCCATCCCGAAAGACAGATGATGCTCGACCCGCTGAGTAATTCCCTAGCCCTCGTGAAATGCTGGAGCTGTGAACATCTGGGCAAAGGGAGATTACTGCATTGCAATCTTGTTTAGCTGTTCAAGAAAGTATATTTAGTTTCAGTTTTAGAGATATAGATATTCCAGTCTCAGAAGGTTCTGAAGAAGGGTTCCCGACCCGAAACGTCACCCATCCTTTTTCTCCAGTGAAGCTGCCTGACCCGCTGAGTTACTCCAGCACTTTGACTAGTTTAGAGATACTGCGCGGAAAGAGGCCCTATGGTCCACCGAGTCTGCGCCGAGCAGCGATCCCCGGAAATTCACACCACCCTACACACACTTGGGGCAATTATACATTTATACTAACCCAATTGATCTACAAACCTGTGTGTCTTTGGAGTGTGGGGGGAAACCGAAGATCTCGGGGAAAACCCACGCAGGTCACGGGGAGAACGTACAAACTCCGTGCAGACAAGCACCCGTAGGCAGGATCGAACCCGGGTCTGCAAGGCAGTAGCTCTACCACTGCACCTCTGTGCCGCCCACGGTGTATATCTTCTGTATATACCAGCCCCTGTAGTTCCTTTCTACACACTTAGCATGTACACACTCGTATACATTGGGGGGCAATGAGATACCTTGTTCACATCAAGCTCATCGCTATATTTAAGAGGGAGTTAGATGAGGCCCTTGTGGCTAAGGGGATCAGAGGGTATGGAGAGAAGGCAGGTACGGGATACTGAGTTGGATGATCAGCCATGATCATATTGAATGGCGGTGCAGGTTTGAAGGGCCGAATGGCCTACTCCTGCACCTAATTTCTATGTTTCTATGTTTGTAAAGAGTGGCCCTAGAGTAATAATAAACACAGCAATGAATATAGTGGCAAGTGTGAAAGCAGCACGTTCATGATGTAGAATGGGCTAACCGCAGTGGTACTGATAGCCTGAGGCGCCCTGTGACTGAGGTGGAGTTATATCTGTGCTTTCAGTTCTCACAAAGGACTCCAGACCCTGTGCCTGGGACCAGCTACACGGTTCCTTCAAATGGCTCCATTACGTGAGGATGATTAAGTGTAACTGGACCTCCACTGCTCTCCGCAAGCTGTTTTACTCTCTCCTCAGAGCTACCTTCATTTTATTTTAATTAACTAGCTACGAGCAAAGTACCTTTGAGAAAGGCACTAATGAAAGCAGCCAGAAGCCACCGGGATGGCTCTGTGGCCACGTTGTTAATGAAGCCGTCCCGGTGCCAAGGCAGAGCAACAAGGAATGTCGGTCCCTGCAGTGGAGGTCGGCTTTTGCTTGAGGTTTCTCTGTGTAATTTTGCCTTCCTTCTGCAAACTCAGACCCTGCGGTATCAGGTTCAGATCTCATCAGGTCAATAAACAATAGGTGCAGGAATAGGCCATTCGGCCCTTCGAGCCAGCACCGCCATTCAAAGTGATCATGGCTGATCATCCCCAATCAGTACCCCGTTCCTGCCTTCTCCCCATATCCCCTGACTCTGCTATTTTTAAGAGCCCTATCTAGCTCTCTCTTGAAAGCATCCAGAGAACCTGCCTCCACCGCCCTCTGAGGCCGAGAATTCCACAGACTCACCAAAAGTGTTTCCTCGTCTCCGTTCTAAATGGCTTACTCCTTATTCTTAAACTGTGGCCCCTGGTTCTGGACTCCCCCAACATCGGGAACATGTTTCCTGCCTCTAGCGTGTCCAAACCCTTAACAATCTTATATGTGTCAATGAGAATTCCTCTCATCCTTCTAAACTCCAGAGTGTACAAGCCCAGCTGCTCCATTCTCTCAGCATATGACAGTCCCACCATCCCGGGAATTAACCTTGTAAACCTACGCTGCACTCCCTCAATAGCAAAAATGTCCTTCCTCAAATTAGGGGACCAAAACTGCGCACAATACTCCAGGTGTGGTCCAGCTTTACGCCATTTAGATAGTAATCTGCCTTCCTGTTTTTGCTACCAAAGTGGATAACCTCATATTTATCCGCATTAAACGTCATCTGCCAAGCATCTGTCCACTCCTCCAACCTGTCCAAGTCACCCTGCATTCTCATAGCATCCTTCTCACAGTTCACACTGCCACCCAGCTTTGTGTCATCTGCAAATTTGCTAATGTTACTTTGAATCCCTTCATCCAAATCATTGATGTATATTGTAAATAGCTGCGGTCCCAGCACCAAGCCTTGCGGTACCCCACTAGTCACTGCCTGCCTTTCTGAAAGGGACCTGTTAATCCCTACTCTTTGTTTCCTGTCTGCCAACCACTTCTCTATCCATGTCAGCACTCTACCCCCAATACCATGTGCCCTAAATTTGCCCACTAATCTCCTATGTGGGACCTTATCCACCGGCTCTCCCTTATCCATTTTCCCTGTTACATCTTCAAAAAATTCCAGAAGATTAGTCAAGCATGATTTCCCCTTCGTATATCCATGCTGACTCGGACCGATCCTGTTACTGTTATCCAAATGTTCGGCTATCTCATCTTTTATAATTGACTCCAGCATTTTCCCCACCACCAATGTCAGGCTAACTGATCTATAATTCCATGTTTTCTCTCTCCTGCCTTTCTTAAACAGTGGGATAACATTAGCTACCCCCGAATCCACAGGAACGGATCCTGAGTCTATGGAACATTGGAAAATTGTCACCAATGCATCCACGATTTCTAGAGCCACTTCCTTAAGTACCCTGTAATGCAGACCATCAGGCCCTGGGGATTTATCAGCCTTCAGTACCATCAGTCTATCCAACACCATTTCCTGCCTAATGTGGATTTCCTTCAGTTCCTCCGTCACCCCAGATCCTCTGGCCACGACTATATCAGGAAGATTGTTTGTGTCCTCCTTAGTGAAGACGGATCCAAAGTACCTTTTCAACTCATCTGCCATTTCCTTGTTCCCCATAATAAATTCACCCTTTTCGGTCTTCAAGGGTCAAAAGGAATAGAAGTAGAATTAGGCCATTCGGTCCATCAAGCCTACTCTGCCATTCAATCCTGGCTGATCTTTCTCTCCCTCCTAACCCCATTCTCCCGCCGTCTCCCCATAACATCTGACATCCGTACAAATCATTAATATCATATCACCTTATATTTCCCTGCAACCTACTCCCTCTCACATGCCCAAGGAGTTTCCTCCCATTCCCCTGCTGCCCACTTACACTCTGGGCAACATTAATGAGTAGCACGGTGGCGCAGCGGTAGAGTTGCTGCCTTACAGCGCCAGGGACCCGGGTTCGATCCTGACTACGGGCGCTGTCTGTACTTTCTCCCTATGGCCTGCGTGGGTTTTTTGTGAGTTCTTCGGTCTCCTCCCACACTCCAAAAGCATGTAGGTTTGTAGGCTAATTGGTTTGGTATACACAGGTATATAAATTCTTCTTGTGTGTGTAGGGCAGTATTAATGTGCGGGGATCGCTGGTCGGCGCGGACTCGGTGGCCTGAAGGGCCTGTTTCCGCGCTGTATCTCTCAATTAAACTAAACTAATTAATCCAACAAAGGATCTTTGGGAGGTGGGAGGTGTCCAGAATACCTGGAGCAAACCAGTGCTGTCCCAGGAACAACATGTAAACTCTGCACAGACAGCACCTTAATTCAGGGCGAGAACAGGTGTCATCCATTTCAATGTGTTATTCAAAGTGTTAGAGTAGCCCAGATCTTGATTTCAACGGTGCTTTATTGATCACATATGCACTGCACAATGAAACTATTTTTACATATGTGGGCGCCGCCATTTTAGGCTCCATTATCCAAAGTCTGGTCGGCCCGCGTGCTCGATGTACCGGAGCAGTTCCCGTGAATCATCGTCCCTCTCATCTCTTCTCCTCTCGTCTCCTCTCATCGCGTGGCCGTCATTGTATTCCGGGGGTGCTTCCTTCGGCTGACCTTGAAGGCGCTGGAGGCATTACCCCGGTTCACCCTCCCACCGGCCCTTGCTCCTCACGTCCGACATCGCCAGCTCCCTCCTGACGAGCTTTAGGGTTAACGCTGACCGACGATGCTTTAGGTGGGCCCCATTGACCAACGAGCCTTTGAGCAACGTCCCATCAACCGACGAACCTTTGTCAGTGTCTTGGCTGTCCAGCCTGGACCATTCCCATAAAACCCCTTTGAACAAATGCCACGGGCCATTGAGCCACAAGCACCCTTGTTTTATTCTGGTTGGCTCTGGTTGGCTTATCTATACGTATGTGTGTGTATGTGCGTGTGTGTATGTGTGTGTGCATGCGTGTGTTCATGCGCTTGGGTATGCATGCATATTTATGCATGTATACAATAGACAATAGGTGCAGGAGTAGGCCATTCGGCCCTTCGCGCCAGCACCGCCATTCAATATGATCATGGCTGATGATCCACAATCAGTACCGTGTTCCTGCCGTCTCACCAGATCCCCTGACTGCTTAATGTGTTAAACTCTCTTAATGTGTGCATGCGTGTGTGCATGCACTGTAAGTGTGTTTCTTTATGTGTGTGTGTGTGTGCTTAAATCGTATTTCACTGTACCTTAATTGGTACATGTGACAATAAACTGACCTTGAACGTTGAAACCTTGTGTGTGCTCGTGCATGTACGTGTGCGCATGCGTGCGTGCATGTGTATGTTTCTTTACCCTCATAACCTCTGTGGAAGGATATTAAAAATATATGTTGAGGGATAGAGCTTCTTCCAGCCAAATCACTTCTGGATCATTGGAGTAGGCTTTTAATTCTGAAATACTTCCAAGTGCAGAGTACAAATAAAGCAAGGACACTTTCCTGGCCTGTAGCAGTACTTTCTGGTCTTAATAATAGATTTAGATTTCCATTGTTGTTCTAGTGTATATGCTTGAATGAAGAGGCAATGATTTAAAGATACTCCATTAGCTCCTGGATTCAACTGAATGGTTCTGAGACTGAACCTCCTCATATATCACAGTCGAGCTGCAGCATCATTTGATGAACTGCTGAAATGGGGCCTCCATGGAACCAGGTGGGGATCTTGGAATGGCATCTTCCACTCGGCACATATTGTGGGGTTGGTGATGAATTGGAACCAAAGCCTGGCTTTCCGGTGCTAATTCTTCTCAAGTTGTATAAGACGTTGTCTTACCAAGTTATATAAGATGTTGGTCATAAGGTCATAAGGAATAGTAGTAGGATTAGGCCATTTGGCCCATCAAGTCTACTCTGCCATTCAATCATGGCTGATCTATCTTTCCCTCCTAACCCCATTCTCCTGCCTTCTCCCCATAACCTCTGACACCTGTACTAATCAAGAATCTATCAATCATTGTCTTAAAAATATCCACTCTTCCACAGATTCACCACCCTCTGCCTAAAGAAATGTCTCCTCATCTCCTTCCCAAAAAAATGTCCTTTAATACTGAGGCTTTGACCTCTAGTTCTAGACTCTCCCACGAGTGGAAACATCCTCTCCACATCCACCCTATCCAAGCCTTTCACAAATTGTTGAGGCCGCATTTAGAGTATTGTGTTCAGTTCTGGGCACCATGCTACAGGAAAGACGTTGTCAAGCTGGAAAGGGTTCAGAGAAGATTTACAAGGATGTTGCCAGGACTAGAGGGTCTGAGCTTTAGGGAGAGGTCGAGTAAGGTGGGACTCTCATCCCCTCTCCTCGTGGTGGGATTCCTTGGAGCGCTGGAGATCTTATAGAAGTGTATACGATCATGAGAGGAATAGATCAGGTAAATGTTCAGAGTCTCTTTCCCAGAGTAAGTAAATCGAGGACCAGAGGACATAAGTTTAAGGTGAAAGGGAAAAGATTTAATAGGAATCTGAGGGGTAGCTTTTTAATACAAAGGGTGGTGGGTGTATGGAACAAGCTGCCAGAGGAGGCAGTTGAGGCAGGGTTTATCCCAACATTTAAGTTAGACAGATACATGGATAGGACAGGTTTAGAGGGATATGGGCCAAATGCAGGACTAGTGTAGCTGAGACTAGAGTAGCTGGGAAATGTTGCCAAGAGTGGGCAAGCTGGGCCGAAGGGCCTGTTTCCACGCTGTATCACTCTGTCTTTATGACTCTATATTGATAATAATACCTGGACATTCAATACTGTAAATTCCTTGTAGAAACAAAGAACTGCAGGTGCTAATGTTAATATTGGCCAAATTAAAGACCAGGAGCATTGAATATAGGAGTAGGGAAGTAATGTTAAAATTGTACAAGGCATTGGTGAGACCAATTCTGGAGTATGGTGTACAATTTTGGTCGCCTAATTATAGGAAGGATGTCAACAAAATAGAGAGAGTACAGAGGAGATTTACTAGAATGTTGCCTGTGTTCCAGCAACTAAGTTACAAGAAACTGCGCTCTTTATTCTTTGGAGCGCAGAAGGTTAAGGGGGGACTTGATTGAGGTCTTTAAAATGATGAAAGGGATGGACAGAGTTGACGTGGATAAGCTTTTCCCATTGAAAATTTCCCATTTTCCCATTGTTTGCTTCTTTCTAGAACTTCCTTTCAAATACATTGTATTAGTCACTGTATTATTGGGTTAGTGAAATGTCTATCATGTACTGTGTTAATCAATATCTGTTATTGGACTGTAAAGCGACCACCCCCATATGGTTCGGCCCCTCAACGTTCGGGGACCTATAAAAGGCCGCTCCTATGAGTTCCTGTGTCGATCTTCTGGAAGAACGTTTGGTACTGCGTGACCTTTTGGAGTGTCTCTGCTTGCACGAGGCTAGAAGGGCTTGGCCAAACAGATACAAGGGTCAAACCCATGGTGGTTAAGTATAGTAGAGGGGAAATGTTATTGTGTTTTTCCAAAATAAAGTTTAGATGCGCAAGTGCTTGACTCAGTATTTTATTGACTGAAACTAGACTGGGGGGGAAGCTTGAAACTAGTTATTTACATTGGGGGCTCATCTGGGATCTCAACGGTCCCCAAAAAAACACGTTAGCGATTATAGGTGTTGAGCTGTCTCGATCGTGAGTGCAGAAATCGGTGCCACTGTGCGGTTTTTCCATTGATTTTCGGCTGTTCGCTAGTCGGAACAGATCGATAATTCGCGGGCTTGGGAAAGGGTCCCAACGAAATCATAGAACAGAGTCTAGCAAGCACGGGGGGCGGTGGACAGCATTCCTTTGGGTTATGGGCCCATAAAACCCGGGTGGGGTTAGAGGCCCAAAACCTGGCTGTAGTTGGCAGACTGCAGCTGCTTAACGAGAGCTATGGCATCCTGCCATAGATTTAGCATCTTTATCGGATCCATATTGTATAAATATTTTGTGTATGTAAAAAGATTTAGAGTGTGGTAAGATTCAGTGTTAAGATCGTGGACCGCTACTTGTATTGCCTGTGTGAGTGCTTAAGGATTTTTGGGTGCTAGATAATTGAAGTAAAAGTGTCTTTGAATTGAATATTTGTATTTGTTTAAATCGGGATTGTGGTATTGTTAGAATCCGATTCGTGGTGGTTCGATCAGGGTTCGTATTCTTTTGATGGCAGTGTCCGGGGAGGAGTCGTTCCAAGCAGTTGATCGAGCACACCACGTGGAGGGATTGAGAATACTGCGATTTAATTTTGAGACTATAGTTAACAAATGTTCTATTAGACGAATGCTTATGGTTTATACAGGAATGTGGTTAGGCTTACTTATAATAAGTGGAATAATTTATTTTCTGTATTCGATTTTGCTTGCATGTTTAGAGCTCATTTGCATGTGCTTAGATTAAGGTCAGGGATAGGAAACGGGCTGTGGGAACGTGGTTGTGGTTGGTTTTTTTCCTGGAGCACCTTCATTTTTGAATATTGTTCAAAAACGGCTTTGGTAATTTCGAAATTAGAAAGGGAAAATTGTTAAGAGGTGCGAATCGCTTGAGAGTTGCTTTCATATCCAATAGAATGGGGAACTACGTAAATAAGGATATGACCACTGACTCGGAAAGTCCGTTACAAGAAATATGCAATGAATTTCCACAAAAACCTTACCGATTGAGAATTATTTTCAGAGTACTAAATATAGAATTAGGGAGTGAATTATGGCCCAAAAGGGGGCATAGATACAGTAAAGGGATTGAAATACATTGAGTAGATCGTCTGGCAATGCAGCGATAGTGCAGAGGTAAAAGAATTAGATTGTGGAAAATTTATTACGAGGACCAGAAAGCGAGTAGAGCGGTGGAATGAATGGCAAATTGGAAGGAAGCAACTCAAATGCAGGGGATACAATTAGGGGATACTGAAGCATTTGAACCTCCAGGTAGCCTAAGGGAGGAGCCGGAGAGTGTTCAAGATAAGGGGAAAAGAAAATCTTCCACAGAGAACCTGGCATCCATAAGATTTAAGCATGAGGATCCGATGGTTGGCACTGGTTACGAGGGGGATGACGATGATTATTTAGAAGATTGGGAAAGTGTTAAAATTAGGAATTCAAGTCCACTACCTTATTCATCTTGCAATCCCCATGTCACCAATACACATTGTGGAGCTTGTGAACGGAATAGACAATTAGATTCCATGACACAGACTTCCTTAAACCCGACCGCTCCATCCATTGCAGACAGTCCTAGAGTTCACGGTACCAGAAGTCAGACTAGAAAAATAACTCAAGAAAAATAACAACAAAAAAAAATAGCTGGGGATCCAGCAGCAATTACACTGTGCTTATCGACCACAGGCTGCTGAACTTGTAGAAAGGGCAAACCAGACCCTTAAAACTAAATTACCCAAATTAAAGGTGGAGACTGGACTTGGATTGATTCAATTACTCCCAATAGCCCTATTTCAGATGAGAGTCACACCTGCAGGGAAATCTAGATTAAGCCCAGCTGAAATTATTTACCGTAGGCCTTTAAAAAAAACCCTTAGAACCAGAATACGATGAAAATAGTTAATTTCCACCATATGACTGCAGAGATGACCGACTACATCTTAGCCTTGACCAGAGCCTTAAGGGTGAGTGAGAGCAGCCTATGGTGATATGCCTTCATTAGCAACTCCCATTAAAGTAAAACCTGGAGACTATGTCTTAGTGAAGAATTGGGTGAGGAAAGGATCAGAAGTTCGTTGGGAAGGACCTTACCAAGTTCTTCTAATGACTCCGCCAGCAGTAAAGGTAGAGGGAAGAAATGCCTGGGTGCATCTTCATCATTGTAAAAATATTAGTGAAGGTATCAGTGGTTAAGTTGTTTCCTCCCAGGTTTTCTAAGACATTCTCCATTCTATTACGAATCAAGGACAAATTAACTATCAAGATTGATGGATGGGATTCGCACCCTCGACAACTCGAGATGAAGACTCATCAGACAGAAATCATGGAGCAACGTCCACGAAAACTCGGGAAGCTCGATGACATTCTGAGAAGCTACATCAACATCTTCTTGTTAGAATATTTGTTAAAGTATAGCAGTCATCATTGTATTCTGGGGTTATCATTTATGATGAGGGTTATCATGAATGATAAAATGGGGGAATGTTAATACTGGCCAAATTAAAGACACCATCAAATGGAGGATGCCCTGCACTTGTCAGAATTGCTTAACCCTTGTCAGCTGAAATTTACAGGCTTTGGATGGTGCCAACCACTGGTATGCAGGATGGTGAGGGGTCCAGGTGTTCTCCTTGTTTCTCCTAAATTGATAAAATGTAATGCAGTTTTGCAAATGAACCCTAAATGCATCAATTCGATTGGATCGTTGCAAAAGCATTGTAAATAGTATAAATAATGTTGCGAGATGGCCATCCTGTTGGTTGATGATTGGTCGAGCTGTTGAGTCTTGGAGAAACTGTTTGAATCTCAGGGCACATGTTTCAATGTTTATTCTTGTTTGCTTCCTTCTAGAACTTTCTTTCAAATACATTGTATGAGTCACTGTATTATTGGGTTAGGGAAATGTCTATCGTGTACTTTGTTAATCCATATCTGTTATTGGATTGTAAAGAGACCACCCCCATATGGTTCGGCCCCTCAAGGTTCGGGGACCTATAAAAGGCCGCTCCCACGAGGTCCTGTGTCGATCTTCTGGAAGAACGCTTGTGACTGCGTGACCTTTTGGAGTGTCTCTGCTTGCACGAGGCTAGAAGGGCTTGGCCAAGCAGATACAAGAATCGGACCCTTGGTGGTTAGGTATAGTAGAGGGAGACTGTTATTGTGTTTTTCCAAAATAAAGTTTAGATGTGAAAGTGCTTGACTCAGTATTTTATTGACTGAAACTAGACTGGGGGAAGCTTAGAACCAGCTATTTATACTGGTTTATACCAAAGATAGACACAAAGTGCTGGAGTAACTCAGCGGGTCTGGCAGCATCTCTGGCTAAAAGGACCAGGTGATGTTTTGAGTCAAGACCCTTCTTCAGACTGAGACTGGGGAAAGGCAAACAGGAGATATAGACGGTGATAGGGAGAGATATAGAACAAATGAATGAAAGATATGCAAAATCTAACATTGGCCAAGGAAAGGTGCAGCCCACAATGATTCCTTGTTGGCTGCGGGCTGGGTGATGACGAGTTACACAGACAGTGAAACTCAACAGGACAACAATGAAACTAGTACAATGACTAGGGGGACGGGTACGGGGACGGGGACGGAGAGAGAGGGGACACAAGGTTTACTTGAAGGTAGAGAAATCAAATTCATACCGCTGGGTTGTCAGCTGCCCAAGCGAAATATGAGGCACTGTTTATCCAATTTGCATTTGGCTTCACTCTGACAATGGAGGAGGTTCAGGGCAGAAAGGCCAGTGTGGGAATAGGAGGGTGCCAACACTTTAACTCCCATTCCCACACTGACCTTTCTGTCCTGGCCCTCCCCCATTGTCAGAGTGATGCCAAATGCAAATTGGAGGAACAACACCTCATATTTCGCTTGAGAACCTGTCCATGGATGCGTTTGCATGGGCTTCCATGGCAATTATGGCCCCAATTAAAAATTCCTTTCCTTGACTTCAAATCCTTCCGTGCCTTTACATCTTTCCCTCTCCGTAACGATCCAAAATCCACAACCCTCGAAGACCAGGCCTCTCGATTTCCTTATTTTGATAATTGGTGGCCCTGTCTACAGTTTTTAGTTTTGTATTGTCTAGAGATACAGCATGGAAACAGGCCATTCGGCCCACCAAGTCTGTGCAAACCAGTGATCCCTGCACACTAACACTATAACCACGCGCGCACACACACACACACACACACACACACACACACACACACACACACACACACACACACACACACACACACACACACACACACACACACACACACACACACACTCACACAGACAGACACACACACAGACATAGGCACACACACACACACACGCACAGACAGACAGACAGGACAATTTACAATTATACCAAGCTAATTAACCTCTAAACCTGTACATCTTTGGAGTGTTGAAGGAAGCCGGAGCTCCCGGAGAAAACTCACGCAGGTCATGGGGGAGAACGTATGAACTCCGTACAGATGGCACCCGTGGTCAGGATCAAACCCGGGTGTCTGGCGCTATTAGGGAGCACGTCTACCACTGCGCCACCGTGTCGCCCTAATGGGACAACAAAGATTTAACACTGCATTCAGAAAGTCCAAGCAATAACTTACAGAAACTCTTGAAAGGAATTGCCCTCCTGACACTGTGGCGGGGTTGCAGAGCACACACTATCAGCACTGCGCCCCCTCATCCCCCCGAGACCCCCAACCTCTGTTGGAGCTTCAGTCTTCTCCGATGAGTTGCTACTGCAATCCAAAAATAATTCGCAAGCCCTGAATCACTTTGAGACATATCTCAGCGAGCCATGCATAATGTGAAACATCACCCTAATGGCTTCTGAAAGATAAATCATGAATGGGCTCTGGTCTGTGTCACAAGTTGATAGAAATTATAGCACAGGAAAAGCTGATCTGGCCCCACTGGTCATTGCCTGCATTTATGTTCCAAGCATAAGTTCTAACTGCTCATTTCATTCAACCTTCTCTATTCCTTTCCGCCTCATGTGTTGATCAGGTTTCCCTTAAATGTACTGTATGTGTCGTTTACCTCAACCACTCCAGCTCATGGGAAATCCAAATTCTAACCACTCTCTTGGTAAGAATGTTCCTCCTGAGGGTTTTATCCACCTGAATAATAAGTCGTTTTATGATGCTCCCTGGCTTATTCCGGATTCCTCCCACATGCCAAAGATCATTGTCAAGTTAATTAGTTTAGTTTAGTTCAGAGATACAACGTGGAGACAGGCCCTTCGGCCCACCGAGTCCGCACCGACCAGCGGTCCCTGCACATTAACACAATCCTACACACACACTAGCGGCAATTTACGTTTATACCAAGCCAATTAAGCTGCAAACCCTCATGTCTTTGGAGTGTGGGAGGAAACCAAAGATCACCTAGAAACCCCACTTCTCCAGAATGTTTTCTCCGTGACCGTCCAAACCATCCGGCGCTTAACGAGAAGATTCCCCCATCGACATTTGCTACTGAAGGGAAGAGAGCGCCCATGAGGTGGACATCTCAGTCTGGTACCGTACTTGCAAACCGAGTTTTCAAACCGATTAGAATACGGGTCCACCACTGATTTTACAGCGACTGGCGGTCCGACACCTCTTTAAATCCAGACAAAACTGCAAAAGTGCACTTTAATCCAGACAAAACTGCAAAATCACCCTCCCCCCCCCCCCCCCCAGAAGACCCCCCTGAAAGTATGGTGCCCAGGCCTGCTAAGGCGGCCGATCTCGACTTCCCAAAATTGGTGGGTGGAGTTTGCCTGCTGCTGCCTGGGCCTCTGCCGGCCGGGTCCAGCAGACCCGTTCCCATTGCTGACTTCTGCGGCCGACTTTGCGGGGCCATATCCTCTGTTGGTCTGGATAATCCGGCAAGGTTCTGCAACTAAGGGTGCTGGAAAATTAGTGTCGCACCTGTATTCGAAATTGCAGGTTGGTTGATACAAAGGCAGAAAATAGAGGAACTGCATACGGTGTTGGAAATGCTTTGATGATAGGATGGCATGGGGTGGAAGATTGCAACCTTCACGTGGTCCACCCTGTTTCGTCTAAAACATTTTCAACATGTTAAAAAATGTAGCAAAAAGATGCTAAGAATTTTTGCGCGACTGAGGAGACCACTCCCGGTGACCACCGGCGAACATTTGGCGACAAACTAGTCGCCTGTAGTTGCCTAAAAAAAAATCGCTGAAGTGGGACAGGCCCATTACAGCGCCAGAGTCATGGGTTCGATCCTGACTACGGGTGCTGTCTGTACGGAGTTTGCATGTTCTCCCTGTGACCGTGTGGGTTTTCTCCGGGTGCTCCGATTTCCTCCCACACCCCGAGCACCCGCAGGTTTGTAGGTTAATTGGCTTTGGTAAAGATTGTAAATTGTCCCGAGTGTGTGTAGGATAGTGCTGGTGTACGGGGTGATCGCTGGTCAGCGCGGATCCGGTGGGCCGATGGGCCCGTTTCCACGCTCGTATCTCTGAACTAAACTCTAAACTCACTGTGGTCTCAAACGGTGAGTAGGGTGAGCGAGGATTAGCTGTGTCGCTGACTGCAGAGGTTAATGAGATCTCCCTCTGTGTTATCAGACAGTTACTATTCAATTATCGTGGAATGCCACACACGTTTTCATGCTCCCTTTATCTGCACACTTGTGGTAACAGCAGTGAAAATGTAATCAATCCCCAGGTGCAAGTGGAACTATTTTTTTGCCAGCTGACATGACATTAATTCACTACAGCAGTGAATTATCACTGAGCCTGATTCCAGCACACGTTTAAGGTGCAGGAATGAATCACTCAAGGAACATTACATCATTGACAATACATCACCCACTGTGGAAACCTCTCGCTGCTCACTCATTTCTCATGAGTTATCGGCCTCTTACACTGATGCAAAGCCCAAGTGATGGGACAGAGGGAAAAACAGAGATGCAACTTTGAGGGACAGTGGTCAATAATGATCGTCTCCCGACCATTAACCACGATGGAATCCACCTCCATTCAATACAGTCATAGAGTGATACGGCGTGAAGTCCCGGGATGGCGGGACTGTCATATGCTGATGGAATGTGCAGCTTTAGTCGCCTAATTTGAGGCGTCTCAAATTAGCTCTATGAGGTATATGGTATTTGGCAAATTAGGTATATGGACGGGAAGGGAATGGAGGGGTATGGTCTGAGTGCAGGTAGATGGGACTAGGGGAAAATAAATGGTCGGCACGGACTGGAAGGGCCGAGAAGGCCTGTTTCCGTGCTGTAATTGTTATATGGTTATAAAGACATTCTTGCTATTGAGGGAGTGCAGCGTAGGTTTACAAGGTTAATTCCTGGGAAGGTGGGACTGTCATATGCTGATAGAATGGAGCGGCTGGGCTTGTATACTCTGGAATTTAGAAGGATGAGAGAGGATCTTATTGAAACATATAAGACTGTTAAGGGTTTGGACATGCTAGCGGCAGGAAACATAGAATCATTGAAAATAGTTGCAGGAGGAGGCCATTCGGCCCTTTGAACCAACACCGCCATTCATTGTGATCATGGCTGATCGTCCCCAGTATAGAAACATGTTCCCGATGTCGGGGGAGTCCAGAACCAGGGACCACAGTTTAAGAATAAGGGGTAAGTCATTTAGAACGGAGATGAGGAAAAACTTTTTCACACAGAGGGCTGTGAATCTGTGGAATTCTCTGCCTCTGAGGCAGTGGAGGCTAATTCTCTGGATGATTTCAAGAGAGAGTTAGATAGAGGTCTTAAAGATAGCGGAGTCAGGGGATATGGGGAGAAGGCAGGAACGGGGTACTGATTGTGGATGAACAGCCATGATCACAGTGAATGCTGGTGCTGCCTCGAAGGGTCGAATGGCCTACTCCTGCACCTATTATCTATTGTCTATTGAAACAGGCCCTTCGGCCCTACTTTCTCACACCGCCCAACATGTCCCAGCTGCACCAGTCCCACCTGCCTGCGCTTGGTCCACATCCCTCCAAACCTGTCCTATCCATGCACCTGTCTAACTATTTCTTAAATGTTGGGATTGTCCCTGCCGCAACTATCTCCTCTGGCAGCTTGTTCCATGCACCCACCACCCTTTGTGTGAAAAGGTTACTCCTCAGATTCCTATTAAATCTTTTCCCCTTCACCTTGAACCTATGTCCTCTGGTCCTCCATTCCCCTACTCTGGGCAAGAGACTCGATGCATCTACCTGGTCTAATGGCCTAGACCACTACCACACCTCCCATCTACTGTGAGTAGGTGTGGCACCACCTTTCTCTCAGTTAAACCCTCCAGACGATCTGTTTATCTCATCCCAGTGGTTTTCTGCTGAGCCAACAGCTATGAGATGTCCTCCATGCACCCGACTCCATCTCATCTTCGTAGAGCTAGTCCTCATTCATTTTCTTTGCATTACGATGATTATGATAAATGGCGGGCAATGCCCCTGTCCCACTTAGGAGACCTGAATGGAAACCTCTGGTGACCTTGCGCCCCACCCAAGGTTTCCATGATTCGCCAGAGGTTTTGCCAGACAATGACAATGAGAGGGAATCTAAACACTTGCCACAAAAGTGCAACGGTATCACCATCGCTGAGTCTCCTTCCAGCAACATCCCGGGGACAACCATTGACTGGAAACTGAACTGGACCAGCCATATAAATAAAGGAGAAGACAAGCACAAAAAGCTGGAGTAACTCAGCGGGACAGGCAGCATCTCTGGAGAGAAGGAATGGGTGACGTTTCGGGTCGGGACCCTTCTTCAGACTGACCAGTCTACCATAACCATAAAAATAACATGGGTAGAAGAACAGGTCCTCCTGACACCCCATGGCCTTGCCACCTGTCTACAAGGCGGTGCTGGCTCGAAGGGCCGAATGGCCTCCTCCTGCACCTATTTTCGACGTTTTTCTAAGGCGCAGGGAGAGGCATTTGGACAGGCCCATGGACAGGAGAGGTTGGGAGGGATATGGGCCAAACGCAGGCAGGTGGGACTAGTGTAGATAGAGCATTTTGGTCACACCAGATAATGGAGAGATACAGATCATGTGCAGGCAGACGAGATTAGTTTATCTTGGCATCAAGTTAGGCGCAGTCAATGTGGAAGGTAGGGCTGTTCCTGTGCTGTACACGTCTATGTTTTATGCTCTGTGTAAATTGACAGCACAACCTCACGTTTATTATAGTACACACGCAAGTACAGTGAGCTGTAGGTACAAGGAAACCTTGCTTGCAGCAGCATCACAGGCACAGAGGCTCAAATAGCAAATGAAACATGAATTAAATTGGTCCCTAGTGCTTCATTGCCAAGGTAGGATTAGGATTGTGCAAATTGGTTCCAGAACATGATGGCTGTGGGCAAGTAACTGTTCCTGAGCCCGGTGGTGTGGGACTTCAGGTTTCTGTACTTACTGCCCGACAGCAGCAATGAGAAGAGGATATGTCTCAGATAGTGGGGATCCTTGAAGGCAGTCTTTCTTTCAGTGGATTTCCAATGGCAATCAAATAATCAAGTCACATGGAGGAGGGTGGGGGGGGGGGGGGGGTTGGGGAGAGGACAAAGGGTGATCCGGTGTGGAGGTGACGCTTAGAATTGTGGGGGACTGGGCGTGGGGGATGGGGGTTGAGAACTATGGGGGAAGAGGGGGCCATTGGGGCAAAAAAAGGGGTACTTTGTAATTTTGTCAGCCCCCTTTACGTGGCAACGGGATGCAAAACAAAGCATCTCTGTGACTTGTATCGTATCTAATCTAAACTAATCCAATCCAATCTAATCTAATCTAATCTAGTGCACACAACCTCCTGAAGATCGCAGTTTTGAGTGTCATAGAGTCATACAGCGTGGAAACAGGCCCTTCAGCCCATCTTGCCTGCACCGACCAACATGTCCCATCTACACTAGTCCCACCTACTTGCATTTGGCCCACATCGCTCAGGTACTTTAGAAATCTTTCACCTCTCACCTTAAATCTGTATCTTCTAGGCTTAATAGCCCTGTCCCATGGTGGGAGTTCATTCCAAGAGCTCTCCAGAGTTAAAAAAAAATCAAACTCGTGGTAAGCATGGAGAATGAACGTAGCGGGTACGTCGGAGCTCGGGGACGTCTCTTAGCGCTAACGGCAGGTACTCGGGAAGACTCGCTAACGGCAGGTAAGCACGGGAAGACTCGTGAAGATTTTTCAGCATGATGAAAAATGTCCACGAGAGCCCAGAGTACTGACGAGTGGCCATTACCGTAAATCGGGAGTAATCTTGGAATGAACTCGTACCAGGGTTTAAGGCCCTGTTCCACTTTCCCGAGTTTTCCCCTTGACTCGAACTCGGAGAATTATGATAATAGCCGTTCGTAGGTATTCGGGGCTATTTTCTAAACTCTTGGACATTTTTCAACATGTTGAAAAAATGTCCCGACTTTAATGGGCCTGTCCCACTGTACGAGTTCTCCCGAGTTTAAAAAAAAATCAAACTTGTGATAACACTTGGAATGTACGTACAGGGTGCGTCAGATCTCGGGACGTCTCTTAGCGGCTCGTAATGCTAACAGCAGGTACTCGGTAAACGCGGTAAGCTCGTGAAGACTCGTGAAGATTTTTCAACATGTTGAATAATGTCCACGAGAGCCCTGGGTACCTATGAGCGGCCATTAGCGTAAATCTCCGTGTTCGAATCAGGGGAAACTCGGGAGAACTCTTGAATTACCTCGTACAGTGGGACAGGCCCTTAACTGATGCCCCGAGTTCCTACGGCTGGCATTACGAGCCGCTACGAAACATCTACCAACTCCTACGAGCTCGCTACTGACATTACCCAACATTCCCCGAGTTCGAATCAAGGGGAAAACGCGGGAGAGTTTGTGAGTAACTCGGGAAAGTGGGACAGGCCCTTTAGATTTCCCTATCCTGAGGTGAAGACAGCAGTTGTTCCGTCTGCAGCTTATCTATGCTCCTTACAATTCTATATACATCTATAATGTCGCCCCTCAGCCTCCTATGTTCAGCCTCTCCATCCAACTCAAACCTTCCAGCTCCTGTAACATCCTCGTAAATTTTTTATTGTACCCTTGCCAGTTTAATGACATCCATCCTACTACAGTGGCGTGACCAGAACTGTACAAGGGATTCCCAATTATTGTACGTCTTGTACAACTGTAACATGACACCCCAACTCCTGTACCCGTAGAAACATAGAAAAATAGGTGCAGGAATACGCCATTCAGCTCCTCGCGCCAGCACGGCCATTCAATGTGATCATGGCTGATCATCTAAAATCAGTACCCCGTTCCTGCTTTTTCCCGATATCCCTTGATCCCTTTAGCCCTCAGAGCTAAATCTAACTTGGAGTATCCTTGGAGCACAGGAAGATGAGGGGTGATCTTGTAGAGGTATATAAAATCATGAGAGGAATTGAGTGGTTGGATGCACAGAGTCTCTGGCACAGAGTAAGGGAATGAAGGGTGCTGGTGGGTGTATGGAGCAAGCTGCCAGAGGAGGTAGTTGAGGCAGGGACTATCGCAATGTTTAAGAAACAGGTACATGGATAGGACAAGTTTGGTGTGATATGGGCCAAACACAGGCAGGTGGGACCGGTGTAGGTGGGACATGTTGGCCCGTGTGGGCAAGTTGGGCCGAAGGGCCTATTTCCACGCTGTGTCACTCTTTGTGATTAAATATGATTAATGCAGGATTAGTGCAAATGGGTTGTTCATTGCTGGCTTGGACCTTCTGGGCCGATGAAACTATCCACAAAATGCACTGCTTTTACCCAGCCCCTCCAAACATGTGACATCGATAACCTGGACAGCAGGCCCACACCACCTGTGAACACCTCCACACACTGGCAAGCTCTAGTCTACATTTCAGCCATATAGTTTGGAGATACAATGTAGAAACATAGAAACATGGAAATTAGGTGCAGGAGTAGGCCATTCGGCCCTTCGAGCCTGCCGAATGCCCTTCGGCCATTCAATATGAACATGGCTGATCATCCAACTCAGTATCCCGTACCTGCCTTCTCTCCATACCCTCTGATCCCCTTAGTCACAAGGGCCACATCTAACTCCCTCTTAAATATAGCCAATATACTGGCCTCAACTACCCTCTGTAGCAGAGAGTTCCAGAGACCCACCACTCTCTGTGTGAAAAAAGTCCTTCTCATCTCGGTCCTAAAGGATTTCCCCCTTATCCTTAAGCTGTGACCCCTTGTCCTGGACCTCCCCAACATCGGGAACAATCTTCCTGCATCTAGCCTGTCCAACCGCTTAAGAATTTTGTAAGTTTCTATAAGATCCCCTCTCAATCTCCTAAATTCTGGAGAGTATAAACCGAGTCTATCCAGTCTTTCTTCATAAGACAGTCCTGACATCCCAGGAATCAATCTGGTGAACCTTCTCTGCACTCCCTCTATGGCAATAATGTCCTTCCTCAGATTTGGAGACCAGAACTGTACGCAATACTCCAGGTGTGGTCTCACCAAGACCCTATACAACTGAAGTAGAACCTCCCTGCTCCTATACTGAAATCCTTTTGCTATGAAACAGGTCCTTCGGCCCACCGAGTCCACACCGACCAGCGATCCCCACACATTAACACTATCCTACACACCCGAGGGTCAATTTACACTTATACCAATCCAATTAACCTCCACACCTTTGGAGTGCGGGAGGAAACCGCAGATCTCGGAGAAAACCCACGCGGTCACGGGGAGAACGTACAGAGCACCCGTAGTCGGGATTGAACCCGGGTCTCTGGTGCTGCAAGCGCTGTAAGGCAGCAACTCTACCGCTGCGCCACCGTGCCGCCAATTTGGAATAAATGCCCTGCTTTGTAAATACACTGCCTTCGTCGGTGAAGTTACACATTGCCGCTGCAAAGGGATGGGGCAACGTTTCGGTGAAGAAGGATCCCAACCAGAAACATCACCCATCCTTTTTCTCCAGAGATGCTGTCTGACCCGCTGAGTTAATCCAGCGCTTTGTGTCCATCTTTGGTATAAACCAGTACCTGCAGTTCTTTCCATTGTTCTGCAAGGGATCAATAACATTGAGTGTTCAGGGAATAGTGTCATTATCTTTGCCGATCTGCAATTGAGAGTGGAAATTTAAAAATGATGCATTTACTGAAAGATCTTTATTCTAATAAACAAAAATAACGTTAAAACACACAAATAAAAGCTGAACCATTGAAGCACTCCTTATTATGTGCAATGTCACCAATTTGATATTTATACTCATCTGTTCTATAGTCTCCCATCCTCAACTACCTAATTAATCTGACATCTATCATTTTTTTTATTTGCATTTTATTTATTTTATCTTGCGTTTACCAACCTTTCTATTAATGTCTAGTGCAGTGTACATGTAATTAATTCACGGCAATAGAACAATGGAAGTGATTTAATGTGGGGTTTCTTCTTATATTTTAAGGTTTTCTTTCACATTATTTCTATGTTTCTATGTAATGTATTCAATTTTTTTATATTATGAAATCCAGAGTGCAGAAACACATTTAAAAAACGTCACTCCACTTGAGGGCGGCACGGTGGCGCAGCGGTAGAGTTGCTGCCTTACGGCGCTTACAGCACCAGAGGCCCGGGGTTCGATCCTGACCACGGGTGCTTGTCTGTGTGGAGGTTGTACGTTCTCCCTGTGGCCTGCGTGGATTTTCCCCGAGATCTTCGGTTTCCTCCCACACACCAAAAATGTACAGATTTGTAGGTTAATTGGATTGGTATAAATGTATATTGTCCCCAGTGTGCGTGGGCTAGCGTTAGTGTGCGGGGTGGGCGCAGACTCGGTGGGCCGAAGGGCCTGTTTTCACGCTGTATCCCGAAAACAAAAAAAACACAAAATCTATACAAACTGCCCTGACTATATTAGCTAAAGAAGGGGTAAAGCAAATGACAGGCAGGATAATGGACAGCAGAGAGAGGGGAACAGTAATAGAGAATACCAGGGAGGATAACACACACTTACTGCCAAGCTAATAGAAGCTGCATGGCAGAAAAAACAATGTGGCAAACACCATCACATTATTATATTTGGGCACAACAGTCTGAAGAAGGGTCCCGACCCGAAGCGTCACCTATCCATGCTGTCCAGAGATGCTGCCTGAGCTGCTGAGTTACTCCAGCACGTCGTGTCTTTTTTGTTGGTGCATCTGCAGTTTCCTTGTATCCACCATAATAATTATGTACCAGCGAGGGGAATAGAGGTTACCCAAAGGGGCAATAAAGGCTACCAGGGAGGTAGCCCAATTTGGTCGCCCAATTATAGGAAGGATGTCAACAAAATAGAGAGGGTACAGAGGAGATTTACTAGAATGTTGCCTGGGTTTCAACAGCTAAGTTACAGAGATAGGTTGAATAAGTTAGGTCTTTATTCTCTGGAGCGCAGAAGGTTAAGGGGGGACTTGATAGAGGTCTTTAAAATGATGAGAGGGATAGACAGAGTTGATGTGGACAAGCTTTTCCCTTTGAGAATAGGGAAGATTCAAACAAGAGGACATGACTTTAGAATTAAGGGACAGAGGTTTAGGGGTAACATGAGGGGGAACTTCTTTACTCAGAGAGTGGTAGCGGTGTGGAATGAGCTTCCAGTGGAAGTGGTGGCGGCAGGTTCGTTGGTATCATTTAAAAATAAATTGGATAGGCATATCGATGAGAAGGGTATGGAGGGTTATGGTATGAGTGCAGGCAGGTGGGACTAAGGGAAAAAAGTTGTTCGGCACGGACTTGAAGGGCCGAGATGGCCTGTTTCCGTGCTGTAATTGTTATATGGTTATATGGAGGGCAATAAACATTTCAGGACATGGCAGTAGAGGCTGGCAGGCAGAGCAATGGACCAGACAGGGTGGTGGAATCTTCCGAGTTAGGAAATTCATGCATTCATTCCAGTTATGAGTTTCATGCAGGGAATTAGAAGGTATCAGACCAGAGATAAACATTGTCAAGATGAGCATAAGATAGAGTCGAAGGTAAACAAAAATGCTGGAGAAACTCAGCGGGTGAGGCAGCATCTGTAGAGCGAAGGAAATAGGCAACTTTCTCGGCCCAAAATGTTGCCTATTTCCTTCGCTCTACAGATGCTGCTTCACCCGCTGAGTTTCTCCAGCATTTCTGTCGGCCTTCGATTCTCCAGCATCTGCAGTTCCTTCTTGAACATAAGTCGACCAGGGTAATAGTGGACGCCAGGTGTAGAAAAGTGTATGGAGATCTTTTGGCAGATACATAGGAATTGAAGTTGAAACTTTAATTCTGATTCTCGCTCCCATTGAGCAGACTCACCAACAATTGAATTTATCATGAGCTTGCAAAGAGGTCAAAGAGAGGGAGAGAGTTTTAATAAAGACATGTTTACTATAAACCAGTCAGTAACTTTCTATAATAAACTGTCTGAAGTAGATGTTTATTGCAGAAATATCTGCCTACATTTCAGATGAAGTGGTTTACATGAAGAAAGTGGCTCAACTGCAGTGCAAACACGCTCTTTATTTCCCCATTTCAATGAAGCCAACATTTGTTAGCCAACTTATCCGACGTTGTAGACTTTAGAGACACAGCGCGGAAAAGGCCCTTCGGCTCACTGAGTCCGCCCCCGACCAGCGATTACATTAGCAATATCCGGCACACTTTTCAGAAGCCAATTAACATTACAAGCCTGCACGTTTTTTGGAAGCGTGGGAGGAAACCGGAGCACCTGGAGAAAACCCACGCGGTCACAGGGAGAACATACAAACTCCGTACAGACAGCACCCGAGGTCAGAATCGAACCTAGGTCTCTGGCGCTGTGAGGCAGCAACTCGACCGCTGCGCCTCTTTAGAACCGTGGGAAATAAAGAAAAAAATCATCCTCAGAATGGCGTCGAGGAGGTTCAGTATCCAAGGGGTTAATGAAAATCATATTTACAGCCCATTTGGGTGGGTGGGGGGAGGAGAGGGGTTGAAGTGTTCTGGATGAATGTCAATAAATATTTGGGTAAAACAGACAAATCATTGTTTTAATTGGTACCTGTGTAAGTGTTAAGCATCTTCATAGTTTTTTTTTAATTAAAAAAAGTTAAGGGGAAAAAAAGCAAAGAACCTCCCCCCCCCCCCCCCCTTGCTGTTCGTTCGTGACTTTGTCTTGCCGTCTGTATCCATTTGCAAATTACATCACTTGTCTGCATATTGTCACAAGCTGCCTGCTCGCCCATTCATCAATTGTCCGCCGTGCAGTGAAATCTGGCTGCACCCTCCACACTTAATTGTTCCCACACTGACCTGGGAGACTAGAAATGATGTGCACTCCTAACGAATATGTAGTGCGTCCCCCATCCGAAGGAGGAGAGGGGAAAAATAAATTAAATTTTAAAAAAAGGAAAGAAATGCATATCTGGCTGGCAACACACAATTAGGGTTAGGATAAAAAAAGATGACGGCTCCCCTTTCTGGCACTGATAGATGAAGGGATGGGAACCCGAGGTGTGGAACATCCGTTTTTGTCCATCTCCCTGACCCTGACCACTGGGTCTGCTGGGGCTCCCCCACTGTTTGGCAGCCTGTCTCTCTTATCCTGAGCGCCGTGTTCAATTTAAATTAACTGGTTCCGAGCAAGCAGTCTCCAAGGAACGAGTAGGGAAATGAACTCAGCAACAGCCTGAATGGTTTAGTGGCCATATCATTAAGCAGACAGCTTTTTTTTTTCTCTCTCTCTCTCTCCCTCGTCTCCGAATTGCGCAGTTTTTTTTTTTGGGGATGGTAATGCTTTTTTAGAAAGGCAAACAGCATCGTGTCTTTTGGCGCCTTGCACCGTTGTAACGAGAGCGTAATTCCGGGCGCAGTTAAAGTTGCGGCTAGGAGGTAGAAAAGATAAACTCTCCAGCACAGGTCAGCGAATCAAAACGATTGCTGCACTTCTGCGCCCGTTACTGCGTTGCTGTTTTCCTGCGTCAAAAAATCAGGCCGAAGCCCAGATCGGCAAGATGTTTGGTGCAGAAAACAAAAGGCCGCAATCCTGCAGGTAGAGCAGAGTGAGAGACAATTATTCTGTCACAGAGAAAGTTTACCTAAAATGTCATTCAGTGGTGAGATCTGCAACTAAATTTGCAACGCCTTAATTGGTCACCCCGCGTAAATAATGTCACGAATGATGCTCGACTTTTCGCTTGGATTGGACTAGGCAATAATTCCATATTATATGCAGCAGGATGTCGATCAGCTACAGATAAGGGGCGGAGAAATGGCAGATGGAACTTAATCCTTTCAAGTGTCAAGTGTTGCACCTTTGGAAGGTCAAATGGAAGGGGAAAGTACACACAGGATCTTTAGACACAAGACAAAGGAGCAGAATTGGCCCATGCGGCCCATCGAGTCTACTCCCCCATTCAATCATCAGAATCAGAATCACACTGATCGCCAAGAATGTTTTGCAACATACGAGGAATTTCATTGGCCAGGTCAGTCATACACTTAAAAGGAACAGATCACTTCAAAAACCCATTTTAACGTGAACATCCACCACAGTGACTCCTACACATTCCTCACTGTGATGGAAGGCGAAATAAAGTTCAAGTCCTTCCCTTAGTTCTTCCTTGGTCGTGGGCCTCGAACCCTCCGTTGACGGGATGATCTTAACTCCCGTAGCCGGTGGCGTTCGGGCTCTCCGCATCGAGGCGATCCACTCCTGCATCGGGGGGGGGGGGGGTGTCAGCTCCCCTAGCGCTGGACGATCGAACCTCGCATTGGGGCTGGCCAAACTTTCCGTGTCGGTGGAGCTCCCGACTCGGCCTCACCCAAGACTGCGAGCCCTTGTTGATGATTCCGCAGTGGTCGCGGTGGGAGTGATCCCAGGCAAGGCATCAACTTCGATATTAAGTCCGCGCCGCCCGGTGGGGCTCACGACAGTCCGAGGAGGCTTCCAGCCCCATCGATGGTGGGCCGCAGAGCCCGGAGAATGTGATCCGAAAATTCATTGCAACTCCGGGAAGGTAAGAACTTGAAAAAAAGTTTCCCCCGGTCCCCTCCCCCCACCCCCCACATAAAACAAACCAAAGAACATTAAAACAAAACTTTAAAAAAACTAAAAAATAACAAAATACCCCTTATTCTTAAACTGTGACCCCTGGTTCTGGACTCCCCCAACATCGGGAACATGTTTCCTGCATCTAGCCTGTCCAATCCTTTAAAAATGTTATATGTTTTTATAAGATCTCCTCTCATCCATCTAAATTTCAGTGAATACAAGCCCAGTCGACCCATTCTTTCTTCACCTTCTCCATCATGGTCTGGTTTGGCTCAGCCACCAAGCACGATATCCGGAGGCTGCAGCGAATCGTCCGATCAGCTGAGAAGGTTATTGGCTGCAACCTTCCCTCCATGGACCACTTGTACACTGCAAGGGCCGGGAAGTGAGTGGGTAAGATCATCTTTGACCCCTCTCCCTGGCCACAAAATCTTTGAATCTCTTCCCTTTGGAAGGCGACTCCGGACTGTCAAAGCTGCCACAGCCAGACATATAAACAGCTTTTTTCCACGAGTAGTTGCTCTGCTCAATAACCAAAAATCTGTAGCCTCCTTTTGCTCTGGTATTTTATTTAATTCACATGTTTAATCAATAATGTTTTATTATTAATATTTAATGTTTTATGTGTCATTCCTAACTGTCAGTGTATGTCGTTGTCGCTTGCGGGCAGAGCACCAAGGCAAATTCCTTGTATGTGAATACTTGGCCGATAAACATTCATTCATTCATTTCTGAGCTACTATCTACCTTATTGGAGACCCTCGGATTCAGATTCAGCAGGCAGTGAAGAAAGTGAATGGCATGTTGGCCTTCAAGAGGAGTTGAGTATAGGAGCAAAGAGGTCCTCCTGCATTTGTACAGGGCCTTAGTGAGACCACACCTGGAGTATTGTGTGCAGTTTTGGTCTCCAAACTTGAGAAACAACATTTTTGCTATTGAGGGAATGCAGCATAGGTTCACGAGGTTAATTCCCAGGATGGCGGGACTGTCATAGATAGATAGATTGGAGCGGCTGGGCTTGTATACGCTGGAATTTAGAAGGATGAGAGGGTATCTTATTTAAACATATAAGATTATTAAGGGTTTGGACATGCCAGAGTTAGGAAACATGTTCCAAATGTTGGGGGAGCACAGAACCATGGGCCTTAGTTTGAGAATAAGTGGTAAACCATTTAGAACGGAGATTAGGAAAAACTTGTGAGTCTGTGGAATTCTCTGTCTCAGAGGGCAGTGGAGGCTGGTTCTCTGGATGCTTTCAAGAGAGACTTAGATAGGGCTCTTCCGGATAGCGGAGTTAATGGATATGGAGAGAAGACAGGAACGGGGTGGATGATCAACCATGAGAGATCAGGATGATCTTTCCTGAACTGCTCTCAGTATAATGGCATCCTTCCTACAGCAAGGCAACCAGAACTGTACACAATCCAAGAATGATCCCAGGAATGAGTGGGTGAACCTATGATGAGCATTTGTCGTCACCGGGCCTGTACTCGTTGGAGTTTAGAAGAATGAGGGGGGACCTCATTGAACTGTACAGAATAGTGAAAGGCTTGGATAGAGTGGATGTGGAGAGAATGTTTCCACTAGTGGGAGAGTCTAGGACCAGAGGTCATAGCCTCAGAATTAAAGGACGTTCTATTAGGAAAATAAGGAGAAATTTATTTTATCAGAGGGAGGTGAATCTGTGGAATTCTTCGCCACAGAAGGCTGTGGAGGCCAAGGCAGTGGGTATTATTTAAGGCAGCTTTAGATAGATTCTCGATTAGAACGGGTGTCAGAGGTTATGGGGAGAAGGCAGGAGAATGGGGTTGGGAGGGATAGATAGATCAGCCATGATTGAATGGCGGAGTAGACTTGAAGGGCCGAATGGCCTAATTCTACTCCTATCCCTTATGACCTTATGACAATACTCCAAATGTGGCCTTACCAATGTCACTATAGCTGTAACATGATGTTCTTATTTTGGGAGTAAAGTTCTAAGCTTTCATTAGCCTTTGTGTGAGTAAGTGCTTCCTGACATTACAGCAGGTAACTTGGCTAGATGACCCAGTCTCATGCTGAATCCTTCAAATCGTACAAGAACCTGCCATTAAAAAGGCCATCGTAAAAGAATCTGCCAAGGTCTGCTGGATCTCCCGGTTGCTAACCATTTTAAATCCCCTTCCCATTCTCTTTCCTACCTTTCTGTCCAGGGCCTCCTCTATTACCAGAGTGAGACCACATGCAAACTGGTGTGAACATTGAATTCACCAATTTTAGGTAACCCCACACCTTTTTATACCCTCTTCCCTCTCTTTGTGAGATTTGTGAGTCTGTGGAATTCTCTGCCTCAGAGGGCGGTGGAGGCCGGTTCTCTGGATACTTTCAAGGGAAACCGAAGATCTCGGAGAAACCCCACGCAGGTCATGGAGAGAACATCCAAACTCCATACAGACAGCGCCGGTAGCCGGAATTGAACCTGGGTCTCCGGCGCTGTATTCGTTGTAAGGCAGCAACTCTATAGCAGCGCCACCATGACCACCGTGACTCTTCCCTTCTTATCTGACATACTTTTGTCTCCTTTTGTTCCCCTTTTATCTCCTTTTAATCTCGAGCCTTTGTCCACCCATCTGCCTATCAAAACCCCTCTCACCTGTATCCAGCTATCACTTGCTTCAGGTTTCGACCCAAAATGTCACCAATGCATGTTCTCTGGAGATGCTGCCTGACCTGTCACGGCTTTGACCTACCCCTAAAGAAGACATCAAGTGCTGGAGTAACTCAGACAGCATCTCTGGAGAACATGAATTGACAGAGATTGAAGATTGACAGATACTTGATTAGTACGGGTGTCAAGGGTTATCGGGAGAAGGCAATAGAATGGGGTTGAGAAGGAATGATGATTGAATGATGGAATAGACTTGATGGCCTGAATGGCCTACTTCTGCTCCTATGACTTATGAACTTATGAATAAGATCTGAGTGATCAGTCAGTCCGAAGAAGAGTCCTGACCCAAAACGTCATCTATCCATGTTCTCCAGGGATCCTGAAGATAGACACAAAAGCTGGAGTAACTCAGTGGGTCAGACAGCATCTCGGGAGAAAAGGAATAGGTGATGTTTCGGGTCGAGACCCTTCTTCAGACTGTCTGAAGACTGACCGATCAGACATATCAATCTGAGGAAGATATTAGTCATAAGTTCATAAGTGACTCAGCAGGTCAGATAGCATCCCTGGAGAAATGTGTAGGAAGGAACTGCAGATGCTGGTTTAAATCGGAGATAGACGCAAGATGCTGGAGTAACTCAACGGGTCAGGCAGCATCTGTGGAGCGAAGGAAAGGGTGACGTTTCGGGTCAGGACTCTTCCTCAGGCTGACTGATCAGAGAGATCAATCTGAAGAAGAGCCCCGACCTGAAACATGTTCATATTGTAAGTCATAGGAGCAGAAGTAAGCTGTTCGGCCCATTGAGTCGACTCTGCCATTCAATCATGGCTGATCTATCGTTCCTTCTCAACCCCATTCTCCTGTCTTGTCCCAAAACGTCACCCATTCCTTCTTCCAGAGATGCTGCCTGCCCCGCTGAGTTGCTCCAGCATTTCGTGTCTATCTTTAGTGTAAAAATCGGTTCCAGTCTCTACAGTAAAAACTCTTTTTTTCAAAATGCCCAGAACAAAAAGAAACTCGAGAAACCAAGGTAAAACAAAGACCTATAAATACTTACAAATGACTTGTGAAAGAGATTTATAAAAATGTCTATATAATTCATTCGCAATGAAGACTTTCTGTAAGTTGCCTTTTCATTATCCATAAATCTATGCTGTATGGGCTGCTAGTAATGATGGCTGTGGATAATGTGCAATAGGGCATCTACTGCCTGCATGTAAACTGCCTTGGTCTCTTGCAAAATTGCTCAGATATGTAGCTGGCAACATTAGCATTCGGGGGAATCAAGTGAAAACACGTTTGACTTTAAACGCTGAGGAATTTTTACTTTCTCCACCAATCATCCCCACATGTTAGGTCAGTTTGAGAAAGTTGCGAGCCAGCCAACCAGCAACCTTTATGTAGTTAGATTGATTTAGGAGCCGAGGTTGTCGGTGAAGGAGATGCGAGCAATAAAACAGGTCATCATCTGATTGAGGAAGGTGGAATAATTACAGAAAATCAAACGGGAGGGATACATTTCTATCCCACAAAGTTTTCAATAGCAATGAGTAGGCAATGGCAAAATAGTTTAGACTAGCTTTATTTAAGATAATTCTGCATTAACATTGAATTGTGCCCCTACATCCATCGGGCTAGTAAACACTACAACCTCCAATAAGCTCTGAACCACTTAGACTATTATTGCGCTAATATAGTTTGTTTTTTATGTGTATATATATATCTACATATATATGTATATACCTACATGTATATATATACATATACACACACACACACACACACATATACATATATATATATATTGTCAATTTAGTTTATTTTCACGTGCACCAAGGTACAGTGAAAAACTTTTTGTTGCGTGCTAACCAGTCAGCAGAAAGACACAACATGATCACAATCGCTCCATTAACAGTGTATATTGAATTGAATTGAATTGAATACCTTTATTGTCATTCAGACCTTTCGGTCTGAACGAAATTTCGTGCCTGCAGTCATACATATATAAAAACAACAATACAATACCATACAATAAACACAAAATTAACATCCACCACAGTGAGTTCACCAAACACCTCCTCACTGTGGTGGAAGGCAAAAGTCTTAGGGTCTCTGTCTTTTCTCCCCTCCTTATTTCTCCCTCTGCGCTGAGGGGATCCAGGCCGCCGCCACCGCTGACGCCGGAACGCCGGAACACCGCCACAGGGCCCGCCGCCGGAACGTCGCTGGAGCACCGCAGCTCCCGACACCCAAGCCGCCGCTGGAGCACCGCAGCTCCCGACACCCAGGCCGTCGCTGGAGCACCGCAGCTCAGAGGGAGCCAGGCCGCCGCTGGAGCACCGCAGCTCCCGACACCCAAGCCGTCGCTGGAGCACCGCAGCTCCCGACACCCAGACCGCCGCTGGAGCACCGCAGCTACCGAAAGCCAGGCCGTCGCTGGAGCACCGCAGCTCAGAGGGAGCCAGGCCGCCGCTGGAGCACCGCAGCTCCCGACACCCAAGCCGTCGCTGGAGCACCGCAGCTCAGAGGGAGCCAGGCCGCCGCTGGAGCACCGCAGCTCCCGACACCCAGGCCGTCGCTGGAGCACCGCAGCTCCCGACACCCAGGCCGCCGCTGGAGCACCGCAGCTCCCGACACCCAGACCGCCGCTGGAGCACCGCAGCTCAGAGGGAGCCAGGCTGCCGCTGGAGCACCGCAGCTCCCGAAGCCCAGGCCGCCGCCGGAAGCCAGGTCGCCGCTGAAGCTCTGAAGGCCGTGCCGCCGCCGCTGGAAGCTGGAAGGCCGTCACCAGGGCCTCAGCACAGACGGAGACAGTGTCGGGGGACACGACAGGAAAAGTCGCATCCCCCCGAAGGGAGAGACTAAAACCCCATTTCTCCCACCCACATACACACCCGACAAACCAAAAATAAACACCAAAAACAGGGACGAGGACAAAAATAAAATAAAAGACAGACGGACTGCAGGTGAGCCGCAGCTGACAAGCAGCGCCGCCACTCCGAACGGGAGTATAGATACATATCATGTATAGATACAGTACATGATAATAGAATAATGTTTAGTGCAGGATATATAATAACACCATATAACAATTACAGCACGGAAACAGGCCCTCTCGGCCATTCAGGTCCGTGCCGACCATTTATTTTCCCCTAGTCCCATCTACCTGCACTCAGACCATACCCCTCCATTCCCTTCCCGTCCATATACCTATCCACCATTAAAGCCAGCAAGTCTGATCAAGGATAATCCGAGGGTCATCAAAGAGGTAGATAGTGTATATCTATATACTATTAAAACTCTGTGTGTGCGTGTCTGCCGACCGGGCGTGTGTCAGATTTGCCCTTTGATTTCATGGTTCGCCAAAACCACACTTTCAAACCCCAAGATATTTTCCATTTTGCTACACATTACACTTTTACATTCACCCATTCACTCCTCATTGCATTTAGACATTTTTATGTACACATTTTAAAATAAAATCCTTCACCCTATCTGGGACACATGACAATAAAACACTCTTGACTTGACTGTAAATATATAGGAAGGAACTGCAGATACTAGTTTATACCGAGGATACACACAAAATGCTGGCGTAAGCAAGTCAGGCAGCATCTCTGGAGAAAATAAATAGATAAAGTTTTGTGTCGGAAGCCTTTACTCTGTACAGAAGAGTACCTGTACCCAATACAGAACTGTAAATATTTCATTAAGAGACTTTCCATTCCTAAAATCAATACTGATATTATTCTATATTTGTATGCATTACTCCATACCTATTTATTCTCTTTTTGGCCACATATCTAAACAACAAATGTTTGGGTGGCACGGTAGCGCAGTGGTCGATTTGCTGCTTCAAAGCGCCAGAGACCCGGGTTCGATCCTGACTATGGATGCTTACCCGTACGGAGTTTGTACATTCTCCCCAAGACCTGCATGAGTTTTTCCCGGCAGTTCCGGTTTCCTCCCACACTCCAAAGACGTCCGGATTTGCAATTTAATTGGCTTGGTATAATAGCAAATTGTCCCTTGCCTTTGTAGGATACTGTTGACGTGCAGGGCTCGCTGGTCGGTGTGCACTTGGTGGGCCGAAGGGCCTGGTTCCACCCTGAATCTCTAAACGAAACTAAAAAACTAAAATTAATGCAAGAATTTGTCATTCTTTGCTTAACCAAAAAAAGAAATAAACAAGGATCTCATTCAAAATGCAGGTTTATTTTGCACAAAACATCTGTTGACAATACACTTTGTAATATCAATTCCCGGATCTTTAAAAAATGTATCTAATTCCGCTTTAAATACCCCCGAGGAGATAGCCTCCACAAACCAGCTCTGGAGTACAGAATCTCAGTGTCTCACCACCCTCTTGCAAGATGCCTCAGTTTAATGAGGGCGCCCTGATATTGTAACAATGACCCCTCGTTCAAGATGTGAAGAGGATGTTTCCACTGGTGGGAGAGTCGAGGACCAGTGGGCACAGTCTCTGAATATAAGGACGTACCATTAGAAAGGAGATGAGGAGGAATTTCTTTAGCCAGAGGGTGGCGAATCTGTGGAATTCATTGCTGCAGACAGCTGTGGAGGCCAAGTCATTGGGTATTTTTAAAGCAGAGATTGACAGACAATAGACAATAGACAATAGACAACAGGTGCAGGAATAGGCCATTCGGCCCTTCGAGGCAGCACCGCCATTCATTGTGATCATGGCTGATCATCCACATTCAGTACCCCATTCCTGCCTTCTCACCATCTCCCTTGACTCCACTATCTTTAAGAGCTCTATCTAACTCTCTCCTGAAAGCATCCAGAGAATTGGCCTCCACTACCTTCTGAGGCAGAGAATTCCACAGATTCACATCTCTCTGGGTGAAAAAGTTTTTTCCTCATCTCCATTCTAAATGGCTTACCTCACACACAGAAGTCATGCGTGGGAAAGAACTGCAGGTGCTGGTTTAAATTGAAGATAGACACAAAAAATGCTGGAGTAACTCAGCGGGACGGGCAGCGTCTCTGGAGAGAAGGAACGGGTGACGTTTCGGGTCGAGCCCCTTCTTTGGACTGAATTCTGAATTCCCGCCGAGTTACTCCGGCATTTTGTGTCTACATTCGGAGGCCAGGCGCGCCGTGATAAAACCCTGCGCGCATTTGTCTTTGATGCCCTCAGCTAATCTCATGAGATTTATCGGATCTCCCGCGCTGCGAAAATGAATCCTTTTAGTTTCGACCCATTAAAGTTTCAGCAAAGTTCTGAATCATTTTGATGATAGAGCAAGGAGGAATAAGAGAAAACGTGAGGCCGGCCCAGAATGTACATTAACATGAAGCTGTAATTACACATCTCCGATGTCACAAGTCTGTTGTCTTTAATTGCAAACCATCTGCTCACCTGTGTACAGACTACTCCCAGCAACATGACACCAGCCACCTATTGAGGGGACAAAGTAAGACAAATTATGCTATCTGTATTGTATAAAATAACAGATGGCCAACGTGGGTTACTAAAGGTTGCACACATATCTTTGTTGGCCTTGCGCTCTTACATACATTGGCCTGTCAATGCATCGACTTTAGACACCCACGTTTGTCAGCGTGCCAAACCCCTGGATCACTTATCTCTGCGTGTATTGTTGTTCTTGTCTCTAATTCTGTGACACTTTTTCTGTCAAAGCAGAACGATTCAATAAAAAAAAGGGACCTCTTATCTAATTTTGGATCTCATCCGACGTGTGATTCTATCTCCTCGACGGGCAAACGTATTCTTGAGAGGAGCGGGAATAGAGGAAGGGAGAGGGAGAGGGAGTGGGAGAGGGGGTGAGGGAGAGGGGGAGAGGGAGAGGGGGAGGGAGAGAAGCACAGGAAGAGAGAGTGAGGGATGGGAGAGAAAGGAAAGAGGGAGAGAGGGAGGGAGGCAGAGGGAGAGGGAGAGGGAGAGTGAGGGATGGAGAGGGAGAGGGAGAGGGAGACTGAAGGAGAGGGAGAATGAGGGAGAGGGAGAGAGGGAGCGAGGGAGTGTGAAGGACAGTAATGGTAGAGTCGGCTGCCTGCCCCTCTTTCATAGAAACATAGAAAATAGGTGCAGGAGTAGGCCATTCGGCCCTTCGAAACTGCACCGCCATTCAATGTGATCATGGCTGATCATCCAACTCAGTATCCCGTACCTGCCTTCTCTCCATACCCCCTGATCCCTTTAGCCACAAGTGCCACATCTAACGCCCTCTTAAATATAGCCAATGAACTGGCCTCAACTACCTTCTGTGGCAGAGAATTCCAGAGACTCACCACTCTCTGTGTAAAGAATGTTTTCCTCATCTCGGTCCTAAAGGAATTCCCCCTTATCCTTAGACTGTGACCCCTTGTTCTGGACTCCCCCAACATCGGGAACAATCTTCCAGCATCTAGCTTGTCCGACCACTTAAGAATTTTGTAAGTTTCTATAAGATCCCCCCTCAATCTTCTAAATTCCAGCGAGTACAAGCCGAGTCTATCCAATCTTTCCTCATATGAAAGTCCTGACATCCCAGGAATCAGTCTGGTGAATTTTCCCTGTACCCCCTCTATGGCAAGGATGTCTTTCCTCAGATTTGGAGACCAAAACTGTACGCAATACTCCAGGTGTGGGTCTCACCAAAACCCTGTACAACTTTCGGGCCTACGTCCATGCACGTGTGTCCCTGGAGAGGGAACACGCGGTGTCCATGGGGACTCTGGAGGCCTTCCGTCAACGCTGGTCACCGCGTGGGGTTGAGAGTATTGTAAACAATGAATGTACTGTTGTACTATAATGATTTGTTTGTTATAGTGTTCTTTTTTGATTATGTTTTGATGTGTTGTATTATATGATTGTGTTGAATAAAGTTTTTGAAAAAGGAAAAAAAAAAGGGACAGTAATGGTAACTGTGACTTGAAGTAGTGAGTACTAGAATGGTATGATTTCTGTCATGTGATATATTCTATATCTTATCAGTCTGGTGAATATGTGTGAGTATGCACAGTGTACTTTTGTGAAATGAAGTGGTCCCACACTGGCAACAGCGTGTACTGAAAACCTGTGCCTGTTTCTATCTATATGCTGAAGCCATAATATCGTGCAAAGATGACGAGGATCGGATAGAGTTTGTGAACTCAACCTTTAAATACAGTGTAGGACTGTTTTGCAATATGCAGTGTTTTTAACATTTTAAACAGCAAATACGTAGCTGTGTCGCAGTTGTTTGCGAACTGGACACGATAGGCCGCGGATCCTTCCATGCGTAGGACTGTAGTTTAAAACAGCAGCTGGACAATTCGTCTAGAGTTTGTCAGTCTATTATTGTGTTGTGTCTACTTGGCAAGATGGTGTCCTAGGGATATATAGGCCAACTCGGGACTTTCAACAAGAACCATGAAACCTTTACCTCGTACTGTGAGCAAATGGAAATGTTTTTTATGGCAAATTACATTATTGAAGCTGAAAAAACAGAGGGTGTTAATCACATGCAGGTAAGAGACCAAAACAAGGTCATCCATTTGACAATAGACAATAAACAATAGACAATAGGTGCAGGAGTAGGCCATTCAGCCCTTCGAGCCAACACCGCCATTCAATGTGATCATGGCTGATCATCCCCAATCAATACCCCGTTCTTACCTTCTCCCCATATCCCCTGACTCCGCTATCTTTAAGAGCATTATCTAGCTCTCTCTTGAAAGTATCCAGAGAACCGGCCTCCACCACCCTCCGAGGCAGAGAATTCCACAGACTCATAACGCTCTGTGAGAAAAAGAAAAAGGAACGAAAGAAAGCCATTCTATTAACTGAAATTGGTCCTGAAGTTTATGAAACTCTCACCAACATCCCAGCCCCAGAGAAAGCAAGGAATGTTTCATTTGGGACTGTTCTTCCAAAACCTGATGCTCACTTCAACCCTAAAGTCAAAGAGATTGCATAAAGTTACAAATTTCACACAAGAAACCAGAAGTCTGGTGAGACTGTGAATGAGTACATTATCTCATTGAAGAAATGTACTCTCCACTGCAATTTTGCCACATTTCTGGATTGAGCTTTGCGTGTTTAGATTTGTATGTGGGATGCTGGATGAGCAAATCCAATCAAAATGACTGAACTCACCAGCCCTTACCTTTGATTTGGCAAGCAAACCTGCTTTGGCCATGGAGATGGCATCTCAAAGTGCACCTGAGTTTCGACCAACACGTGCTGGCACAGACAACAGTCAAAAGGCAGTTCCAAGACACAAGCATGACAAGACAGGGAAAAGGCCTTCACAGCAAAGTTCAGGGAACAGCGCAGATCTGTGCTATCGAAGCAATGGTCAACACAAAGCAAATAAGTGCCAGTTCAAGGAATCTAAGTGCTACAACTGTCAAAGGAAAGGCCGTATTGCATCAGCATGTAGTGCACCATCACAGAACAAAGCAAAACAAAAGGCTCGACAAAACCAAATGCGAGGGATTCACAACCTCGAAGAACACTCAGAGAGTAATGAACTTGGACTGTACATCATCTATACTATGAACGTTGGGTCTGGTAAGGAAGACTTTCAGACAGGGGTCAAAGCGAACAATCAATACATCCCTGGTCAGTTCGTCCCTTCCCACCCAAACCACCCCTTTCCTTTGCAACCGCAGGAAATGCTACACTTGTCACTTTAGCTCCGCCCTCGACTCCATCCAAGGACCCAAGCCGTCTTTCCAAGTGAGGCAGAGGTTCACCTGCACCTCCTCCAACCTCATCTACTGCATCCGCTGTTCCAGGTGTCAACTGCTCTGCATCGGTGAGACCACGCGCAGGTTTGGCGATCGCTTCGCCCAACACCTCCGCTCAGTTCGCAATAACCAATCTGATCTCCCGGTGGCTCAGCACTTCAACTCCCCCTCCCATTCCCAATCCGACCTTTCTGTCCTGGGCCTCCTCCATGGCCAGAGTGAGGCCCACTGTAAATTGGAGGAGCAGCACCTCATATTCCGCTTGGGTAGTTTACACCCCAGTGGTATGAACATTGACTTCTCCAATTTCAGGTAGTCCTTGCTTTCTCCCTCCTTCCCCTTCCCTTCCCAGCTCTCCCACAAGCCTATTGTCTGCGCCTCTTCCTTTCTTTTTCCCACCCCCCCGACATTAGTCTGAAGAAGGGTCTCGACCCGAAACGTCGCCTATTCCTTCTCTCCGTAGATGCTGCCTCACCCGCTGAGTTTCTCCAGCATTTTTGTCTACAACAATACATTACTGTGTATATTGATTACCGCTGCTGATCGCACAATTATAAGCAAAGACACCTATGAATCCAAGTTTAGCAATATGCCTATCACGGAAGTATTGGAGACATGTGGAGAGATAGTTTGTGATGTACAACACAAAAGCAAGACTTTGAAGTTGCCAATAGTTGTCGCGAGTTATGTCAATAGGTCAACGTTGATGGGCAAACATTGTCTCCGCTTACTGAAACTGGACTGGAAATCTGTGTTCCAAGTCGAAGCGCAAACACAACCGGATCAGTTGTTGCAGAAACTTCATGCTGTGTTCAATGACAGCTGTGATGGCATCAAGGGTGAGCAAACACACATCAGGATTCGACTCGATGTGGAACCTGTCTGCTGTACACCACGGCCAGTGCCAAGTAAAGTGGAAGCTGAATTCAAACAGTTGGAACAAAACGGCGTACTGGTTAAAACAGATGGCAGTGATTGGGTTGCTCCAATAGTGGCGGTTCCCAAATCGGACAACACAGTGAGATTGTGCCCAGGCGACAAAGTGACCATCAACCAGGCAGTGGATGATAAACCCGTATCCACTACCAACCTCACAAGATGTATACGCTGAACATGCGGTTCCAAGGTGTTCACTAAACTAGATCTGTCACGTGCATATGCTCCGCTAAATGTTGATCGTAAGAGTCAGCAGTACCTCACGGCAAACACACACGTATTCCGACACAAAACTACCCCATGGTGTGAAGTCAGCACCAAAAAACCTTCCAAGCTACAATGGACAAGATTCTGCAAGGAACATCAGATTGGTTGAGCAATCAAGATGACTTGCTGTTTGCGACTGTTACTGAGGAGGAGAATCTGGAGATACTCAGTGAAGTGTTGCAACGGCTTGATGATCACAATGTAAAGTTGAAAAGAAACAAATGTGCATTCTTACAGGACAAGGTAGTGCATCTTGGTTTCAAAGTGGATCAATGTAGACTGCAACCAGTGAAGGAAAAGATTGAAGCCATTGCAAACGCACCAACACCACAGAATGTGTCTCAACTCCGCTCCTTCCTGGGTATGGTACAGTATTACTCACGCTTCTTACCCGAGATAGCATCAAAGCTAGCTCCTCTTCACAAGTTTTGAACAAGGATAAAAAATGGGAATGGTCCAAAGAGCAACAAAATGCTTATGATGCCTGTAAGAAGAGCTTGACCAGTGATGCATTACTTGTTCACTACGATACAAATCGTGAGTTAAAGTTAGCTTGTGATGCATCTAGTTGTGGGGTAGGAGCTGTGATTTTATATGTAATGGAACATGGACAACACAAGCCGATAGCATTTGCATCACGCACACTTACCAAGAGTGAGCGTAATTATGCACAAATTTGGAAAGAAGCCCTTGGTGTCATCTTTGAATCAAGAAATTCCATCAGTATCTGTTGGGTGGGAAATTCACCCTAGTTACTGAAATAGCCACTTCTGGCTATTCTTGGTCCTCGGTCAGCAATACCTATGATGGCAGCCTCAAGGGTGCAGCGCTGGGCGGTTCTCCTGTCACAGTATGACTACAGCAGAGAGTACCGCAGCTCAAAAAGAAATGCTATCGCTGATGCATCGTCGGGTTTGCCAAATAAAGAATCAGAGGTGGGCACTGAAGGTGCTATCTACGTCACAGAAGCAGCGGGCAATGGCTTTCCAGTCACAGCAGCTGAAATTGTTGCCGAAACTCAAAAGGACACAGTGCGAAAACAAGTATACGAACAAACTTTGTGCGGATGGTCTGAAATAAAACCGTACGAATGAACTAAAATCTTATCACAATAGGCGACATGGACTGTCATGTGCGCAGGGTGTACAAAATGGGGTCACAGAGTAGTAGTACCCAAGTGTTTCAGACAAAGATTACTGAAATAACGCTATGGTGAACACGCAGGTATTGTGGGAATGAAGTCTACAGCCAGAGGTTGCATGTAAAGTATTGGCCAGGATTGGACAATGACATAGAAGAAATGGCAAGCTAATGTAGCACCCGTCAGAGTTGCAGAAGCAGGCCTGCCCAAATCCATTTGCAAACATGGTCTTGGCCTACTGGACCTTTTCAGAGGGTTCATGTGGATTTTTGTGAACATGGGAATAATAATTTTCTTGTTTTGGTAGATAGCCACCTCCAAAGTGGATTGAGGTGGTTACGTATGGGTACAAACACAACAACAGAAAGAACAATAGACGCATTGTGGTCTATCTTTGCGTGACATGGATTACCTGAAGAGCTTGTCTCTGACGACGGCCCCCAGTTTCGTGCCGCACTGTTCCAAACGTTCATGAAGCTGAATGGCATCAGGCATTACCCTAGTGCCAACGTACCATCCGGCATCTCCCAGCACAGCCGGAAGGTCGGTCAGCATAGTCAAAGGAGCTCTGAAGAAACAAGTCCTTGAAGGGAATTCAAAATTCAGCATGTCACAGTGGCTAGCTAGTCTCTTACTGAAATATCGTACCACGCCACAATCTACCCCAGGGTATACGCCAGCTGAACTTCTCATGAAATAAAGGCTCAGAACTAGACTGAGTTTGGTTCTACCTAACCTATCTCCTAAGGATGAACGCAAAAGCCCCTGTCCCACTTTGACGGCCTAATTGGCGACCTCTGCCGAGTTTGCCCTGGACTCATACTCGCAGCATGGTTGCCATGAGGTCTTTGTAGGTCTTCGTAACTCTTCCTCATGCTCGTGAGTGGTCTCCGTATACTTGTGGCCTCAAGTAGATTGCAACATTTTTTCCAGCCTGATAAAAAATGTCCATGAGTAAAAGAAAGGTCGGCATGGAAAAAATGGATACTTTTTACTCGTAGGTAGGTTGTAGGTAGGTGGTAGTAGGTCGTGATGGTAGTCGTAGGTTGGTAACTGGCCCGAGAAAAAAAATACAAACATGACATCATTTTATCATGTGATCATTTTCCACTCGTAGCTAGTCGTAGTTGGTCTTAGGTGTGGAAGACTGAGGTCGAGGGGGGTCTTAGGAGGTCATAGACATAGTCGTAGGAGGTTGTTTACTTTGGCGAGTCAACACGACCTTGACATTTTTTTCAACTCCTCTAGGGTCTTCTAAATACGTGGATTAGGTCGTCCAAGTGGGACAGGCCCTAAACGATCTGATCAGAAACGTCACTATGGTGGAAGTCAAATAGAACGTAGGCTTAATACACACGATCAGGTTTGTGTTCTCAGCCCCCCCTCACAAAGCGAACAAATGGGAGGTGGGAACAGTGGTGGAAGTGTGTGGTACCAGGAGGTACTTGGTAGAAATCGGAGGATGTGTTAGAAGTGTGCATATAAACCATATGATCCCAGCAAGCGATGAACCGGTACAAGAGCAAGGCAAAGACGAAGAAGCAGATCTGCCAGAGGGAAACACAGGGAGAGAGAGCAAGGGAGAGGGAGAGGGGGAGAGAGAGAAACACAGGAAGAGAGAGGGAGAGGGAGAACGAGGGAGCGAGGGAAAAACACAGAAAGAGAGAGGGAGAAACGGAAAGAGAGAGAAAAATGTTGAGATGGAGAGGGAGAGATGGAAGGAGAGAGGGAAGAGAGAGAGGGAGGGAGAGGAGAGAGAAACACACGTAGAGAAAGAAGGAGAGGGAGAGGGAGAGAGGAGGGGGTAGAGGGAGAGAGAAAAACATAGAAAGAAACGGAAAGAGAGAGGGAGAGAGTGAAACAGAAAGAGGGGGAGAGATTGACAGAGAGAGAGAGAGAAACATAGAAAGAAAGAAAGGGAGGGAGATGGAGAGAGGGAGCAGGAGAGAGGGAGGGAGAGGGAGAGAGAGAAACAGGTAGAGAGAGGGAGTGAGAGAGGGAGGGAGAGAGAAGAGGAGAGGGAAGAGGCAGGATAAATGGGGGAGGGGTGGCTCAGGTTCCAGACTACACGGCAGATAATGTTATTCACCTCCATACATCACTGCTCAGCGTATTAATAAGCGAGTGAGAAGAAGTGTGATGAATGACAGACAACCACAGTGTCCCTTGTTTTATGAGTTTTAGTGTACGGCTTGGGGAACACAGGAGGAATCCAGGAGCAATGCCACGGTGTGAAGAGGTTTCAGCTGTTCAGGCACAAGCCCAGAGAAGACTGAAATGGGGGGGGGGGGGGAAAGAAAAGCACTTCAACTAGTTGTTATTTATTGCGGTAAATCTCCTCACCAATATTTGAAGAGCATAGTTTTTTGGTGTGTGCGTGTGCGCGAATTGTATTTTATTGGTGATTATACATACGTCAAGATGAAATCAGAACGAGGCTAGATTTTGCGCGTTGGACTGTGGCAAGATAACACAAAACAATAACATCTTGAGAAATTTAACCAATAATTAATTCCTATATGTTGAGGTTATCATGATGTATTCTGGAGGGAGTTAGATACGGCTCTTAGGGCTAACGGAATCATGAGATACGGGGAGAAAGCGGGAACGGGGTAGGGACTTTGGACGATCAGCCATGATCATATTGAATGGGAGGGGGTTGCTGGCTTGAAGGGCCGAATGGTCTGCTCCTGCATCTGTTTTCTATGTTTCTATCATTGGAATAAATGCAGGTTATGATTATCCCCCCCAAAAAAACAAACACCTATTTTATCTTATATCTGTAAGTATATAGATATTTATATTCTATAATAGAATATAATTAATATTCTAATATTAGAATATTATTAGTCACGGCCATTGAGTTAAAGGTGGAGTTATGCAGCTTACGATACCATACGATAGAATAGAACTTTATTTATCCCAGGAGCAAAATATGACCTGTCACAGTACTGTTACAGTAGTTACAGTTTAACTTATTGTCAGGTGTACCGAGGTACAGTGAAAAGATTTTGCTGCATGCTACCCAGTCAGCGGAAAGACAATACATGATTACAATCGAGCCGTTTGCAGTGTCCAGGTGCGTGATGAGGGAATAACAGGTGCATTTGGCAGGCCCACTTTACTTGCTCGCGCTGTTTTTGAGTCAATGTTTTAACGTTACCATGCAACGTCCTTCAAGGTAGATAGGAAGGTCTCCGTGCTATCTTGCTGAAGTTACAACATTCGCTGCATCATCTTCCAGTCGTACGATTGAGTTTTATCCTTGATGCACCTTTCCTGTGTAACACATACGTTGTCCTGTGTGATTCAGTGTTGCAGCTTGCTAGCAGTTGAGGAATATCGGCCGACAGCCCAGACTCACCAGCCATGCTTTTGTGATGATGAGTTCCATCATTCTTCAATGGAGCCACCAGCTAGAATGCCTCCGGGAAACCACTCACGATTGTTGTATATGACAACAGGGTCCAAATGACAATGTTTTGTTATTATCATGTCTATCGCTTCCCATAAGGATAGGATATATAAAAAAACAAATGTAACATGAGAGGAAGGAAGAGAGAATTAACCCTCTGCTTCCCAGCACCGAGCATCGCGACAATCCCTCGACAATTATGACTGGCTCGTCACAGTGTGTGTTCTGATAGAGTCCTAGAGTTACACAGCGTGGAAACAGGCCCAACTGTATCATAGTAAGGTATGGCAACTGCTCTGTCTCCGACCGGAAAGCACTGCAGAGGATGGTGAAAACCGCCCAACGCATCACCGGTTCCTCACTCCCCTCCATTGAGTCTGTCCAAGGCAAGCAATGTTTGCAAAGGGCGCGCAGCATCGTTAAGGACTGCTCTCACCCCAGCCACAGCCTGTTTACCCTCCTCACATCAGGAAGGCGCTACAGGTCCCTCCGTTGCCGGACCCGCAGGTTCAGGAACAGCTTCTTCCCTGCGGCTGTTACATTAGTTAACTCTGCACCTCGGTGATTGCCAGTCACCCCCCCCCGGACACTCCTTCCCCCAGTAAAATTGCACTACTAATACTGTTTCTACATATATATATTTTACTGTTCATTATTCTATGTTCGCTCTTCTGGGTGAGGTGCTAACTGCATTTCGTTGTCTCTGTACTGTACACTGCACAATGACAATTAAAGATTGAATTGAATTAAATTGAATTGAATTCGGCCCAACTTACCCACACTGACCAACATGTCCCATCATCGCGAGATCCAGCTGCCTGTGTTTGGCCCATACCCCTCTAAACCTATCCTATACATGTCTAATTATTAAATATTAAATGTTGGGATAGTCCCTGCCTCAACTATCTTCCCCGACAGCTCGTTCCATACGCCCACCACTCTTTGTGCGAAAAAGTTGCCCCTCTTACAATCCCATTACAATTTTGCCCTCTCACCCATGTCCTCTTGTTCTTGATTCCCCAACTCTGGGTAAAATACTCCGTGCATTCACCTTTATATTTTCTCATGTGTCTCTCCCACTTTTAACATTTTAACGTAAAGCAAATGCAGATGCTGAGAGTATGAGAGCAAAGTGTACTGGTCAAAAGATTGCCTTAGTTAACGATAAGTCTTTTGAATCCACTTCTGCTGTTGTGCCATCAATAATAAATAGAGTCATAGAGTTCAGAAGTTCAGAGGTGATAGGAGCAGATCTAGGCCATCAAGTCCACTCCGCCATTCAATCATGGCTGATCTATCTCTCCCTCAGGCCCTTTGACCCAACAGTAAAAAAGGCATAAGATGCACTGGATCGTTGGAGCTTGTATCTAGAGCTGAGAAGGTCACTGCAAACATAATGGGAAGCAGTATGATGGGCATTTACTGTCCAGGTCCTAAGGGTTTATTGCTGACCTCAGTTTCCCAGCTCAGCAACAAAAGCTGATGGCACAACAGCAAAAGTTGATCTGGATTCAAAAGGATTATTGTTAATTAAGCTAATCTTTTGACCAGTACACTTTGCCCATCATATTGACTTTATTTTCACACAAGAGGTGGTGGGTGTATGGAACGAGCTGTCGGTGGAGGCAGTTCAGGCAGATACCATCGCAGTGTTTAAAAACATTTGGACAGGTACATGGATAGGACAGGTTGAGAGATATATGGGCCAAACACAGGCAGGTGGGACTAGTGTGGCGGGGACATGTTGGTCGGTGTGGGAAAGTTGGGCCGAAGGGCCCTGTTACCATACTGCATGACTCTTAGGGGAGGTAGATCAGTCATGATTGAATGGTGGAGTTGGGCCGAACGGCCTAATTCTGCTCCCATCACTTATGAATTACGGCACGGTGGCGCAGCGGTAGTTGCTGCCTTACACGCGAATGCAGCGCCGGAGACCCGAGTTTGATCCTGACTATGGATAGGCTGGGTGAGTGGGCAAATGTTTGGCAGATGCAGTATAATGTGGATAAATGTGAGGTTATCCACTTTGGTGGCAAAAATAGGAAAGCAGACAATTATCTAAATGGTGGCCGATTAGGAAAAGGGGAGATGCAGCGCGACCTGGGTGTCATGGTATACCAGTCATTGAAAGTAGGTATGCAGGTGCAGCAGGCAGTGAAGAAAGCGAATGGTATGTTAGCTTTCATAGCAAAAGGATTTGAGTATAGGACCAGGGAGGTTCTACTTCAGTTGTATAGGGTCTTGGTGAGACCACACCTGGAGTATTGCGTACAGTTCTGGTCTCCAAATCTGAGGAAGGACATTATTGCCATAGAGGGAGTGCAGAGAAGGTTCACCAGACTGATTCCTGGGAAGTCAGGACTGTCTTATGAACAAAGACTGCATAGAGTCGGTTTATACTCTCTAGAATTTAGGAGATTGAGAGGGGATCTTATAGAAACTTACAAAATTCTTAAGGGGTTGGACAGGCTAGATGCAGGAAGATTGTTCCCGATGTTGGGGAGGTCCAGGACAAGGGGTCACAGCTTAAGGATAAGGGGGAAATCCTTTAGGACCGAGATGAGAAGGATTTTTTTCACATAGAGAGTGGTGGGTCTCTGGAACTCTCTGCCACAGAGGGTAGTTGAGGCCAGTTGATTGGCTATATTTAAGAGGGAGTTGGATGTGGCCCTTGTGGCTAAGGGGATCAGAGGGTATGGAGAGAAGGCAGTACGGGATACTGAGTTGGATGATCAGCCATGATCATATTGAATGGCGGTGCAGGCTCGAAGGGCCGAATGGCCTACTCCTGCACCTAATTTCTATGTTTCTATGTTTCTATGTTCTCCCCGTGACTTGCGTGGGTTTTTATCCGAGATCTTCGATTTCCTCCCACACTCCAAAGAAGTGCAGGTATGTAGGTAAATTGGGTTGGTAAATGTAGAAAATGTCCCTAGTGGGTATAGGATAGTGTGAATGTGCGGGGATGGTTGGTCGGCGCACCGATAGAACCTGTTTCCGCACTGTAGCTCTAAACTAAACTAACCTAAACATATGAACTCTATGACTCTATAACTAAATGAATCTGGATTCAAAAGGCTTGTGGTTAATTAAGATAATCTTCTGACCGGTACACTTTTCCCATCATCTTGACGTTATAAAGAGAAACAATAGTGGCCATGACTGTCTGATAGTCCGTGACCCTCCTGTTCCAAGAAGTGGTAAATGGGGACCATGGGGTCCACAATAAGCTGATCAAAATTGTGGTTGAGTTAGACCATCCTCTTCGTCTTCTCAATGTACCTGTACAAAAAAAGCATGTATAAAAGACGACAACTTGTAGAAACGCAGTTTAAATATTGGAAGACACGAGGGTGCTTTTAGGAGTTAAGCTGGAAAGGCACAGAATCCACTATTTAGCCTCTGTCCACGACAGAGGACTTGTTCATCTGCAACTCACTGGTGTGTTTCTCCAGTGTTGTAAAGGCCCTGTCCCAGGATGCGAGTTTACCCAAGAGCTCTCCCTAGTTAAAAAAAAAATCAAACTCATGGTAAGTACGTAGAATGTACGTAGCGGGTACGTCGGAGCTCGTGGATGTCTCGTAGCGGCTCGTAATGCTAACGGCAGGTACTCGGGAAACGCGGAAACTTGTGAAGTTTTTTCAACAGTTTGAAAAATTTCCAAGAGTCAACAAAATACTTGTGATGAAGTGCCACGAGTTTGATTTTTTTTAACTCGGGAGAGCTCTTGGGCGAGCTCGCATGGTGGGACAGGGGTTTTAAGTATTGTAGAAAGACACAAAGTGCTGGAGCAACTCGACGAGTCAGGCAGCATCTCTGGAGAGAAGGAATAGGTGGCGTTTCGGGTCGAGACCCTTCTTCAGACAGAGGAGAGGGAAACTAGAGGTATGAAAAGTTACGGAACAAATGAACCAAAGATATGAAAAGAAGCCAAAACGTCACCCATTCCTTCTCTCCAGGGATGCTGCCTGTCCCGCTGAGTTACTCCAGCATTTTGTGTTTATCTTCGGTTTAAACCAGCGTCTGCAGTTCCTTCCTACTCATTTTGTAAGTATTGCACTTGTGTTTTTGGAAATCCTTCGTATATTAGAACCTCGAAAGTAATTACCCCTCAGAATTAAACGTACTTCATTTCAAAATATAACAGTGTTTAAACTGCTTGGTTAGTTGGAAGATAGACACAAAAAGCTGGAGTAACTCAGCGGGACAGGAAGCATCTCTGGAGAGAAGGAACGGGTGACGTGTCAGGTCGAGACCCTTCTTCAGACATACTGTATCTCCTCTGTGTTTGGGAAGGGGACTGACCATTCAAAACGGTGATCATTGGCAGCTAAACCCATTCAGAAAAATCAGAACTAAGTAAATGAATCTTTGAGTAATGGTTTGATACAGGACAGTCTCCCTCTAGTGAAGGTACTATAGCTTAAACAATAGACAATAGACAATAGACAATAGACAATAGACAATAGGTGCAGGAGTAGGCCATTCGACCCTTTGAACCAGCACCGCCATTCAATGTGATCATGGCTGATCATCCCCAATCCGTACCCCGTTCCTGCCTTCTCCCCCATATCCCCTGACTCCGCTATCTTTAAGAGCCCCATCTAGCTCTCTCTTGAAAGCATCCAGAGAACCGGCCTCCACCACCCTCTGAGGCAGAGAATTCCACAGACTCACAACTCTCTGTGAGAAAAGGTGTTTCCTCGTCTCCGTTCTAAATGGCCAACCCATTATTCTTAGTTTAGAGATACAGCGTGGAACCATGCTCCACGGCTCATCGAGACTGCAGCAACCAGCGATCCCCGCACACTAACACTATCCTACACACACTGGGGGCAATTTACATTTATAATTCACCTACAAACCTGTACGTACGTCTTTGGGGTGTGGGAGGAAACTGAAGATCTCGGAGAAATCCCACGCATGTCAAGGGGAGAACTCCATACAGACAAGCATCTGTGGTCAGGATTGAACCCGGGTCTCTGGCGCTGAAAGGCAGTCCCTCTACCGGTACACCACCGTGCCACTTAACTTGTAGATACTTTAAAGTGAAAGGGCTGAAGGGTTTGATTTAGGCTTAGGACTGTAGAAAGGGGACACTCAATATCAATATCAATTAGATGGTGGAGTAGGTCATCTAGCCTCTTGTGCCTACTCCACCATTCAATCAGAACATGGCTTATCTTTTACCTCAGCTCCACTTTCTTGCACTGAACCCATAACCCCAGATTCACTTAAACACCTAAAAATACATCGCACTCTGTCTTGATCACAATCCCAACTGAGTTCCCTCTTGGGTTGAGAATTCCCAAACTATTCTCCGGTGAAGACATTTCTCCTCGTCTCTCTCTTAATTGCAGAGCCCTTATCTTTAGATTGTGACCTCAGATCCTAGATGCCCCAATCAAGCAAAACGCCATCTCTGCATCCACACTGATTATTTGGCACGATTCAAAGCATTCACCTTTCATCCTTCTAAATTCTGGAGAGGCTTAGCTTAGTTTATTGTCACGTGTATACCGAGGTACAGTGAAAAACTTTTGTTGCATGCTAACCAGCCAGCGGAAAGACAACACATGATTACAATCGAGCCATTTTTAGTGTACAGATAACGTGAATGACGTTTAGGGCAAGATAAAGCACTGTAAATCCGATCAAAGTTAGTCCGAGGGTCTCCACTGAGGCGGATGGTAGCTCAAGATTGCTCTGTAGCTGTTGATTGAGTTTTTAACCAGCAGAATCGATCAGAACAAACCAGTTAATGTGGTGTGATTGGACTTGCAGACGTCAGGATCAACATAGACTCGTTAGGCTGAAGGGCCTGATTCAGTGCTGTACCTCTCTGTGAACCTATGGCTTACTCGTTCAGGTAAATCTCAGTTGCAACTGGTCGATTACTCCACCTCACATCAGTTCAGTACAATCATAGAGTCATAGGGGGGAGGGGGGGGGAAGGTAGGGGAGAGAGGGAGAGAGAGAGGGAGGGATGGAGAGGGAGGGGGAGAGAAGGAGGGGGAGGGAGGAAGGAGAGGGGGGAAAGACAGAGAGAGGGAGAGAGATGGGGAGGGAGGGAAAGGGAGAGGGAGGGAGAGAGGGAGGGGAGAAAACAGAGAGAGAGAGAGAGAGAGAGAGAGAGAGAGAGAGAGGTCGTGTTTTCTTCTCAGCTCTGCAGTTGAGAAGGATTGGAGCAGCCTTTCCAGGATTTTGCCGTTGGAGAGGGCACAGACCCAGGGGGGCTTCATAGTTCAACTTATTGTTGGGCTGTTGAAGCTTTTCTCTGGTCTGGGGAGCCTCCATCTGTGTGAAGATTCCTGAGTTTCTCCACATTGTCGAGGGTGCGGTTGGCGTTGGCGGATTGCCAAGAGTGCCTGTGATCTCAGTGGGCTGAAGTTGTGCGGTGTCTTTGTCGTTTTTGGCTCCGCTTCTCTGCCCTAAAGTCATTTTGTCAGTGCGGCTGCCTGGCTTAATGTGAAGAAGGTACTTTTGCGTCCAGCGCGACTGGGATCGAGTTTCCCGTAAGCTGCTCTTGGCTGTGGACGAACCTGGGGACTTTCCTGCTTCAGCTGGAGGTTTCTGTTTTCTGCTGCCTGTCTTTGACTGTGACTGTCTCTGGGACTTAACTTGGAGCTGTGCTGCTGAGGGGCTTGGAGCTGGTTTGTGCCTCTGTGAGGATGGCGATGGAAGGGGCGCGGCCGAAGGTCCGGACCTACGCAGCGACGGCATCAGTGGCGGGTGCGAGGCCATCTGAGCTTGAGCCTCATGTTGACTTGGATGGGGACAGTTTTGGTATTTCTGTTCAAACTGGGCCTATGATGTCTAGGGGGGTAATTACGAAGGCCATGAATGAACTTCTTGGGAGGGGGGCTATTGTCTCTTCTGAGCTCGAAAGGGGAAAGGTGGAGATGATACTTAAGACCCGGGAGTGTGTGGCCCGAGCGTTGGAGGAGGGGATCTCAGTGGGGGGGGTCCACGTACAGGTGGATCCGTGGGTATCCAGGGTGAGACCGGTTCTCCTGCGGAGCTGCCCCACTTATTTTTCGGATGCAGTGCTTATTCCACACCTGTCCAAGTTCGGGGAGGTGCGGTCTAAATGTTTTCGTCTCTTGCATCCCGGGGGGGACCCGGAGGAAAAAGGGGTCTTCAGTTTCAAGAGGAGGGTGTTCATGAAGGTGGGTGAGGGGGATGGTGCCGAGGGGAGTTTTGAGGTGGTGCATAAGGGTGTACCCAGAACCGTGCGTTGGAGTTGGGGAAAGGCACGGTGTCATGCGTGCGGCGAATTTGGACATCTCCGTAGGGAGTGTCTTTTTCGCGGGGGCACTGCTAGAGGTTCTAGTGCAGTGGCCCAGGAAAGCGCTGCTGGCCCATCTGGGGTGGCTGGTCAAACCTCAGCGGCGCGGGGTGGTACTGCTGACCCGGCTGAGGTTGCCAGTTCTGCCTTGGTGACCCGGGGCGGCAGTGCTAAGCCTTCTGGGTCCAGAGGTTCCGCTTTGGGGACCCTGGGCAGTGAGAGCCCAAGCCCCCCACGTCCCCTACGTCTTGCGCCTGTGGCGGTGGTTGGAGGTGGGGCGCAGGAGGAGGGGAGTGTTGAGGGGGGGTTTTGGGAGAAGCAGGGGAAGCATAATAAGAAGAAGGAGAGGGATAGGGCTGCCCGAGCGAAGAAAGTGCAATCGGGTGAGTTTAGCTCCAGTGTGGTGCAGACTGCACCTGCTGGGGCCCAGGGGGGAGTTGTGGTGGCTCGGAAGGGGGGAAAGAAGTCTAAACGTGTGGGTGGCAAAGTGGTTGGGGGTAATGTGGAGGCGGATGACCCTTCCCTTATGGAGGTTACCGCACCTCCGCATGCGAGTGGGACTAAAAGGAGGCATTTGCCTGGTGAAGAGGAGGAAGGGCGTGGGTCCAGAGCGAAGGGGATGTCTTTCTCCGGGCTTTCCACCACTGAGGTGGCTGAAAGTGGTCTTGACCCGGTGTCTTCTGGGTCGGTGGTTGGGCCTTCTCTTCATGGATCTACAGCGGGTGTCACCGGACTGGGTGTTGAAGTTGATTCCGGTGGAGTTGTGTCCACTGGGCGGGAGTCTGTCCCTTCATCTCAGGGGCCCTCTGAGGGAGTTATCTCGGCGGATGCTGTGGTTAGCTCCCTTGGGTGTGTACCCTCTGGGTCGGATGAGGTCCCCTCGTTTCAGAGGCCTACTGAGGGTGCTAGCACGGTAGGTGACGTGGTTGGCTCCTCTGGTAGTGTGCCCTCTGTGACGGGGGATGTGCAGAGTCAGGCTGAGGGGGGAGTTTCGGGGGTGTTGTCGTTCAAGTCTGTGCTCCATATCAGTGCCAGTGGAGGTGCTGGGGGGCGGGATGCCTCACCGGATGAGTTGTCTGGGGTGAGGTTAATGGCAGGTGGTGATTCTCTGGGTGATGCCTGTGGAGAGGGCACTCTGGATGATGTGGAGGTCAGGGCTGTTATGGGACGTGATCCTCTTTCAGACTCCGAGGGTGCCAGTGTTCCACAGGCCCTGGGGATGCCTCTTGTTGTTGCTTCCCCAGGCCCAGAGGAGGAGGGTGATGGTAGCGTGCAGGAGCCCAGCCATTCAGAGGGCTGCGAGTCTCAGGTAGGGGTGTTGGGACCCACCCCCAGCATTGATCCGGGTGGTCGTGTCATGGCTGTGGAGGAGGATAGCGATGCGGCCAGTGGGGGGGGCTCAGAGTGTGATGTGTCAGACAGTTCTGGTCTTTCTGAGGTTGTTGATTCAGGTGCGAGCGGGTTGGCTGAGAGCCCAGACTCCAAGGCCGTGTCTGAGGCGAAGCTTATTGTTGAGGTGCGAGAGTTCTTAAAAATAAGTCGTGCTCCCAAAACATTATGGTGGGCCGTTACAAGGAGATGGGAGGATTGGCTAGATGTGCGGGAGAGTCTCGAGGCTATCCTTAGTAACAAGGATAGTGGTCTTTCTGACTCGGATTTGGGGCAGTTTTGGGGTTTGTTGAAGGTCCTCAGAAAAGGACCTCCTGTGACTACAGGGAGTGTGAGGGTCACAATCTAATGTGTCTACACATTCACAGTAGCTACATTAAATTTAAATGGGAGTAGAGCGAGTTTTCGAAGATTTCAGCTCTTATCAGCCCTAAGGGAGGGGAGATTTGCAGTTTGTTATCTGCAAGAGACACATACCGTTGCTAGTGATGAACCTACCTGGCAACTGGAGTGGGAAGGGAGGGTTTATATGAGCCATCTCAGCTCAAATTCGAGTGGGGTGGCTTTTCTGTTGGCCCCAAATTTTCTGCCAAGCATTTTAAAAGTGCAGGAAGTGGTGCCAGGACGTTTGCTCCATCTGGCCGTGAGCCTGGATGGCATGCCGTTGCATTTCATTAACGTGTATGCCCCTAGCTCCGGCACGATGCAGGCCGGCCTGCTTCGGGAGGTGAATGCTCTGTTGGGCACTATTGATAGGGGAGAGTGTGTCTTCCTTGGTGGGGACTTTAATTGCACACTTGAGGTGCGGGACCGTTCTGGTACTCAGTGTGCGCCTGCTGTAGCGAAGAAGCTGAGAGGCTTGATTGACTCCTTTGAGTTGGTTGATGTTTGGAGGGACCTTCACCCTGATTCCACTGCTTTTTCGCGGAGGTCTGAGGGCGGTGGTTCCCGCATTGATCGGTTTTATATTTCCCGAGCGTTTGTTTCCCGTGTCTCAGCGGCCTCAATGCGGCTGGTGCCGTGCTCGGACCATTGTCTGGTGCGTGTGGATTTCAATCCAGCGTGCGCTCGGGCTGGGTCCGCGTACTGGCACTTTAACAACAGGCTGCTGGAGGACCGGTGTTTCCGGGAGTCATTCACTCGGTTTTGGGTGAAGTGGAGAGAGAGGCAGAGGTGCTTCTCTTCCCTTAGGCAGTGGTGGGATGTGGGTAAAGCTCACATCCGTCTCTTTTGTAAGGAATATACATGGGGGTCGACTGGGAGGCGGGACTCAGCGGTCGAGAAGCTGGAGAGGGAGATACAGGACGCTGAGTCTCGCCTGGGTCAGTTTGGTGAAGACTCCAGCGAATGGGGAGAGTTTCAGAGGAAGAAGGAGGTTTTGAGGAGTCTGCTGCTTGAGCGATCTCGAGGCGCTTATGTGAGGTCTCGGGTCCAGATGCTGCACGAGCTGGACCGAGCGTCGCCTTTCTTTTTCTCTTTGGAGAAGGGGCGGGGAGCTCGAAAACAGCTCGTGGAGTTGCTTGCAGATGACGGCTCCTCTGTCACTGATCCAGAGAGGATTAATGCCTTGGTTAGGTCCTTTTATGGGACCCTGTTCTCTGCGGAAGGATTCAGTGTGGAGGCTCAGCAAGATCTGTGGGAGGGTCTACCGACCGTAGATAGGGGGGAGGCTGATCTTCTTGATGGCCCCTTATCTTTGGAGGAGTTGACTCGCGCCTTGCATCAGCTCAGGAGGGGTAAGTCCCCCGGGCTGGATGGGTTGACGGTGGAGTTTGTTAGAGCATTCTGGGACGTCCTAGGGGGTGACTATATGTTGGTTTTGGGGGAGAGCCTGGCGACTGGAGTGATGCCTCTCTCGTGGCGTAGGACGGTTGTTGTCTTGCTGCCTAAGAAGGGCGAACTCCGTTTGTTGAAGAACTGGCGTCCAGTCTCTCTCCTTTGCACAGAATATAAAATTTTTGCACGGGCAATGGCAAATCGCCTGGGCTCCGTGCTGCATCAAGTGATTCATCCTGATCAATCTTATACAGTCCCTGGCCGGTCCATCCAGGATAACATCCACCTGGTTAGGGACCTGATTCATTTAGTCCAGGGTACTGGTGAGTCAGCTGCTTTTCTGTCTCTTGATCAGGAGAAGGCTTTTGATAGGGTAGAGCATGAATACCTATTTGGGACGTTGCAAGCGTTTGGGTTTGGACCACACTTCGTGGCCCGGGTCCGGCTTTTGTACGCTGCTGCGGAGTGTCTTGTAAAGGTTAATGGCGCGGTGCTATCTCCTTTTCATTTTGGGAGGGGGGTCCGCCAGGGGTGCCCTATGTCGGGCCAGTTGTATTCGGTCTGTGTGGAGCCGTTCCTGTGTCTTCTTCGGAGGAGGTTGACAGGCCTGGCCCTACCTGGCCCGCGGGTTGAGGTGATTCTATCGGCGTATGCCGATGACGTACTTCTTATGTTCACTGATCCTGGTGACCTGCGGAGGATGCGTGACTGCCAGGAGATATTCTCGGCTGCATCTTCTGCTAGGATTAACTGGAGTAAGTGCTCTGGACTTTTGGTGGGTCAGTGGCGGGTAGACTCCCTGCCGGAGGAGATGGCATTGTATGCGTGGAGTACCACGCACCTCCTCTATCTGGGGGTGTACCTGAGTCCCACTGAGGATGTTTGGCCGGCAAACTGGCAAGAGTTGGAGACGAAGGTGGTTGCTCGGCTGGGGCGCTGGTCAGGCCTGCTTGGAGTTCTCTCCTTTCGGGGGAGGGTGCTGGTCATAAACCAGCTGGTGGCCTCTATGTTATGGTACCGGCTGGCTACTCTTGTCCCGCCCTCTATATTTGTAACTGCTATACAGAAGAAGCTGGTGGATTTCTTTTGGGGAAATAGGAAGCATTGGATTTCCGCGGCGGTCCTGAGTCTTCCGTTAGAGGAGGGCGGCCAGTCCTTGGTGTGCGTGCGCACCCAGGTGGCGGCTCTCCGTCTCAGGACTCTGCGGAGATACATGTATGTAGAGAACCCTCCCAGATGGCACGCTCTGGCCACGTATTTTTTTCGTCAGGGTCGTTGCCTAAGGGGGGTCTCGCGGCTCCCGGTGGCGGGTGTCAGTCGACCCGCTCTAAGGGGCTTGCCTGTTTTCTATAGGGATGTGTTAAGAGTGGGGAATTTGGTGGTGTTCAGCCAGAGTGTTGTTCCACGAGGAGAGGGGGATGTTGTGGCTGCGGGTGTGGCTGGTCCTCATCCTGTCATGGTGGTTGTCGAGGAGAGGCGCGAGCCTAGAGTGGTTCAGATAGAGCTTACCCCTGCTCCGTCAGATCTGCTCATCGGGCCTAGGCTTCGGGATATTTCTCGGCCTCCGGCTCCGCATAATCTGAGCTGCCTTTCTGAGATGACCAGCATGCCATTTTGTGATGCAAGGAGACGCGCACTGTACAGGATGCTCCTGCACATTCTGAACCACCGTGCCTTCGTCTCCCGTCCTGACTCACCATGGAGGACGGTGTTACCATCCGAAGGCGGCGGGGGGCCCCAGTGGGGGTCCTTCTATAAGGGAGTTGTACCCCTTTATATTGGGGACCTGGGGTGGAGAGTGCTGCATGGAGCGGTGGTTTGTAATAAACTTTTGAGTCGGTTCACGGGCTCGTCTGCCGCATGCATTTTCTGCGGAGAGGAGGAGACCGTATTCCATGTGTATGTGGAGTGTGTGAGGTTACTGCCCCTGTACCAATATCTGAAGGGGTTGTTCCTCAAGTTCTGGCTGCATTTTAGCCCCACAATCCTGGTGTTTGGACACAAGGCGGGGAGTGGGGAGAGCCGAGTGTGGGGGGGGGACTTACCTGTCGGTTTGCTCCTTGGCCTGGCCAAGATGGCCATTCGTGGGTCCAGGCAGCGGGCGGTCGACGGTCTGGCGAGAGTCGGCTGCCTGCCCCTCTTTCGGGCCTACGTCCGTGCACGTGTGTCCCTGGAGAGGGAACACGCGGTGTTCACGGGGACTCTGGAGGCCTTCCGTCAGCGCTGGTCGCCGCGTGGGGTTGAGGCGATTATAAATGAATGTACTGCTGTACTACAATGATCTGTTCATTATAGTGTGATTTTTGATTGTGTTTTGATGTGTTGTATTTTATGATTTGTGTTGAATAAAGTTTTTGAAATGAAAAAAAAAAAAAAAAAAAGAGAGAGAGGTTGTGTTTTCTTCTCAGCTCTGCAGTTGAGAAGGATTGGAGCAGCCTTTCCAGGATTTTGCCGTTGGAGAGGGCACAGACCCAGGGGGGCTTCATAGTTCAACTTATTGTTGGGCTGTTGAAGCTTTTCTCTGGTCTGGGGAGCCTCCATCTGTGTGAAGATTCCTGAGTTTCTCCACATTGTCGAGGGTGCGGTTGGCGTTGGCGGATTGCCAAGAGTGCCTGTGATCTCAGTGGGCTGAAGTTGTGCGGTGTCTTTGTCGTTTTTGGCTCCGCTTCTCTGCCCTAAAGTCATTTTGCTCAGTGCGGCTGCCTGGCTTAATGTGAAGAAGGTACTTTTGCGTCCAGCGCGACTGGGATCGAGTTTCCCGTAAGCTGCTCTTGGCTGTGGACGAACCTGGGGACTTTCCTGCTTCAGCTGGAGGTTTCTGTTTTCTGCTGCCTGTCTTTGACTGTGACTGTCTCTGGGACTTAACTTGGAGCTGTGCTGCTGAGGGGCTTGGAGCTGGTTTGTGCCTCTGTGAGGATGGCGATGGAAGGGGCGCGGCCGAAGGTCCGGACCTACGCAGCGACGGCATCAGTGGCGGGTGCGAGGCCATCTGAGCTTGAGCCTCATGTTGACTTGGATGGGGACAGTTTTGGTATTTCTGTTCAAACTGGGCCTATGATGTCGAGGGGGGTAATTACGAAGGCCATGAATGAACTTCTTGGGAGGGGGGCTATTGTCTCTTCTGAGCTCGAAAGGGGAAAGGTGGAGATGATACTTAAGACCCGGGAGTGTGTGGCCCGAGCGTTGGAGGAGGGGATCTCAGTGGGGGGGGTCCACGTACAGGTGGATCCGTGGGTATCCAGGGTGAGACCGGTTCTCCTGCGGAGCTGCCCCACTTATTTTTCGGATGCAGTGCTTATTCCACACCTGTCCAAGTTCGGGGAGGTGCGGTCTAAATGTTTTCGTCTCTTGCATCCCGGGGGGGACCCGGAGGAAAAAGGGGTCTTCAGTTTCAAGAGGAGGGTGTTCATGAAGGTGGGTGAGGGGGATGGTGCCGAGGGGAGTTTTGAGGTGGTGCATAAGGGTGTACCCAGAACCGTGCGTTGGAGTTGGGGCAAGGCACGGTGTCATGCGTGCGGCGAATTTGGACATCTCCGTAGGGAGTGTCTTTTTCGCGGGGGCACTGCTAGAGGTTCTAGTGCAGTGGCCCAGGAAAGCGCTGCTGGCCCATCTGGGGTGGCTGGTCAAACCTCAGCGGCGCGGGGTGGTACTGCTGACCCGGCTGAGGTTGCCAGTTCTGCCTTGGTGACCCGGGGCGGCAGTGCTAAGCCTTCTGGGTCCAGAGGTTCCGCTTTGGGGACCCTGGGCAGTGAGAGCCCAAGCCCCCCACGTCCCCTACGTCTTGCGCCTGTGGCGGTGGATGGAGGTGGGGCGCAGGAGGAGGGGAGTGTTGAGGGGGGGTTTTGGGAGAAGCAGGGGAAGCATAATAAGAAGAAGGAGAGGGATAGGGCCGCCCGAGCGAAGAAAGTGCAATCGGGTGAGTTTAGCTCCAGTGTGGTGCAGACTGCACCTGCTGGGGCTCAGGGGGGAGTTGTGGTGGCTCGGAAGGGGGGAAAGAAGCCTAAACGTGTGGGTGGCAAAGTGGTTGGGGGTAATGTGGAGGCGGATGACCCTTCCCTTATGGAGGTTACCGCACCTCCGCATGCGAGTGGGACTAAAAGGAGGCATCTGCCTGGTGAAGAGGAGGAAGGGCGTGGGTCCAGAGCGAAGGGGATGTCTTTCTCCGGGCTTTCCACCACTGAGGTGGCTGAAAGTGGTCTTGACCCGGTGTCTTCTGGGTCGGTGGTTGGGCCTTCTCTTCATGGATCTACAGCGGGTGTCACCGGACTGGGTGTTGAAGTTGATTCCGGTGGAGTTGTGTCCACTGGGCGGGAGTCTGTCCCTTCATCTCAGGGGCCCTCTGAGGGAGTTATCTCGGCGGATGCTGTGGTTAGCTCCCTTGGGTGTGTACCCTCTGGGTCGGATGAGGTCCCCTCGTTTCAGAGGCCTACTGAGGGTGCTAGCACGGTAGGTGACGTGGTTGGCTCCTCTGGTAGTGTGCCCTCTGTGACGGGGGATGTGCAGAGTCAGGCTGAGGGGGGAGTTTCGGGGGTGTTGTCGTTCAAGTCTGTGCTCCATATCAGTGCCAGTGGAGGTGCTGGGGGGCGGGATGCCTCACCGGATGAGTTGTCTGGGGTGAGGTTAATGGCAGGTGGTGATTCTCTGGGTGATGCCTGTGGAGAGGGCACTCTGGATGATGTGGAGGTCAGGGCTGTTATGGGACGTGTTCCTCTTTCAGACTCCGAGGGTGCCAGTGTTCCACAGGCCCTGGGGATGCCTCTTGTTGTTGCTTCCCCAGGCCCAGAGGAGGAGGGTGATGGTAGCGTGCAGGAGCCCAGCCATTCAGAGGGCTGCGAGTCTCAGGTAGGGGTGTTGGGACCCACCCCCAGCATTGATCCGGGTGGTCGTGTCATGGCTGTGGAGGAGGACAGCGATGCGGCCAGTGGGGGGGGCTCAGAGAGTGATGTGTCAGACAGTTCTGGTCTTTCTGAGGTTGTTGATTCAGGTGCGAGCGGGTTGGCTGAGAGCCCAGACTCCAAGGCCGTGTCTGAGGCGAAGCTTATTGTTGAGGTGCGAGAGTTCTTAAAAATAAGTCGTGCTCCCAAAACATTATGGTGTGCCGCTACAAGGAGATGGGAGGATGTTCTAGATGTGAAGGAGAGTCTCGAGGCTATCCTTAGTAACAAGGATAGTGGTCTTTCTGACTCGGATTTGGGGCAGTTTTGGGGTTTGTTGAAGGTCCTCAGAAAAGGACCTCCTGTGACTACAGGGAGTGTGAGGGTCACAATCTAATGTGTCTACACATTCACAGTAGCTACATTAAATTTAAATGGGAGTAGAGCGAGTTTTCGAAGATTTCAGCTCTTATCAGCCCTAAGGGAGGGGAGATTTGCAGTTTGTTATCTGCAAGAGACACATACCGTTGCTAGTGATGAACCTACCTGGCAACTGGAGTGGGAAGGGAGGGTTTATATGAGCCATCTCAGCTCAAATTCGAGTGGGGTGGCTTTTCTGTTGGCCCCAAATTTTCTGCCAAGCATTTTAAAAGTGCAGGAAGTGGTGCCAGGACGTTTGCTCCATCTGGCCGTGAGCCTGGATGGCATGCCGTTGCATTTCATTAACGTGTATGCCCCTAGCTCCGGCACGATGCAGGCCGGCCTGCTTCGGGAGGTGAATGCTCTGTTGGGCACTATTGATAGGGGAGAGTGTGTCTTCCTTGGTGGGGACTTTAATTGCACACTTGAGGTGCGGGACCGTTCTGGTACTCAGTGTGCGCCTGCTGTAGCGAAGAAGCTGAGAGGCTTGATTGACTCCTTTGAGTTGGTTGATGTTTGGAGGGACCTTCACCCTGATTCCACTGCTTTTTCGCGGAGGTCTGAGGGCGGTGGTTCCCGCATTGATCGGTTTTATATTTCCCGAGCGTTTGTTTCCCGTGTCTCAGCGGCCTCAATGCGGCTGGTGCCGTGCTCGGACCATTGTCTGGTGCGTGTGGATTTCAATCCAGCGTGCGCTCGGGCTGGGTCCGCGTACTGGCACTTTAACAACAGGCTGCTGGAGGACCGGTGTTTCCGGGAGTCATTCACTCGGTTTTGGGTGAAGTGGAGAGAGAGGCAGAGGTGCTTCTCTTCCCTTAGGCAGTGGTGGGATGTGGGTAAAGCTCACATCCGTCTCTTTTGTAAGGAATATACATGGGGGTCGACTGGGAGGCGGGACTCAGCGGTCGAGAAGCTGGAGAGGGAGATACAGGACGCTGAGTCTCGCCTGGGTCAGTTTGGTGAAGACTCCAGCGAATGGGGAGAGTTTCAGAGGAAGAAGGAGGTTTTGAGGAGTCTGCTGCTTGAGCGATCTCGAGGCGCTTATGTGAGGTCTCGGGTCCAGATGCTGCACGAGCTGGACCGAGCGTCGCCTTTCTTTTTCTCTTTGGAGAAGGGGCGGGGAGCTCGAAAACAGCTCGTGGAGTTGCTTGCAGATGACGGCTCCTCTGTCACTGATCCAGAGAGGATTAATGCCTTGGTTAGGTCCTTTTATGGGACCCTGTTCTCTGCGGAAGGATTCAGTGTGGAGGCTCAGCAAGATCTGTGGGAGGGTCTACCGACCGTAGATAGGGGGGAGGCTGATCTTCTTGATGGCCCCTTATCTTTGGAGGAGTTGACTCGCGCCTTGCATCAGCTCAGGAGGGGTAAGTCCCCCGGGCTGGATGGGTTGACGGTGGAGTTTGTTAGAGCATTCTGGGACGTCCTAGGGGGTGACTATATGTTGGTTTTGGGGGAGAGCCTGGCGACTGGAGTGATGCCTCTCTCGTGGCGTAGGACGGTTGTTGTCTTGCTGCCTAAGAAGGGCGAACTCCGTTTGTTGAAGAACTGGCGTCCAGTCTCTCTCCTTTGCACAGAATATAAAATTTTTGCACGGGCAATGGCAAATCGCCTGGGCTCCGTGCTGCATCAAGTGATTCATCCTGATCAATCTTATACAGTCCCTGGCCGGTCCATCCAGGATAACATCCACCTGGTTAGGGACCTGATTCATTTAGTCCAGGGTACTGGTGAGTCAGCTGCTTTTCTGTCTCTTGATCAGGAGAAGGCTTTTGATAGGGTAGAGCATGAATACCTATTTGGGACGTTGCAAGCGTTTGGGTTTGGACCACACTTCGTGGCCCGGGTCCGGCTTTTGTACGCTGCTGCGGAGTGTCTTGTAAAGATTAATGGCGCGGTGCTATCTCCTTTTCATTTTGGGAGGGGGGTCCGCCAGGGGTGCCCTATGTCGGGCCAGTTGTATTCGGTCTGTGTGGAGCCGTTCCTGTGTCTTCTTCGGAGGAGGTTGACAGGCCTGGCCCTACCTGGCCCGCGGGTTGAGGTGATTCTATCGGCGTATGCCGATGACGTACTTCTTATGTTCACTGATCCTGGTGACCTGCGGAGGATGCGTGACTGCCAGGAGATATTCTCGGCTGCATCTTCTGCTAGGATTAACTGGAGTAAGTGCTCTGGACTTTTGGTGGGTCAGTGGCGGGTAGACTCCCTGCCGGAGGAGATGGCATTGTATGCGTGGAGTACCACGCACCTCCTCTATCTGGGGGTGTACCTGAGTCCCACTGAGGATGTTTGGCCGGCAAACTGGCAAGAGTTGGAGACGAAGGTGGTTGCTCGGCTGGGGCGCTGGTCAGGCCTGCTTGGAGTTCTCTCCTTTCGGGGGAGGGTGCTGGTCATAAACCAGCTGGTGGCCTCTATGTTATGGTACCGGCTGGCTACTCTTGTCCCGCCCTCTATATTTGTAACTGCTATACAGAAGAAGCTGGTGGATTTCTTTTGGGGAAATAGGAAGCATTGGATTTCCGCGGCGGTCCTGAGTCTTCCGTTAGAGGAGGGCGGCCAGTCCTTGGTGTGCGTGCGCACCCAGGTGGCGGCTCTCCGTCTCAGGACTCTGCGGAGATACATGTATGTAGAGAACCCTCCCAGATGGCACGCTCTGGCCACGTATTTTTTTCGTCAGGGTCGTTGCCTAAGGGGGGTCTCGCGGCTCCCGGTGGCGGGTGTCAGTCGACCCGCTCTAAGGGGCTTGCCTGTTTTCTATAGGGATGTGTTAAGAGTGAGGAATTTGGTGGTGTTCAGCCAGAGTGTTGTTCCACGAGGAGAGGGGGATGTTGTGGCTGCGGGTGTGGCTGGTCCTCATCCTGTCATGGTGGTTGTCGAGGAGAGGCGCGAGCCTAGAGTGGTTCAGATAGAGCTTACCCCTGCTCCGTCAGATCTGCTCATCGGGCCTAGGCTTCGGGATATTTCTCGGCCTCCGGCTCCGCATAATCTGAGCTGCCTTTCTGAGATGACCAGCATGCCATTTTGTGATGCAAGGAGACGCGCACTGTACAGGATGCTCCTGCACATTCTGAACCACCGTGCCTTCGTCTCCCGTCCTGACTCACCATGGAGGACGGTGTTACCATCCGAAGGCGGCGGGGGGCCCCAGTGGGGGTCCTTCTATAAGGGAGTTGTACCCCTTTATATTGGGGACCTGGGGTGGAGAGTGCTGCATGGAGCGGTGGTTTGTAATAAACTTTTGAGTCGGTTCACGGGCTCGTCTGCCGCATGTATTTTCTGCGGAGAGGAGGAGACCGTATTCCATGTGTATATGGAGTGTGTGAGGTTACTGCCCCTGTACCAATATCTGAAGGGGCTGTTCCTCAAGTTCTGGCTGCATTTTAGCCCCACAATCCTGGTGTTTGGACACAAGGCGGGGAGTGGGGAGAGCCGAGTGTGGGGGGGGGACTTACCAGTCGGTTTGCTCCTTGGCCTGGCCAAGATGGCCATTCGTGGGTCCAGGCAGCGGGCGGTCGACGGTCTGGCGAGAGTCGGCTGCCTGCCCCTCTTTCGGGCCTACGTCCGTGCACGTGTGTCCCTGGAGAGGGAACACGCGGTGTTCACGGGGACTCTGGAGGCCTTCCGTCAGCGCTGGTCGCCGCGTGGGGTTGAGGCGATTATAAATGAATGTACTGCTGTACTACAATGATCTGTTCATTATAGTGTGATTTTTGATTGTGTTTTGATGTGTTGTATTTTATGATTTGTGTTGAATAAAGTTTTTGAAATGAAAAAAAAAAAAAAAAAAAAAAAAAAAGAGAGAGAGAGAGATGGGGAGGGAGGGGGGAGAGGGGAGAGGGGAGGGAGGGAGTGGGGACGGAGGGAGAGGGGAGGGAGAGAGACCCTTCGGCCCAACGTGCCCACACCGGCCAACATGTCCCAACTACACCACACCCCCATTTGCCTGCGTTTGGCCCATGTCCCTGTCTAAATAATTGTTAAACGTTGCAATAGCCCTTGCCTCAACTACCTCCTCCGGCAGCTCATTCCATACACCCACCACCCTTTGTGTGAAAAGATGACCCCTCAAGTTTTTATTAAATCTTTTCCCCCTCACCTTAAACCTACGTCCACTGGTTCTCAATTGTCCTACTTTGGGAAAGAGATTCAATGCATCTACCCGATCTATTCCTCTGATGATTTTGTGACCACACCTCCATCCTCCTACGCTCCAACGAATAGAGTCCTAGTCTTCTCAACCTCTCCCTCCAGCTCCTGTCCAGACACCATCTTCTCTGCACCCTGTCCAGTTTAACAACATCTTTCGTATGCGGTGCTGGCTCGAAGGGCCGAATGGCCCTACCCCTGCACCTATTGTCTATTGTATGACACGGTGCCCAGACCTGAACACAGAACGCGGCCTCACCAAAGTCTTGTATAACTGGGTGGCGCAGCGGTAGAGTTGCTGCCTTGCAGCGCTACGGGCGCTGTCTGTACGGAGTTTGTACGTTTCCCCCCCGTGACCACTTGAGTTTTCTCCGAGATCTTCGGTTTTCTCCCACACTCCAAATACATACAGGTTTGTAGGTTAAATTTAGATGGTTAGATTTGTAGATCAATTGGCTTGGTATGAATGTAAATTGTCCCAACTGTGTGTAGGATGGTGTTTAATGTACGGGGATCGCTGGTCGGCGCGGACTCGGTGGGCCAAAGGGCCTGTTTCCGCGCTGTATCTCTGAACTAAACTAAAGTAAACTGCAATGTGACTTTCCAACTTCGATGCTCCTGGTGAAAATGTAAAAGAGCAGATTATTGAACATTTCAAGCAGCTACAGGTAGTTCAGAGCTCACTTCCACCAGCAGAAACAGGCATCTAAAAAACTGCAACATTCATGCAGCTACCTTACCTCGAGTATTCACTTCAACTTAGCGACTAACTTTATTACTTAACTGAAAAGAGTCCAAACTAATTATAACACACAATTATAGGAGCTGGCTGTACTGCAGGGTAATATAAATTCTGTTTAGAAGGACTGGTACAAATTTCCCAAATTACTTGCTCCATTACTCTGCTTCTGGCTATTTGTGTTTCCATCTCGGAAGTGCAGTGGGACTTCACGGCGGCCTCTCTCCACGAAGCACACAGCTTCACAGCGAGAGTGGGGAGCGCACATTGTGGCCTGGCATGTCTCTCGTCATGACTCACAGCATTCCTCTCCGCTCTGTGGTCACGGCTAAGTGCGTTTCAGCTATGACCACTGAGGACGTGAATGGGGGGGGAGCGCAGCTTTCAGCGTCTCTGCCCAGACACATACAGAGTTGAATTGACATTGCCTGCATTGCTTCATCTACTTCATTTTGGGTTATGGCTCCCTGGGCACCAATAGCTCTCTGGTAGCTGGTCCTTACTCCTTGAGTGAGGCTAGACAGTGAATGTTATTAGAATATTCAGCGATGGGAGATCTGGGAGAGTGCCAGGGCCAAGATTGGTTCCCATCCCACCCAAACGTAACTCGGAGAGACGGTGACCCTTCGTCCCACTGTGCCCATACTAACCATCAAGCATCTTCTTCTTCTTCTTGCATATGGCGTGCACAGCCTAACGTTGTAGGACAACTTGTTCTATTTGATCTTATGTGATTGTGCACGCCGGGTTGATTGCATTCGTCGAAGCAGAGAGAAGGCAGGAGAATGTGGTTGGGAGGGAGAGAGACTGTGGCACAGTGGTAGAATTGCAGTGGTAGATCCTTACAGTGCTTGCAGCATCGGACACGCCAGCTCGATGCCGACTACGGCTGCTGTCTGTATGGAGTTTGCACGTTCTCCCCCAGACCTCATGGGTTTTCTCCGAGATCTTCGGTTTCCTACCACACTCCAAAGACGTACAGGCATGTAGGTTAATTTTCCCTAGCGTGTGTAGGATAATGTTAATATGTGGGGATCGCCAGTCGACCAGGCCCTTCGTCCCACCATGCCCATACTAACCATCAAGCATCTTCTTCTTCTTCTTGCCTATGGCGTGCACAGCCTAAAGTTATAGGACAACTTCTTCTATTTGATCTTATGTGATTGTGCACGCTGGGTTGATTGCATTCGTCGAAACAGAGCGGACCATGTGAAGGTTGCAACCTCCCACCCCCACCAAGCATGGATGTAAACTAATTTGTCTGCACTAATTCCGTTTTTTGACAGAGCTTTTTCCAGGAATGATCCATTCCCCTCACCTGGTGTATACCAGGCCCTTCATCCCACCACGTCCATACTAACCATCAAGCATCTTCTTCCGGCTTTATATGTTGTGTTCCTTGGTGGCTTTATCCTTTTATGCTATTATGGAAATAACTTCCAGCAACCTTGTAGGCGTTGCATTCTCACTTGATGCATTAAATCTGCTGTCAGTAGTTCACCTCATCTCACTTGCTTACTTCCTTACTTACTGCCTATTATGCCTCCTGGCATGTAGGGCAGCAACGAAGGTCCTCCACTCATATCTGTTCTGGGCCAGCTTCTGGACACTACCCCAGGGCAGGTAGCCCTGGAAGTCCATCATGCCCAGTAGTGATGAATCCTTCAGTTGCTGTTTCCATAACATGTTTGTTTTACGAGACCGGGTTGTTAGCCCTGTGCTCAACCTCCAACCTGGAGGACCAGTGGATCGCTCTGTGTCTTGCCTCTACCCTTCCACCTGTCCAGCATGGGAGACCCTAACAGGAGGCAAATCTCCCACTGGCATAGCTCTAGGGGGTCACTGATTCACACAACATCCCCGACCCCCACAAGGTTGCAATCCAACGCCCGTCTCACACATGGTCATTAAGAAAGAGAGCCAGTTCAGACTGGATTGCTATTCCAAGAGTGTCCCAGTGAATTTTGTCAAGTTTGGATCGAGCCATTGACTGTTTATCAGTATTTCAGTAAGGGACGGAACGGTGGCGCAGCAGTAGAGTTGCTGCCTCACAGCGCCAGAGACCCAGGTTCGATCCCGACTACCGGTGCTCTCTGTATGGAGTTTCCACGTGCTCCCCACGACAATGGACAATAGACAATAGGTGCAGGAGTAGGCCATTCAGCCCTTCGAGCCAGCACCGCCATTCAATGTGATCATGGCTGATCATCCCCAATCAGTACCCCGTTCCCGCCTTCTCCCCATATCCCCTGACTCCGGAATCTATAAGAGCCCTATTAAGCTCTCTCTTGAAAGTATCCACCGCCCTCTGAGGCAGAGAATTCCACAGACTCACAACTCTCTGTGAGAAAAAGTGTTTCCTCGTCACTGTCTTAAATGGCTTACCCCTTATTCTTAAACTGTGGCCCCTGGTTCTGGACTCCCCCAACATCGGGAACATGTTTCCTGCCTCTAGTGTGTCCAAACCCTTAACAATCTTATATGTTTCAATAAGATCCCCTCTCATCCTTCTAAACTCCAGAGTGTACAAGCCCAGCCGCTACATTCACTCAGCATATGACAGTCCCGCCATCCCGGGAATTAACCTTGTAAACCTACGCTGCACTCCCTCAGAAGCAAGAATGTCCTTCCTCAAATTAGGGGACCGAAACTGCACACAATACTCCAGGTGTGGTCTCACTAGGGCACCGTACAACTGCAGAAGGACCTCTTTACTCCTATACTCGACTACTCTTGTTATAAAGGCCAACATGCCATTAGCTTTCTTCACTGCCTGCTGTACCTGCATGCTTACTTTCATAGACTGATAAACAAGGACCCCCAGATCGCGTTGTACCTCCCCTTTTCTCAACTTGACGCCATTTAGATATTAATTTGCCTTCCTGTTTTTGATACCAAAGTGGATAACCTCACATTTATCCACATTAAACTGCATCTGCCATGCATCTGCCCACTCCCCAAACCTGTCCAAGTCATCCTGCATTCTCATAGCATCCTCCTCGCAGTTCACACTGCCACCCAGCTTTGTGTCATCTGCAAATTTGCTAATGTTACTTTGAATCCCTTCATCCAAATCATTAATATATATTGTAAATAACTGCGGTCCCAGCACCGAGCCTTGCGGTACCCCTCTAGTCACTGCCTGCCATTCTGAAAGGGACCCGTTAATCCCTACTCTTTGTTTCCTCTCTGCCAACCAATTTTCCATCCATGTCAGCACTCTACCCCCAATACCATGTGCCCTAATTTTGCACACTAATCTAATATGTGGGACCTTAACAAATGCTTTCTGAAAGTCCAGGTACACTACATCCACTGGCTCTCCCTTGTCCATTTTCCTAGTAACAACCTCAAAAAATTCCACAAGATTAGTCAAGCATGATTTCTCCTTCGTAAATCCATGCTGACTCGGACCGATCCTGTTACTGTTATCCAAATGTACGGCTATTTCATCTTTTATAATTGACTCCAGCATCTTCCCCACCACCGATGTCAGGCTAACTGGTCTATAATTCCCGGTTTTCTCTCTCCCGCCTTTCTTCAAAGGTGGGATAACATTAGCTACCCTCCAATCCACAGGAACTGATCCTGAGTCGATAGAACATTAGGAAATTATCACCAATGCATCCACAATTTCTGGAGCCACTTCCTTAAGTACCCTGGGATGCAGAATATCAGGTCCTGGGGATTTATCAGCCTTCAGTCCCATCAGTCTACCCAACACCATTTCCTGCCTAATGTGGATTTCCTTCAGTTCCTCAATCACCCCAGATCCTCTGGTCACTTTTACATCAGATTTTTTGTGTCCTCCTTAGTGAAGATGGATCTGTGTGGGTTTTCTCCGGGTGCTCCGGTTTCCTCCCACACTCCAAAGATGTGCAGGTTTGTAGGTTAATTGACCTCTGTAAATTGTCCCGAATGTGTTTGTAGGATAGAACTAGTGCATGGGTTGGCGTGGAGCCGGTGGGCTGAAGGGCCTGCTTCCAAACTGCATGTTTGATTTCGGTTTTAGTTTTAGAGAAACAATCTGTTCTGAATCCAAGGATTCCTGTTAGAGATCCAACTTAAGCCTTCAGTTAGACTTTTGACTTTAGTGATAGAGTGCAGAAACAGGCCCTTTGGCCCACGAGCTGACCAGCAATCACCCCTTCCACTAACACTATCCGACACACATTATGGACAATTTACAATTTTTACTGAAGCCAATTAACCTGCCAACCTGCATGTCTTTGGGGCCATCAAGTCTATTCTGCCATTCAATCATGGCTGATCTACCTCTCCCTCCGAACCCCATTCTCCTGCCTTCTCCTCATAACCTCTGACACCCGCACCAATCAAGAATCTATCTATCCCTGCCTTAAAAATATCCTCTGACTCGGCCTCCACAGCCTTCTGTGGCAAAGAATTCCACAGATTCACCATCCTCTGACTAAAGAAATTTCTCCTCATCTCCTTCCTAAAAGAACATTCTTTAATTCTGAGGCTATGACCTCTGGTCCTTCAGACAGCACCTACAGTCAAGATCGAACCCAGGCATCTGGCGCTATGAGGCAGCAACTCTGCCGCTGCGCCACCGTGCCGCTCAGCTGCTGAAGCTCAGATATCGTCAGGACCTGTTGATTCTCAGCTGATCGTTTTGCAACTTACCTGATGTAGTCAGGCGTCGCCATGTGCTTCAGGGACTCATAGGTGATGAAACGAGGTAGAGAAGTGCCAGAGATAACAAGCGCTGGTGCACCAGTTAAAGATGCAGCCATTAATTATATACTCTTGGAGGACAGCCAGAGTCAACAAGGTGTGGAGCCATTTTCATTTATTTCCCCAGTTAGAAATATTCTCAGAATGTTTTCAGCAGGTTGAAATTGTCTACCGCAATTAAACACACAACTAGTCACCTTTAGTGTGGAGAAAATCACGGGGATCTGCAATACCGTATAACCATATAACAATTACGGCACGGAAACAGGCCCTCTCGGCCCTTCCAGTCCGTGCCGACCATTTATTTTCCCCTAGTCCCCTAATCCTCCCTTTCCCCTCTTCTCTTTCTCTTTTCTTCTCTCTCCACCCCACACTATGTTCTCTGTTATCCTCCTTTGTACACTCATCTCCCACCTCCGTCAGAGCAGCACGGTGGCGCAGCGGTAGAGTTGCTGCCTTACAGCGCCAGAGACCCGGGTTCGATCCTGACTATGGGTGTGTGAAGGATAGTGCTAATATGCAGGGATCGCTGGTCGGTGAAGACTCAGTGGGCCAAAGGGCCTGTTTCCGCGCTGTATCCGCACTAAACTGAACTAAACTGTGCCTCATCTAGTTGTACAGCTGGCCACAAAAAAGCTCGATGTTTAAGATAGTGGCAAAGAGCCAGTTAAACAAATTCTGTATATCTTAGATGGTGCACATTTAGTTTAGTTTAGCATAGTTTAGTTTAGTTCAAATCATTTAATTTAGTTTAGCCTAGTTCAGTTTAAATCAGTTTAGTTCAGTTTAGTTTAGTTTAGTAATACAGCGTGGAAACAGGCACTTCAGCCCACTGCGTCCGTGTCGACCAGCGGTGCTCCGACACACACTAGGGACAATTTACAATTTTTACCGAAGCCAATTAACCAACGAACCTGTATGTCATTGGAGCGTGGGAGGAAACCGGAGCACCCGGAGAAAACCATCGCGGTCACAGGGAGAACGTACAAGCTCCGTACAGACAACACCTGCAGTCGGGATCGAACCTGGGTCTCTGGTGCTCTACGTCAGCCACTCTGCTGCTGCGCCACCGTGCCGCTCCATGTATGTGGTTGCAGAAGCTCCCATCATAATGAGGATTATTTGATCAGCTTCTTGACTGATGCCTTGGTGGTTGAGAAACTTTGGAGAGTCAGATAACGAGCCACTAATACAGACCTGCTATATAGAGCTGTGATCAGCTATATAGTCATCGAGTGATACAGCGTGAGTCATAGAGTCTTCGGCCCAACTTGTCCCTTCTACACTACTCCCACCTGCCTGCGTGTCACATTCAACTGGCTGGTGCAATTGAGCTTCTAGTCACTGGAGACCCTGAGGATCTTTTGGTGAAGTGTTTTAAGAAAGTATGTGGTTTGTTTAGTTTGGTTTAGTTTAGAGATACTGCATGGAAACAGGTCATTCGGCCGACCAAGTCCGCACTGACCATCAATCACCTGCTCGCACTGGTTATAGCAGATACAACATGGAACAGGCCCTTCGGCCCAATTTACCCACCCGACCAACATGTTCCATCTACACTAGCCCCACCTGCCTGCGTTTGGCCCATATCCCTCTAAACCTGTCCTGTCCATGTACCTGTCTAACTGTTTCTTAAATGTTGCGATAGTCCCTGCCTGAACGACCTCCTCTGGCAGCTCGTTCCATACACCCACTAACCTGTGTGTGGAAAAGTTACCCCTCACATTCCTATTAAATCTTTTCCCCTTCACCTTAAAGCTATGTCCTCTGGTTTGCAATCCCCTTACTCTGGTCAAGGGACTCTGTGCATCTACCCTATCTATTCCTCTCATGATTTGATTCACCTCTATAAGATCACCCCTCATCCTCCTATGTGTTGTCTTTTTGGATATAAACATCATGAGAAACAGCATTTACTATCTATAATTCAGCCCAAGCCTAGGTGTTATCCAAGGCTTGAAGATTGTGGATATTTGAACTGCAAATGAAGCCCCATTGCGGGCGGAGCGCCAAGGCAAATTCCTTGTATGTGAATACTTGGCCAATAAACTTATTCATTCGTTCATTCATTCATTTTATACCCGAGGAGAATTACTGAAGGCAACGGGACCTAATCAGTTCTGCCGAGTGTTAAACTCACTTAAATTCCCACTAAAGTACATGTTTGCAAACAGATATAAGGAGGGTTTCCAGAAGTTCAGTATGTTTGAGGTGAATTCAAGCTTCCAAAGCACATAAACTGAACTAAACTAAACTGAACCAAACTGAAATCAGCAATCAGCAAGGTTACCACTTTTCCGTCACTAGATGGCAGCAGTTCCCTTTGTTCCAATTACCTTCTCCCCGGTTTTGTACAAACCAGCTTAGAACTTTTATCACCACCGTCAAATCATTACTAGAATAAGATGTGAATCAACCACCTCATTTAGATTTGTTTATAAACCCTAAACATGATGAACATGCATTTGGACAAACACAGGGAGAAGAAAGGTTTCGAGGGATTTGGGTCAAATGCGGGCAAATGGGACTGGCATAGACTGACATGGACATGTGGGACCAAAGGGCCGGTTGCTGTGCTGTGTGTCTGCAATACTACCCAAAATCTACCCAAAATATTCCAGCCTCCTTAAAATTCAGATTAACTTTTCCATGGGTCCAGTTAGCATGGAAACAGGCCCTTCGGCCCATCAAGCCCACACTGACTATCAAGCATTCAATTTTTCATTCTACCCACATTGCACCCATCTCTCCCACAGTTTCTATCTCTCGCCAACACAGAGGGTGGTGGGTGTATGGAACGAGCTGCCAGAGGAAGTAGTTGAGGCAGAGACTATCCCGACGTTTAAGGAACAGGGACATGGATAGTGTTACAGAAGGAACTACAGGGTTACACTTGGACCATTTCTGACATTTCCCTACCATTCCTTGACCTCACCATCTCTATTGCAGGTGATACACTCCTGACCGACATCCACTACAAACCAACTGACTCCCACAGCTACCTGGACTACTCTTCCTCCCACCCTGCTTCCTGTAAGGACTCCATCCCCTATTCCCAATTCCTCCGTCTATGCCGCATCTGCTCCCAGGATGAGGTGTTCCACACCAGGTCATCACAAATGTCCTCATTCTTCAGAGAACGGGGATTCCCTTCCCCCACTATAGATGAGGCTCGCACCAGGGTCTCCTCCATACCCCGCAACACTGCCCTCTCTCCCCATTTCCCCACTCGCAACAAGGGCAGTCCCCCTGGTCCTCACCTTTCACCCCACCAGCCGGCACATACAACACATAGCCCTCCGCCAGATTTGCCACCTCCAACGTGACCCCTCCACTCGCCACATCTTCCCATCTCCCCCCGTCTGCCTTCCGCAAAGACCGCTCCCTCCGCAACTCCCTTGTCAATTCTTCCCTTCCCTCCCACTCCACCCCTTCCCTGGGCACTTTCCCTTGCAACCGCAAGAGATGCTACACTGGTCCCTTCACCTCCCCCCTCCACTCCTTTCAGGGACCCAAGGAGTCCTTCCAGGTTCGACAGAGGTTCACCTGCACCTCCTCCAACCTCATCTACTGCATCCGCTGCTCCAGATGCCAGCTGATCTATATCGGTGAGACCAAGCGGAGGCTTGGCGATCGTTTCGCCGAACACCTCCGCTCGGTCCGCAATAACCAACCCGACCTCCCGGTGGCTCAGCACTTCCACTCCCCCTCCCATTCCGTATCCAACCTCTCGGTCCTGGGCCTCCTCCACGGCCAGATTGAGCAACACCGCAAGTTGGAGGAACAGCACCTCATATTCCGCATTGGGGAGTCTGCATCCTCTGGGCTTGAGCATTGAATTTTCTCAATTCTGTTAACCCTTGCTGTCTCCTCCCCTTCCCACCTCTCCCTCAGCCCTCGAGCCCTGGCATTCCCTCTCTCTCTATCTCTCCCCCACCCAAGTCGCACTAGCTTCTCATTCTCACACTACAAACAGCTTACAATGGCCTGTTTCCTTTATCATCGATACTTTTTTGCATATCTTTCATTCATTGTCCTTTATCTCTCCACATCACCGTCTATATCTCTCATTTCCCTGATCCCTGACCAGTCTGAAGAAGGGTCTCGACCCGAAACTTCACCTATCTCCTTCGCTCCTTAGTTGCTGCTGCACCCGCTTAGTTTCTCCAGCCTTTTGTGTACCCAGGGACATGGATAGGACGGGTTTGGAGGATTATGGGCCAATTGCGGACAAGTGTAGCTGGGACATTGTGGGCGGTGTGGGCAAGTTGGGCCGAAGGGCCTGTTTCCACGCTGTATCACACTATGAGCTACACACCTGAAACAACTTACAGTGACTAATCAATCCACAAGTATTTGCGATGTGGGAGATGACTGGAAGCCCACATGGCCACTGGGAGAATGTGCAAACTCCGTACAGACAGCACCAGATGTTAGGAGTGAATGAGGGCCACTGGCGCTGTCATGTAGTGGATCTGCTACTGCGCCATCCATAAAATCTGCTCGGTCGTGACATCAGAAAGCCTCCCAGCCCAGCTGGTTATTCCCCAACATCTGTGCCACTGTGCTACAATATAATTTGGGCAGCACAGTGGTGTAGGGGGAGAGATGCTGCCACACAGTGCCAGAGACCCAGGTTATGACAATAGACAATAGACAATAGGTGCAGGAGTAGGTCATTCGGCCCTTCGAGCCAGCACCGCCATTCAATGTGATCATGGCTGATCATCCACAATCAGTACCCCGTTCCTGCCTTCTCCCCATATCCCCTGACTCCACTATCTTTAAGACCCCTATCTACCTCTCTCTTGAAAGTATCCAGAGAACTGGACTCCACCGCCCTCAGAGGCAGAGAATTCCACAGACTCACAAATCTCTGTGTGAAAATGTGTTTCCTCGTCTCTGTTCTAAATGGCTTACCTCTTATTCTTAAATTGTTGCCCCTGGTTCTGGACTCCCCCAACATCGGGAACATGTTTCCTGCCTCTAGCGTGTCCAAACCCTTAATAATCTTATATGTTTCAATAAGATCCCCTCTCATCCTTCTAAAGTCTACGAGCCTAGCCGCTCCATTCTCTCAGCATATGACAGTCCCGCCTCCCGGGAATTAACCTTGTAAGCCTACGCTGCACTCCCTCAATAGCAAGATTCCTCAAGTTAGGGGACCAAAACTGCACACAATACTCCAGGTGTGGTCTCAGTAGGGCCCTATACAACTGCAGAAGGACCTCTTTGCTCCTATACTCAACTCCTCTTGTTATGAAGGCCAACATGTCATTCGTTTTCTTCACTGCCTGCTGTACCTGCATGCTTACTTTCATTGACTGATGAATGAGGACCGCCAGTTGTCCTTCCCCTTTTCCCAACTTGACACCATTTAGATAATAATCTGCCTTCCTTTTTTTGCTACCAAAGTGGATAACCTCGCATTTATCCACATTAAACTGCATCTGCCATGTATCTGCCCACTCACCCAACCCGTCCAAGTCACCCTGCATTCTCACAGCATCCTCCTCGCAGTTCACACTGCCACCCAGCTTTGTGCCGCCCCAGCTTCGATCCTTGACTACGGGCACTGTCTGTACGGGGTTTGTACATTCTCCCTGTGAGCGCGTGGGCTTTCCAGTTTCCTCCCACACTCCAAAGACGTATAGGTTTGTAGGTTCATTGGCTTTGGTTTAAAACATTGTAAATTGCCCCTACTGCGCCCAATTTCCAATGAGGTCTGCCTTCCTACCCACCTCAGCAGTAGGCCACTTGGCCTTTGTGCCTGTACTGACTGCTTCGAGGCATGCAGCGAATGAGTGCAAGAGAGGAGGCTAGGAAGAGGGAAGCCAGCCACAAATGTCTTTTCATATGTCTTTTGACAAATGTACGGTAACAAAGGCAAAGTGTAGGGATTTTAGCAGCTGAGGTGAGTGACGTTACAGAGGTGAAAGCAAGCACTTTTTGTTGATGTTGGAATCTAAAGCTTATCTCAATTATGTTTCTTGCACAACACCTGGAAACATTTCCTCCATGTTAAAAGCACGATGTGAGTATGACCTATCGAAGCAGTTGGTTGCACTTTGACAAAGCCGGGACGCACAGCTGCCTCAATAAGTTACATATAGTCTCCGACCAATGCGCCTTTTAAGTCTTATTATCTAATGCAGGATAAAATACTCTGTGCATCTACCCGATCTATTGTACCTGAGCTGGTACAATTGCAAATATGTTTTCCATTGCTCTTTGAACAGCCGCTTGTGGCTGACCGGCTTTATTTGTTTATCGTTTCCGAGCTTTCCCTTGTGAAATAATAAGGTGAAAGCTCTGCCAAGTTGCTGCTGATAAACTTGTTTGGCTTGGGCGACTCTTGACATCGAATTTTGTGCCAGTGCCTGAATAGGTGGCAATACAAAGGTCAGTAGCAATAAGCCTAGGTGAGATAGCGGAGTCCTTGTAGGTCAAACTCACACAACAAGCCAGGAATGATGGATCACTCCCAGCCACAGGGAGAGAGCCGAGCAGGAATGAGTCTATTTTGTTCCAAGTTCAACGGGAGCACTTCCCAATCTAAAAACCAAGACACTGAAGAAGAGACTGGAAAGCTGAAGTGAATGCAAGCAAGTCTTCAGCGAGTCAGAGGAATCTGAGGAAAGACATTGTTTCCATAGAGGGAGTGCAGAGAAGGTTCACCAGACTGATTCCTGGGATGGCAGGACTGTCTTATGAACAAAGACTGGATAGACTCAGCTTGCACTCGCTAGAATTTAGAAGATTGAGGGGGGATCTTATAGAAACTTACAAAATTCTTAAGGGGTTGGACAAGCTAGATGCAGGAAGATTGTTCCCGATGTTGGGGAAGTCCAGAACAAGGGGTCACAGTTTAAGGATAAGGGGGAAGTCTTTTAGGACCGAGTTGAGAAAAACATTTTTCACACAGAGAGTGGTGAATCTGTGGAATTCTCTGCCACAAAAGGTAGTTGAGGCCAGTTCATTGGCTATATTTAAAAGCGAGTTAGATGTGGCCCTTGTGGCTAAGGAGATCAGGGGGTATGGGGAGAAGGCAGGAACGGGATACTGAGTTGGATGATCAGCCATGATCATATTGAATGGCGGTGCAGGCTCGAAGGGCCGAATGGCCTACCCCTGCACCCATTTTCTATGTATCTATGTTTCTATGTCTCCATGAGCCATTCAGCCGGTTCGGGGAGCGTCGCTGTTAACAGTTCAGGTCAATGACCTTCTATCAATATGTATATTTACAATCTAAAGTCAATTCAAATAGGAGGTAGACCCAAAATGCTGGAGTTACTCAGTGGGGTCAGACATTACAAGGATGTTGCCAGGACTGGAGGGTGTGAGCTATAGGGAGAGGTTGAGTAGGCTGGGTCTCTATTCCATGGAGCGTAAGAGTATGAGGGGAGATCTTATGGAGGTATACAAAAATCAAGAGAGGAATAGATCGGGTAGATACACAGAGTTTCTTGCCCAGAGTAGGGGAATCGAGGACCAGGGGACATAGGTTCAAGGTGAAGGGGAAAAGATTCAATAGGAATCCGAGGGGTAACGTTTTCATACAAAGGGTGGTGGGTGTATTGAACAAGCTGCCAGAGAAGGTAGTTGAGGCTGGGACTATCCCATCATTTATGAAACAGTTGGACAGGTACATGGATAGGACAGGTTTGGAGGGTTATGGACCAAGCGCAGTCAAGTGGGACTAGGGTAGCTGGGACATTGTTGGCTGGTGTGGGCGAGTTGGGCCTGTTTCCACACTATGACTCTATTTCTCTCTGACCTCTGGTGAAAAAGAATAGGTGACGTTTCAGGTCGAGACCCTTTTTCAGACGACTCAATTCAAATGGGATTCTCTTCCTCACTCAGCGGGTTGTCTGTGTCTGGAATGAGGTGCCAGAGGAAGCTGAAGAAGGGTCTCGACCCGAAAAGTCACCCATTCCTTCTCTGTATCTCTGAGTTGCTCCAGCATCTTGTGTCTATCTTTGGTGCAAACCAGCATCTGCAGTTCCTTCCTGCACTATAGAAACTGATACAATTCCGACTTTTAAAAGACACTTGAAGAGTTGTGTGGAGAGGAAGAGTTTGGAGGGCTACGGGCCAAATGCGGGCAGAGTTGAACTAGCCCAATATGCAACATGGTCAGCATGGACAAGGCAGGCCGAAGGGCCTGTTCCCGTGCCCGATGACTCGACCAGAAACTGTGGCCTACATTTAGATAGCAGATCACATGACCTCTTTACTTCACTGGCGATGAAGTATTTATGTAAAACTTTGACACTGATGTAATGAGAGAAGCATTTCCACGTGCCTGTCCAAAAGCCTCTTAAACGCCACCATCATATACCTGCAACCATTAGATTCTTGTGTCAACCATGCAGCTCCGGCGATCGAAGTGGGACCAGCTCTGCAAGGCCGTACGGCTCAAACGACCACGTTATGTCATGTTCGCCGCATGCAGTCGCATGCTGGTGGGACAGGCCCTTTAGACTCCATGCTGCATGTCTCTAATCCCACCTCAGCAACGGAACACGGTGAAACACCTCTTTCGCTACCACAGACTTCTTTCTAATTGTGTTTCGCACTGACATTTTGTTTTTGCACACTTTTTCTTTTCAGTCTCACAGACTTTATGTATAATTGTGTATATTTTTACGACAGCGATCCCCGCACATTAGCACCCACTGGGGATAATCTTTACATTTACCAAGCCAATTGACCCACAAACCTGCACGTCTTTGCAGTGTGGGAGGAAACCGAAGATCTCGGAGAAAACCCACCCAGTTCACGGGGAGAACGCACAAACGTCGTACAGAGAGCACTTGTAGTCGGGATCGAACACGGGTCTCCGGCGCTGCACTCGCTGTTGAGACCCTCCTTTAGACCTACCTTATATATTCAGACCTACAGTATATATACATTCCTATTATTACATTCCCATTATTATCACACACACACACACACACACACACACACACACACACACACACACACACACACACACACACACACACACACACACACACACACACACACACACACACACACACACACACACACACACACACACACAGTCTGAGTCTATGTGTCTGCGTTGTTGGTGCAAGAACCTATTCCTGACAGTGATAATAAAATCAACTTGACATAAACCCAAAGGGCAATGCGCACTGTAAATTTTATTAGTGTTCTCCAAGATTATTTTACTTCCGTCCCTGCTTAAGCTTTACAATCCATACTATGATACTGATAAGGAAATTGGCACAACTTGGTCAGTCCAAGGTTGTGGACCATGGTATTAGCAAGTTAGCTGTAATGCAAGAAAGCTGTGTTCAGGTCAGCAAGCTGCTTGCAGTGTATCACCAACACAATCTGTACTGTGAGCGGTTACTTCAGTGCATGATCTGAATCAACGTCTGCACCTTACTGCAAATGATTGATTAGGAGGACTGGATGTTACAGGTGAATTTTGCTACCATCTTCAGTTGTGTACCTCAACGTCACTGGGTGTTTCGGCCTTTTATCACAAGACACCCTCAGTCAGGCCCACCGCAGGTTGATCAGACCTGGGTGTGTGTCTTATTGTTAGCCTCTAACTACACTCATAATATTGTGCAGGCATCTGGACTCCAAACTACATCATCGTCTATATATCTCTTGGTTCCCTTATCCCTAACTAGTCTGAAGAAGGGTCTCGACCCGAAACGTCACCCATTCCTTCTCTCCAGAGATGCTGCCTGTCCCGCTGAGTTCCGCCAGCTTTTTGTGTCGATCTTTGGTTTAAACCAGCATCTGCAGTTCCTTCCTACACACTAAGGAAGTATATGCTTACGACAGAGGAGGTTAGTTTAGTTTAGTTTAGTTTAGTTTAGTTTAGTTTAGTTTAGTTTAGTGATACAGCATGGAAACAGATCCTTCGGCCCATCGAGTCCATGCAAACCATCGATCACCCATTCACACTAGCTCTATGTTATCACACTTTTGCATCCTGGACACTAGGGGCAGTTTACAGAAGCCAATTCACCTATGAGCCGATGAGGCTGCGCGTCTTTGGAATGTGGGGGGAAACCGTAGCGCCCGGAAAAAACCCACGCGGTCACGGGGAGAACGTACAAACTCCGCACAGACAGCACCCGAGGTCAGGATCAAACTTGGGTCTGTGGCGCTGTGAGGCAGCAACTGTGTCTTTGCCCCACCGTGCCGTGCAGATAGATTCAACGGTTTGATTCCTGGTTGATTGAGTTTCATACAAAGAAGTTCAAGGTGTTGTATTGCGGGAAGTTTAACCAGGGTAGGCCCCACACTGTGAATGATAGGGCTCTGGGGAGGGTGTTGGATAGTGTTCGTGTCCAGGGCGATCGCTGGTCGGCGCGGACTCGGTGGACCGAAAGTCCGTTTCCACGCCGTTTCTCTAAAGTCTAATATCTTTCAAGGATCACAGGGGTCACGGACGCATTGGTAGGTTCCAGGTTTCGGGATGAACCAGACATAGCCATTGTTAAGGCTAGATGCTGGAAGATTGTTCCCGATGCTGGGGGAGTCCAGATCAAGGGGTCACAGTCTAAGGATAAGGATAGGACCGAGATGAGGAAAACATTCCTCACACAGAGAGTGGTGAGTCTCTGGAATTCTCTGCCACAGCAGGTAGTTGAGGCCAGTTCATTGGCTAGATTTAAGAGGGCGTTACATGTGACACTTGTGGCTAAAGGATCGGGGGTATGGAGAGAAGGCAGGTATGGGATACTGAGTTGGATGATCAGCCATGATCACATTGAATGGCGGTGCAGGCTCGAAGGGCCGAATGGCCTACTCCTGCACCTATTTATCCATGTTTCTATGTTTCTATGTTTCTATGTCTGTGTGAGACTTAGCGTCCATCTATCTTTACAACTCAAGTCAGGGTGCATCAATTGAGGGAGAAGCAGAGTTTTACCTCTCAAGGGAAAAGCAATGGAAAAAGTAAGAGAGATGCAGATCTTAAGATTGAATTGAATTGAATTGAATACCTTTATTGTCATTCAGACCTTTCGGTCTGAACGAAATTTCGTGCCTGCAGTCATACATATATAAAAATAACAATACAATACCATACAATAAACACAAAATTAACATCCACCACAGTGAGTTCACCAAACACCTCCTCACTGTGGTGGAAGGCAAAAGTCTTAGGGTCTCTGTCTTTTCTCCCCTCCTTATTCTCCCTCTGCGCTGAGGGGATCCAGGCCGCCGCCACCGCTGACGCTGGAACGCCGGAACACCGCCACAGGGCCCGCCGCCAGAACGTCGCTGGAGCACCGCAGCTCCCGACACCCAAGCCGCCGCTGGAGCACCGCAGCTCCCGACACCCAGGCCGTCGCTGGAGCACCGCAGCTCAGAGGGAGCCAGGCCGCCGCTGGAGCACCGCAGCTCCCGACACCCAAGCCGCCGCTGGAGCACCGCAGCTCCCGACACCCAGGCCGCCGCTGGAGCACCGCAGCTCCCGACACCCAGGCCGCCGCTGGAGCACTGCAGCTCCCGACACCCAGACCGCCGCTGGAGCACCGCAGCTCCCGACACCCAGGCCGCCGCTGGAGCACCGCAGCTCCCGACACCCAGGCCGCCGCTGGAGCACCGCAGCTCCCGACACCCAAGCCGCCGCTGGAGCACCGCAGCTCCCGACACCCAGGCCGCCGCTGGAGCACCGCAGCTCCCGACACCCAAGCCGCCGCTGGAGCACCGCAGCTCCCGACACCCAGGCCGTCGCTGGAGCACCGCAGCTCCCGATGTAACAGAAGATAGACACAAATTGCTGGTGTAACTCAGCGGGACAAGCAGCATCTCTGGAGAGAAGGAATGGGTGACGTTTCGGGTCGAGACCCTTCTTCTGTTGAACTTTTCCCAATGTTTGATGAAAAGTCTTTGACCTGAAACAGTTTAGTGTAGCTCAGTTTGGAGCTATCGTGCAGCATGGAAACAGGCCCTTCAGCCCATGGGCCCCATGCTGACCATCGATCACCCGTTCACACTTGTTCTACGTTATCCCACTTTCTCATCCGCTCCCGACACACTAGGGGCAATTTAAAGAGGACAATCAACCTGGAAAACCCGCCTCGTCTTCGGGATGCGGGAGGGAACTGGAGCGCCCGGAGGCAGATCTTATAATCACGGGGAGAACGTGCAAACTCCACACAGTCAGCACCCGAGGTCAGGATGGAACCCGGGTCTCTGGTGCGGTGAGGCAGCTGATCTCAGCCAATGGCTGATCTCCCTCTGCAGGGGCAGACTGCCCTATTGGGCCTTTCCGAAAAAAAAAATGCCAGCGTTTTATTACTGATTCTCATCATGGGCGGCATTTATTTATTTATTTCTGTCACCTCACCTCTCAACTGAGCAAGTGCAAGCTTCCGGCAGTGTTTCTGTGTTTCTTCTCCCAGCAAACCCCCCCCCGTGCCTTCTGAAACCTTCTCCTCGTTTTCATTCAGCTCCCCAGCTCAGAGAGGAGCACCAACAGGTCCCAGCATCTTTTTTTTTTCCCTTGTTATTACGAACTTCAGGTGCTGCCCTGTACATCTATTGCGATGTGCTAGTGATCACAATTTCCTACCACAATACCGAACGAGAGTAAATAAATGAATCCTGCAATCGAATGACTGCAGAAAACCACCAACCTCTGGTCCCTTTAAACTCAATTTATTTTTCATTTTGGGGAAGAACGATTTACACGGTGTATTAGTTTATACTTTCATTGAGAGAATTCGCCGGCAAATGGAAGGATTGCTGTCAACAGGCGAAAGACACTTCTATTATTTATTTCGTGCAACATCTCCAGAGGTTCCCCGCGCTGTTATTGCCTCGGCCCTGCTACGCCTTTTCATAACTAGGTTATTACATGTACAAATTACTTAAAATTATATTTAAAAAGTGAAAATTATGAGATAGCTATTCCCTGGGCTCCAGTGACATTTTCTGCAGCATTGTGAACTACAGTGTGTTCAGTCTTCCTGCAGGATACAACTTCTCGGCTGCCGGGACAGATTGCCATTTGAACGCAGGCTGTGAATTTGCCGCACTCCACAGGTCATAGGGCCGTGAGGTATAGGAGGAGAAGTTAGGCCATTCGGCCCATCAAGTCTACTCCGCTAGTCAATCGATCTCCTCTCTCCCTCCCAAGAGTTCAAGTGTTCAAGTGAGTTTGTTGTCATGTGTCCCTGATCGGACAATGAAATTCTTGCTTTGCTTCAGCACAACAGAACATAGTAGGCATTGACTACAAAACAGATCAGTGTGTCCATATCCCATTATATAAATAAATACACACAACTAACCCTCCCTCCTAACCTCATTCTCCTGCCTCCTCCCCATAACCCCTGACACCCGTACTAATTGCCATCGGGAAGAAGGAACAGGAGCCTGAAAACTGTAACGTCCAGGATCAGGAACAGCTGCTTCTTCCCTACACCCATCAGGCTATTAAACACGACAACAAATAAACTCCGAACTACCACAGACTATTATTATTATTGCACTATATTTGTTTATTTATTGAGTATGAGTGCATGTGTATATATACACACTGAACATTTTTTTCTCCCGTTATGTACTGTGTTTACATATTCTGTTGTGCTGCAGCAAGCAAGAATTTCTTTGTCCTATCTGGGACATGTGACAATAAAACACTCTTAACTCTCTATCTATCTCTGCCTTAAACATATCCACTGACTTTGTCTCCACAGCCTTCTGTGACAAAGCATTCGCCACCCTATAACTAAAGACATTTCTCCTCATCTCCTTCCAAAAAGAACGTCCTTTAATTCTGATGCTATGACCTCTAGTTCTAGACCCTCCCACTAATGGAAGCATCCTCTCCACATCCACTGCTAGATGCAGGAAAAATGTTCCCGATGTGCTAGGTGCAGGAAAGAAATTCCTGATGTTGGGGAAGTCTAGAACCATGGGTCACAGTTTAAGAATAAGGGGTAGGCCATTTAGGACTGAGATGAGGAAACCCTTTTTCACCCAGAGAATCTGTGGAATTCTCTGCCACAGAGGGCAGTGGCCATTTCATTGGATATATTCAAGGGAGAGTTAGATATAGCTCTTAGGGCTGATGGAATCAAGGGATATGGGGAGAATGCAGGAACGGGGTACTGATTCTGGATGATCAGCCATGACCATATTGAATAGCAGTGCTGGCTCGAAGGCCGAATGGCCTACTCCTGCACCTATTTCCTATGTTTCTATGCTTCACTCTATCCAACCCTTTCACTAGTCTGTACGTTTAACTGAAGTCCCCCATCATTCTTCTAAACTCCAGCGAGTACAGGCCCAGTGCCGACAAACGCTCATCATAGGTTAACCCACTCATTCCTGGGATCATTATTGTAAACTTTCTCTGGACCCTCTCCAGAGCCAGCACATTCTAACTCAGATATGGTGCCCGACTGGGCTATATTATGGAACACAGGCAGAAGCAGAAATAGGATAACATGGAAGGTCCTGTCTTACACCGAGACATTCATCTCAACACGATCCTCCCACAACCTCTCTTGAGTTTTTTAGTTTTAGTTTAGAGATACAGCGCGGCCACAGGCCCTTCAGCCCACCGAGTCTGTGATGGCCAGTGATCCCCACACACTAACACTATCATACACACACATTGGGGACAATTTACATTTATACCAAGCCAATTAACCTGCAAACCCGTACATCTTTGGAGTGCGGGAGGAAACCAAAGATCTCCAAGGAAACCCACATGGGTCACGGGGAGAACGTACAAACTCCGTACAGGCAGCGCCCGTATTCAGGATCGAACCCAGGTCTCTGGCGCTGTGTGGCAGCAACTCTACCGCTGCGCCACCGTGCCACCCTGGTGTTAATGGGTTTGGCTCCTATCTATATCTATAGGACGGCACGGTGGTGCAGCGGTAGAATTGCTGCCTTACAGCGCTTACAGCGCCGGAGACCCGGGATCGACCCTGTCTATGGGTGCTGTCTGTGCGGAGTTTGTGCGTTCTCCCCGTGACCTGCATGGGTTTTTGTCCAAGTACCCGTACTCCAAAGACATACAGGTTTGTAGGTTAATTGGCTTAATACAAGCATAAATTGTCTCTAGTGCGTGTAGAGTAGTATTAACGTGTGGGGATCCCTGATTCAGTGCAGACTCGCTGGGTTGAACGGCCTGTTTCTGTGCTGTATCTCAAAACTAAATGAGACTAAACTATAGAAACGGCCCACGTGTTGATCCATTGAGATTTCATTCAAATGGATCCTTCAGCATGTAGAGTGGGTGGGGTCGGTGACAGCGACCGACGCTGGACAGGCGGCCATTTTTCAAGATGGCGGTGGACGGAGGAGAGGATGGTGTCGCCAGGACAACGGGCCTTCAAGGCCAAGATAAGACCGCACTCTTAAGAATTTTGCAGGTGTTCTGTCTTGGTGAACTCTACTCTCACACTATAATCGTTACACTTTTGTACTTATCTTTGATTGTGGTTATCTATAGAATGAATTTTACTGGATTGTACGCACATCAAAGATTCTGACTGTGCCGAGGTACATAGGTACAAGTGACAATAAAGTGTCATCATCATCATTGTCATCATGTGAGGCTGAAAATGAACCTCTGTTCTGTCTCTCACTGGATTACAATCCCATCAGGACTGATGGCTTCACAGTATTACCCAAGGAGCCATTTCACACTCCTCAACCTGGACAAAGAACACGGGCGGTCACGGTGGCGCAGTGATAGAGTTGCTGCCTTACAGCGAATGCTGTGCCGGAGACTCGGGATCGATCCCGCCTACGGGCGCTGTCTGTGCGGAGTTGTTTTACATTTTCCGGTTTCCTCCCACACTCCAAAGACATACAGGTTTATAGGCTAATTGGCTTGGTAAATGTAAAAATTGTCCTTAGTGGGTGTAGGATAGTGTTAATGTGCGGGGATCGCTGGTCGGTGCGGACCCGGTGGGGCCGAAGGGCCTGTTTCTGCGCTGTATCTCTAAACGAAACTTAACTAAACTAATCAATAGTTTAACTTAGCTTAGTTTCGTTTAGTTTATTTGACTTTACTTTAGTTTAGTTCAGTTTATTGTCACGTGTACCGAGATGCAGAGAAAAGCTTTTGTTGCGCGCTAACCCGTCAGCAGAAAGCCAAAATACACGATTACAATCGAGCCGTCCACAGTGTGCAGATACATGATAAAGGGAATTACGTTTAGTGCAAGATAAAGTCCAGTAAAGCACGATTAATGATTGCCCAAGGGCCACTAATGAGGTAGATAGTAGCTCAGGACCGCTCTCTAGTTGGTGATTCGGTGGGGGGGGGGGGGGGGGAGGGAAGTATGTGGCCACCTTACCAATACACCAATCAGTTCTGATGAGGCACAGGCCTCTACCGAAATGGTTATTTTTAAAGCGGAGATAGATAGATAGATTCTTGATTAGCACGGGCGTCAGAGGTTATGGGGAGAAGGCAGGAGAATGGGGTTGGGAGGGAGAGATAGATCAGCCATGATCGAATAGCGGAGTAGACTTGATGGGCCAAATGGCCAAATTCTGCTACAATCACTTGTGAACAGATGAACTTATGAACCTGAGGAGGCACATGAAAACTTTACTTTGTTTATTGTACGATGATAAAGATCCTTAGAGCAAGTCATCAGTGTAATACCACCGGGGCCATTTTCAGTGAGGTATGAACACAAGGACCACCATCTGCCATCACCAGGATGAGTAATGCACTGGAAATACTCAGCAGGCCAGGAGTTGTTTTGTTTGCTATTTTGTTCATCCTCCCCTCTCCCTCCCTCTCTCTCTCTCTGTTTACCATCTCCAGCCTCTCCCCGTTTAGGATGAGCTGGCTCCATTTGTATCTCACGCCAGAGCTGGGATGAGGGTGTGTGGAAGCCACTGGGGGCCACGGGGACAGGGGACCAGGCTAATGAGCCACCCCCGAGGGACAGTGTGGCTCCGCTGGCGCTTGCGACTGGACGGCAGGGAGGGGGAGCCAGCAGGTGCCTGGGACCTCGTGAGACGCAGGGAGAAAACAAGAGAAAAGATTGCTGTTGTTGTTTTGCTTCTGCACGGGGTGCATTTTAAAAAAAATCATGCTGGCAACTTTTTCACACAAAGGGTGGGGGGTGCATGGAACATAGAAGGCAATAGGTGCAGGAGTGGGCCATTCGACCCTTCGAGCCAGCACAGCCATTCAATTTGATTATGGCTGATCATCCAAAATCAATACCCCATTCCTGCTTTTTCCCTATATCCCTTGATTCCGTTGGCCCTAAGACCTAATTCTAACTCTATCTTGAATGCATCCAGTGAATTAGCCTCCAATGCCTTCTGTGACAGAAAATTACACAGGTTCACAAATCTCTTGGTGAAGAGGTGACCCCTTATTCTTAAACTGTGACCCCTGGTTCTGGACTCTCCCAACATGGGGAACATTTTCCCTGCGTCTAGCCTGTCCAATCCCTTAAGAATTTCCATAAGATCCCCTCTCATCCTTCTAAATTTCAGTGAATACAAGCCCAGTCACTCCATTCTTTCATCATGTTTCAGTCCTGCCATCCTGGAAATTAACCTGGTGAACCTACGCTGCGCTCCCTCAATAACAAGGATGTCCTTCCTCAAATTAGGAGACCAAAACTGCACACAATACTCCAGGTGTGGTCTTACCAGGAACAAGCAGTAAGGAGGAGGTAGCTGAGACTGGGACTGCCGCAACGTTTAAGAAACATTCAGGCAGGTACATGGATAGGACAGGTTTCGAGGGATATGGGCCAAAAGCAGGCAGGTTGGACTGGTGGAGATGGGGCCTGTTGGTCTGTGTGTGCAAGTAGGGCCGAAAGGCCCGTTTCCATGCTGTATGACTCTATGATTCTGAGGAGTTTCGCTGACCAAAATATATCTCATCGAAGCAATCTGTTTTGTGCAACAGCAGTAGTCTTGACTGAAAAAATGTCACCACAAATTTAATTTTGAAAAGAGATATTCGGAGCAAGAGAGCACTGGGAGGAAGCGAGATGGTTGTTGCCTGGAGGACGTAGCTCAAGATGAGAAATGTTATTCAACACATGTTCTAGCAACATGGTGCAAATACTCAACTGATGCCTTCATCGGTCAGAGTATTGAGTATAGAACTTGGGAGGTCTTGTTGCAGTTATATAAGCCGTTGGCGAGGTCACATTTAGAGTATTGTGTTCAAGTTTGGGCACCGTGTTACAGGAAAGACGTTGTCAAGCTGTAAAGGGCGCAGAGAAGATTTACGGGGATGTGCCGGGACTCGAGGGCCTGAGCTACAGTGTGCTGTTGAACAGGCTGGGATTAGACTCCTTGGAGTGCAAAGAGGATGAGGGGTGATCTTATAGAACTGTACAGAATCGTGAGAGGAATCGATCAGGTAAACACACAGCGTAGGGAAGCATTGGAGGAACATCACCTCATATTTCGCATGAATATTGCTTTCTCTATCTTCAAGTAACCCACCCATTTCCTTTCTGTCCATCTTTCCCCTACCCTAGTCGTCTTGCTAGTTTTACCGTGTCCCCAGCCAACAATGGACCATTGTGGGCTCCACCTTTTCCGAGTCATCGATGCCGGCTCTGCTTTGTTCTGTCATAATTCTAGTTTCCCTCCCCCCTGACTATCGATCTGATAAAGGGTCTCGACCCGAAACGTCACCTGGTCCTTGTTTAGTTTTGTTTTGTTTAGAGATCCCCGCACATTAACACTACCCTACACCCACTAGGGATAAGTTTTACATTTACCAAGCCAATTAACCTACTAACCTGTACGGCTTTGTAGTGTGGGCGGAAACCGAAGATCTCGGAGAAAACCCACGCAGGTCACGGGGAGAACGTACAAACTCCGTACAGACAGCACCTGTAGTCAGTGGCTTCTCTCCATTTATGCTACCCAACCCGCTGGGTTACTCTGGCCTTGTGTGCCTATATTTGGCATCTTCCTCAAAATGTTAATTCTCTTTCTCCCTCCATGGATACTGCCTGACCTGCTGAGTATTTCCTTCAGACCAAAGCACAATGTGTCATCAACAGGTGGCTGCAAAGAAAAGAAGTTATTATATCTTAAAATGGCATAAATTTTAATTTGGTAACGAAAAATATAATTAGACAGGCACTGAAAGCAGTCTGCTGTTCCACTACTCTCAATCATACCCTGAGTTATATTGAAATCACCCCTATGGGACCTTTCTAGGTGGCATCTTATATCAGTTGTATATCAAACTGCACTGAGGAAGAGTCTCATATTAATTCCAGGCATCACATTACTCTGTGAAATTTTTCACATTTCTTACTACTACCACCACTCCTTTCAGTTCGCTCCTATGCTCAACAAAAACCCTTCTTCTTTTCAAACTTGTCCACTGTGGATGACATGGTATCATTGTCAGTAGAGCTGCTGCCATATCGCTCCAGTGGCCCAGGTTCAATCCTTAGCATGGGTGCTGGCTGTGTGGAGTTTGCACGTTCTCCCCATAACTCCAGTTAACTCCATGACACCGTGACACCTGGTGCCATGATGCTCATTTTTTGTTTCTTTAGACTTAGTTTAGAGATACAGTGCAGAAACATGCCCGTCGGCCCACCGGGTCCGCGCGGACCAGCGATCCCCGCACACTAACACTATCCTACACCCACTAGGGACAACTTTTGCATTTATCAAGCCAATGAACCAGCAAACCTGTACGTCTTTGGAGTGTGGTAGAAAACAGAAGATCATGGAGGTCACGGGGATAATGTACAAACTCCGTACAGACAGCACCCGTAGTCAGGATCGAACCCGGGTCTCCGGCGCTGCATTCGCTGTGAGGCAGCAACTCTACCGCTGCGCCGCCGTGCAAACAAGGAAACTCCAGAGGAAGACACAAAATATTGGAGCAACTCAGCGGGACAGGCAGCATCTCTGGATAGAAGGAATGGGTGACGCTTCAGGTCTGTCTTTGATGTAAACCAGCATCTGCAGTTCCTTCCTACACAATGAGGTATTTACTTCATCGTTCCCCACCAAACATGAAAGATCTCCTCCTAATTCCACGTTCAAACCTTGCGCTGGTCTCTGAATGTGCAGAGAAAGTTAATTCCCACTTGCTAGTTGGATATTTCTGCTCCTTATTCTGCTTACAGAGTATGCAGAATGTACAGAGCGTACCGAATGCTCCTCATTCTGGTTACAGAGTATAGGGGGCGCTGTCCTGTATGGTATGGCTGCCCAGCCTGCAGCTGTCCGTTTTTTCACTCTTGTTTTTAATTTTTAGTGGGTTTTAGTGTTTTGCTTTTGTCTTTTTTATGTGGGGGGTGGGGGGGGGGGGGGGGGGGGAACTACATTTCAGGGTCCCTATCTGGTCGGGGAGGCGGCTTTTCTCCGGGCAGCACCTTCGACCCGTCCTCGCGGCCTACCAGCGGGGCCTGGAGCGGCGTTTCCTGAGGGGACCGGCCAGAACCTCGGCTTCGGCGGCGGCGTAGCACTGGAGCGCCATCGCGGAGCGGAGTGGGCAATGCCTTGCCCGGGTCGCCGCGCTGGAGCTCCAGTGAGCTGAAGACCGCCGATGAAACATCGCGGAGCTGCGGGACTGTGGAGCGGCCAGCCGCGGGCGGCGGCGCTGAACTTTACATCGGGAGCCTGGGATCTCTCGCCGAGATCACCAGTGGTGGAGCTCCATCCAGCGCGGCCTGTCGGCTTCCGAAGCCACGGTCTCCGGTAAGGAAGCGGCCGTTCCAGGTGTCCCAAGCCGCTGAGAGGATTCTCCCGACGCCGGAGCACCATCACCCGGCGAGAACGGCCTGGAACATCGGGCCTCCGTGAAGGCGACTGCGGAGGCCTCAATTGGCCCGACTATGGGTGGACATGGGATGGGGACTGGACATTGTGCCTTCCCTTATAATGGGAATCATTGTGGGGTCATGTTTTTTGTGTTTAAATCTCTTTATTATTGTTATGTCTGTATTCTTTTTTTATGTGCTGCATTGGCAAGAAACATTTCACTACAACAATTGGTGTATGTGACCAATAAATAACCTTTGGACCTTTGAACCTTTGATTATTTTCCCGATTACTCATTTCCCTTTCCCTTTCAAATCCATTCTCTGACCTGGACAGCAACATTTCCTGCTTGCCTGCTGCCTGATCTATTTCTTGACTTTCTTTCAATTTCAAGTACTGTGTCTATCTTTCATCGCCATCAATTCCCTGCGAAACCATGTGCCTATCTAAAAATCAGGGCAATCACGGTGGCGCAGCGGTAGAGTTGCTGCCTTACAGCGAATGCAGCGCCGGAGACCCGGGTTCGATCCCGACTACGGGTGCTGTCTGCACGAAGTTTGTACGTTCTCCCCGTGGCCTGCGTGGGTTTTCTCCGAGAAACATAGAAACATAGAAAATAGGTGGAGGAGGAGGCCATTCGGCCCTTCGAGCCAGCACCGCCATTCATTGTGATCATGGCTGATCGTCCCCTATCAATAACCCGTGCCTGCCTTCTCCCCATATCCCTTGACTCTACTAGCCCCTAGAGCTCTATCTAACTCTCTCTTAAATCCATCCAGTGATTTGGCCTCCACTGCCCACTGTGGCAGGGAATTCCATAAATTCTCAACTCTCTGGGTGAAAACGTTTTTTTCTCAACTCAGTCTTAATTGACCTCCCCTTTATTCTAAGACTGTGTCCCCTGGTTCTGGACTGGCCCAACATTGGGAACATTTTTCCTGCATCTAGCTTGTCCAGTTCTTTTCTAATTTTATATTATCCGTAATATTATCCGTATTTATATAAACCGAGATCTCCGGTTTCCTACCACAGTCCAAAGACGTACAGGTTTGTAGGTTAATTGGCTTGGTAAAATGTAAAAATTGTAGGATAGTGTTAATGTGCGAGGATCGCTGGTCGGCACGGACCCGGTGGGCCGAAGGGCCAGTTTCCGTGCTATAACTGAAACTGAAAAACTTAAAAACTAAAACTTTGTGAATGTCACTATCGTATCTGCCTCCACCACCACCCCGGCAATGTGTTCCTGACCCACACCACCCATTGTGTTGAACACTTGCCCTGCACATCCCCTTTATATATTACACATCTCACTTTGTAGCTATGTCCTCTTGCGTTGGACGTTTCCACCCTGGGAAAATGGTCCTATCTCTGCCTCTGATCATTTTACATACTTCTCTCCAGTCTCCCCGTTCACCTCCAATGCTCCAGAGGTCAACCTCCGGCGTTCCATCATCGGTTATGGGTGGGAAAGGTCTGGAGAGATATGGGTCAAACACGGGCACATGGGAGGAGTTTAAATGGGTAACATGGGCATGTTGGGCATCAGTCTGAAGAAGGGTCTCCAACCCCGAAACTTCACCCGTTCCTTCTCTCCAGAGATGTTGCCGGTCCCGCTGAGTCACTCCAGCGTTTTGTGTTTATGTTGGGCTGAAAGGATTGGTCCGTGCTGTGTGACTCCGTGACTTATTGAAGGCTATGGCTGGTAGATCTTTGGACATGAGAGGAATCAGAGAATATGGGGGGTCTGATGGCCAAAATGGACCTGAATCGTGCGAGTAGGCCTACCGAGTCTGCGCAGACCAGCGATCCCCCTAGGGACAATTTATAATTTTCCCCAAGGCAATTAACCTACAAACCTGCACGTCTTTGGTGCGTGTCCTGTGTACTTTTATATGTTTTCAGTACCTTACCAAGGAGATTTCTCCCTTCAAACAAAACCGGCATGATACCTGTCAGGTGTTGCTCCTACATACCTGTGTGCATCACTGGAGGTTGATCCTGTTCAGAAACTGAGGAGAGCACACAGTCTTGGCCAGGGGGGCAGGACGGAGGGCCATCGGAGCGGAGAGCGAGGGGGGACGGCAAGAACGAAGATTACCAGGCGAGGGGGGGTGGGGGGGGGATGCGTGCTGCCCTGTGCAACGGCATACAGTAGATAGGACTGTTTGGTGAACATTTCTAACTTTGTCGGTGCCCAAAACTTACCGACTGGGCGAGGTCTGCGGTGTGGTTTTACCAGGTTGCACGCAAAAAAAAAGCATTTAACTGCAACTTGCTACACTGTGACAAATACAGTATGATCGAATCATTGATTCATTGAGCAGGGAGGAGGTGAGGTGAGGGGTGGTGGGGATGGGGGTGGTGGTGGGGGGTGTGGGGGGAAGGGGAGGGGGGGAGGTGCAGAGGGGGAAGGTTGCAGAGGAAATCTTCTCACAGAGCTGGAATGTTTTGCTGAAGGAACAAAGATGAACCAAAAGGGGGCAGTGTGAGTCAACAGTTCAGTCACATTCGCCCTCATCTGGAGGTGCCGAGATCTCCGTAGATACACCAGAGTGAATGAGCAGAGAAATCCAAAACCCTGCGGTGCGATGCTTGTTAATGCTCTCAACGGACCGGCCAGACACCCACACCGGCACTTTGGTCTCCATTTAGTCTACTGCCACGTGTACCGAGGTACAGTGGAAAGCTTTTGTTGCGTGCTAACCAGTCAGCGGAAAGACGTAAAAACATAGAAACATAGAAAATAGGAGCAAGAGTAGGCCATTCGGCCCTTCGAGCCAGCACCGCCATTCAATATGATCATGGCTGATCATCCCCAATCAGTACCCCGTTCCTGCCTTCTCCCCATATCCCTTGATTCCGTTAGCCCTAAGGCCCATATCTAACTATCATAGAAACATAGAAACATAGAAATTAGGTGCAGGAGTAGGCCATTCGGCCCTTCAAGCCTGCACCGCCATTCAATATGATCATGGCTGATCATCCAACTCAGTATCCCGTACCTGCCTTCTCTCCATACCCTCTGATCCCCTTAGCCACAAGGGCCACATCTAACTCCCTCTTAAATATAGCCAATGAACTGACCTCAACTACCCTCTGTGGTCCTAAAGGATTTCCCCCTTATCCTTAAGCTGTGACCCCTTGTCCTGGACCTCCCCAACATCGGGAACAATCTTCCTGCATCTAGCCTGTCCAACCCCTTAAGAATTTTGTAAGTTTCTATAAGATCCCCTCTCAATCTCCTAAATTCTAGAGAGTATAAACCGAGTCTATGCAGTCTTTGTTCATAAGACAGTCCTGACATCCCAGGAATCAGTCAGGAATCAATCTATCAAAAGACTATACTCTACATGATTACAATCGAACGCTCTACAGAGTATGGATACATGATAAGGGAGTAACGTTTAGTTCAAGGTAAAGCTAGCAAAGTTCAAACTAGGATAGTCCGAGGGTCACCAATGAGGCAGATGGTAGTTCAGGTCTGCTCTCTTGTTGTGGTAGGACGGTTCAGTTGCCCGAGTGCTTCTTACTTAAGACACCACTAGCATCACCAGACCAGGCTGATCCCTGCAACACCGACCCAGTGCCACCATCAGGACCACAGGCCTTTAAGGCCAAGATAAGACTCTACACTTGTAAAAACTTAAAATTTGAAGAGGACAAGATAGCGGCAGAAATATGCCGCATCTTTGTGTCCTGCCTCGGTGAAGTCTACTATTCCATACGCTGCAATCATTGCACATTTGTACTTCTTCATGATTGGGCTTTTCATAGTATGAATTTACTGAAATCTATGCAATAACAAAGAATTTAACTGTATCTAGGTACACGTGACAATAAAGTGCAATTAACGCCTTCAATCGTTGATGACTAGATATGTTGTTAGACTTTAGTCTATAGAGGTACAGAGCAGAAAGAGGCCCTTCGCCTCACCGAGTCCACGCCGACCAGCGATCACCCGTACACTAACGCTATCCCACACGCCAGAGACGATTTTATAAGTTACTGAAGACAATGAACCTACAAACCTGTACGTCGTTCGAGTATGGGAGGAAACCGGTGCACCCAGGGATAACCCACGCGGTCAAAGGGAGAACATGCAAACTCCACACAGACAGCACCTGTAGTCAGGATCGAACCCGGGTCTCTGGCGCTGTAAGGCAGCAACTCTACCGCAGGCCTGAATGTTGAATGTTGGCAGGTTATTGATACGATACAGTGAAGTGGGAGGAAGGGATGTTTGGGGGGGTGGGGTCATTATTAACCTACGGGGCTCAACATCATATTTGAGGATTCACCTCCTTAACTCTCTGCACGTATCCATCCAACTGATCTATCTGGGGCTCATCAGGTCTACGCCTTGTTCTTTAGCAATACCTCGCATCCATGAAGGTTTGGAGGGATATGGGCCAAACGCAGGCAGATGGAACTAATGGGACACCTTGGACGACATGGGCAACTTCCCTGAAGCATTTCTGTAGCATTTAGGGATGACATTAAATGTGTGAGTTTCCAGTGATAGCCACCTCCGGAGAACAAATGAATCTGAGAGAACCGACCTGTGCGATTCAAAGAGGAAACTGCTGGAAGAACTCAGCAGGTCCAGCAGCATCTGTGGAAGGCGACGGACAGGCGATGTTTTGGGTCTCGACCCTTCCCCTCCACGGATGCTGCCTGACCTGCTGAGTTAATCTGAAGGAAGAATATTAATGTGCCAGCTTGATTTTTTTCAACAAAATTCATACTGAGTGAGATTTACATTTTAATTCTCGATCCATTGTTAAATTCCCCAGCTGCCATCGGGGGTTTTAAACTCTTGTCTCTGTGTCAATGGTCCTGAGCTCAAGCTACCAGTCTAGTAACTTAACCACTGTGCTACTGTACCTATGGACACTGTTACTGAATCTCTACTCATATCATCCCATCATTTAGCATATCTGTTTTTTTTCCCTGGCAACACAAATATCAACCAGGTTAAGATACATCACCCACGCTCCTCCTGTCTTGAAACTGTGCATTCCTCACCATATCGACACGATTCTCTTCATGAGAGTTTCTATCCCAGATTCCATTATTTTGGTCTCCCTCTCTCGTTTCCTCCTCGGCACAAAACAATGGTGACCTCTTCCTCTGATCCACCCCACTGAGCCCTGCACTGGTAACTATCTCATTCTTGGTATCCTGGAAAGGTACCTATCAGGCCAAATCTTTAACCCGGTGCTTACTGTAAGTTCCAAAGTTTACCTTGCAACCTTTACAAAGCCACCCGACGAATGCCAACAATTAGCACTTAAATTGTGCATTGCACTTAAATTAACATTGTAAAACATTCCAAGGTACATGTTCTGTTGTGCTGCAGCAAGTAAGAATTTCCTTGTCCTATCTGGAACATACGACAATAAAACACTCTTGAGTCTCTTGATAAGGGAGCAGTTCTCGGACTTAGCTGGCTCTACCATGCACTAACTGGTATTCCCTTAACATGCATCTACACACTGTAAATGGTTGGATTGCAATTATGCGTTGTTTTTTCTTCGGACTGGATAGCGCCCAACAAAAGCTTTTCACTGTACCTCTGTGCACGTGACAATAAACTCAAGTATTTTTAGGGAATTCGGGGCAGTAAGACAGTCACAAACACTGTTACACGAGAGGAGGGAAAACTGCTGTAATGTAACGTAGCACAAAGTGAGAAAACACAGAGGTTTCTGATATGGTTAAAGTTTTCTATGATTTAAAGAAAGCAAACTCCCTCCAGCTGATACCTTTCTCTGGTTATATGGTGAAGAATTCCCAGAGAATTCTCATAGAAAAATGTGTCCTTGCTTCATCTAATAATGCCAGAATCCATGAACCAGAGGCTGTTTAACCAGACTAAGAAATTGTATTGAAACTTGTGCACTGCCTTCAATGTCCAGTACTGTACAATGGAGAGAGGCCAACAGCTTGACCAAAATGATTGTAGTGCCCACGATGTAATGAGTAGGTAGACAAAGACATTAGACGTTGAAGATAGAGTAATTCTACTCTGTAGGACCCAGCAATTCCAATTACATTTGCTCCCCGATTCACGATGCTTCGACTTACGATATTTCGACTTTACAATGGTGTAAACGCTCGGCATGTGCAGAGAGCGGAACGGCACTTCTGGCCACGTGATCAAATTGCATTAAATGCGTTTTCGACTTACGATATTTTCGGTTTACGATGGGTTTATCGGAACGTAACCCCATCGCAGGTCGAGGGGCAGCTGTACCGTAATCAGGGAGGTTTCAATATATCTTCATATGTATCTCCTCCACCTCTTATTCTGAAAAAGAAATACTTCATTTATATAACATAACCTTAAGCCTTTCCACAACCTTAAGCCTTTCCAAAGTATTACCTTGAAGTGATGACACTGTGATAATTCAGGAAACCACTTGGGACCGCTTTACATTCACACACGTAACAATCTGGTAATGTTCAGCAAATCTACCTTTTTGTTGACATCGGTTAAACCAACAGTATTGATCCGGAGACGCTAGAAACAGCAGGTGCTGGAATTTTGAGCAAAACACAAATTGCCGGAGAAACTCAGTGGGTCAAGGCAGCATCTGTAGAGAGAAGTGGACCTCCAATGGAGGATCTATGGAGGAGATACGGAGGACAGGTTTTCAAGTTGCGACCCTTCTTCAGGTTTCGGGTTGCGACCCTTCCCTTATTGATCAGGACTCGTACAAAACATTGTATACATAACAAAATGGTCACTGAGTCACCCTCAGTGTCGCATCCACGGGGGGTTGTATCTGTGATGCTACTCACTGTACCTGGGCCTTGTACATTGGACTTGTACACTCAACTCAGCTTAACTTAACTCAAAATTATGTTGCAAAATGAAAACTAAATGTTTTCTTTCCAATTGTTTTTTGGGGATGGTTCACCAGACAATAGGTGGAGAGTTGATCACATCCCCGCAGAGAAACAGCAGGCATTTTATTCAGGGTAATTCTTCTTTACATAAAGGCAAGATAAATGGAAAAACAAGGAAGGCCAGGAGAGCCCTCAACTTCATTCATTATCTTATTAAGGGCCTCAACTCGAAACGTCGCCCATTACCTTTCTCCAGAGATGCTGCCTGACCCGCTGAGTTACTCTAGCATTTGGCGTCTATCTTCCTTGCCTATTAAAGGTGGTAATAGATGCTACCATGTTGCCACATCGACCATGAAATGGTGGTGGTCAAATTGATGTGGGCCCCAGCACAGAACATGCCATTCCTGAGCCATGCTGTCTGGTTACAGAAAATGACAACCTCAGCTCTTTGCATGTTCTCACCTCATTACTTTTGTCCTAAAATATTTGTTGTTGTTGTGCTTGACAAATGCGGTTCCAGACCTACATCGATGTGGTGAACTCTCCACGGCCCTCTGAAACAGCCCATCAATTTGCAAGATTCGAAGGACAAGTTAGCATGGACGATAAGTGTTCAAGCTCACAAGTTATTTTTTGGTTTAGAGATACAGCGCGGAAACAGGCCATTCGGCCCACCGACGCTGCACCAACCAGCGATCCCCGCATACTAATTAACACCATCTTGCACACTGGGAACAATTTACACATTTGTACCAATCCAATTAGCCTACAAACCTGTAATGTCCTTGAAGTGTGGGAGGAAACCGAAGAGCTCGGAGTAAACCCACTCAGGTCACAGGGGGGTACGTACAAACTCCGTACAGACAGCGCTCATAGTCAGCATCGAACCCGGGGCCCTGGAGCTGTAGGACAGCAACTCTACTGCTCCACACTGTGCCACCCAAAGTTACAGGAGCAGAAGTAGGCCCATCAAGTCTACTCCGCCATTCAATCATGGCTGATCTATCTTTCCCTCTCAACCCCATTCTCCTGCCTACACCCCATGACCCTTCACACACGAACCAATCAAGTATCTCTCAATCTCTGCCTTAAAAATATCCAATGACTTGGCCTCCACAGCCACAGATTCACCACTTTATTGGCAGCACTGTCCAGACCCTGTGAACTGAGAAATAATAGAGACAGACAACGTTTAACCCGGAGACACAAGGAACTGCAGGTGCTGGAATCTTGAACAAATGTCAAAAGTGACGATAAGACCACAAGTGTTCGGAGCAGGATTAGGCTAGTCAGCACATCAAGTCTACTCGGCCATTCAACCCCATTCTCCTGCCTTCTCCCCATAACCTCTGACACCCGCACTAATCAAGAGCTGAAGTCACTCAGCGGGTCAGGCAGCTTCTGTGGGGAGGATATGGACAGGCGACGTTTCGGGTCAAGGCCCGTCAACGTTGGGTCTATGTGAGTGTCATGTTAGTGAGGGGAGAGAGGAGAACCAGACTCTGTGTCATTGCCTCCTGAGGTAATCGAGCTGTTTTTTTGGCTCATGGTTCAGTAGGCTGGGCCCTGCTTCTCCACGGATCTCCTGCGACGTAACCCGCTGCCTGCCGTGAAGTGAACAGAACAGAACTTGGGGAGTGGGTTTGCGATAGTTTGAATGCACGAGGGCCTATTAATTGTACAAGGACATTGGAAGAGAGAGGCACCAAAACATATTGTAATTATACAGAGAATAATAGGTACCTAGGGGGTGAATTACTAGGCTGTAACCCAATTAAGGGGCTTGGATGACATCATAAATCATTGCAATGAAACCGGAGCATTTGGTAAACAGCATCGGAAGCCCGAGATCAGGTTACAGCCTTTTTTAAAGATTTTTTTTCTTTTAATTTATTTTTGAAAATATATACATTATAGGCCGGGCTGACAGCTTCGACTGAGTTGCTGTGGACTGGTAGTGTTCTTCAGTGTGCACGGTTGGACATTAATGAGCTCATGTGACTCAGAATGATATTACTAACTCTTTATGATGTGATTACACCTTGGTGTGACTGACAGAAGGGTACGACAAGGTTGCCCATTCAAAGTCGGTTATAATTTTATTTATTTTCCAGAGGTGGGCATCATAATTGCTTTATTCTTTCCGATGCAATGAAATAATACAGCAAATTGAAAAGAGATGTTTTGGTTTTGTTCATTTTGCTAATGCTCTTTTTGTGGTAGAGATTTCACTGGGATAAGCAGTGGAACTGATCCACAGTGCTGTCTGACGAACACCTTATTCGCAAACTACTCAGCAAGTGTTCAAAAGCTATGGGCATCTCCTTTGACTCTCCCCTCTCACATTGCTCAGCCTGGGTCCCATCCTTGATCGGACTTTACCTGCTTAACCCTGCACTAACCGTTATTCCCTTGTCAATGCAGACACAAAAAAGCTGGAGTAACTCAGCGGGACGGGCAGCATCTCTGTAGAGAAGGAATGGTCGACGTTTCAGGTGGAGACCCTTCTTCAGACTGTGTATCTATACGCTGTGAATGGCTCGATTGCAATCAGCTATTGTCTTTCTGCTGGCCGGTTAGCAGGCAACAGAAGCTGTCCGCTGTACCTCGCTACACGTGGCAATAAACTAAACTGAACGAAAGGAAAGAAATGCATTCCAATCCAGAAGCGTCTGAAATATCTTTTAAAGTTTCAGGGAAGTTTCTGTTGTCAAATGTTGATGCTCAAGACTTTGATGTGTAAATGTTTTACACTATAAGTATCCAAACACGGTGCAAAACCACAGGTAACAAGCCCCTGCCGTGTGATGAAACGAGGCTACCCTCGGGAAAAGGCAACACAGGCAATCCCTCCAAGGAAGAATTTTTTTTCCAATGGAAAACGTTGCTCTTTAAGTGGAATTGTTCTCATGAGGATGTTTAGTTATCACGGGGATTCCTGTCGCCTACACACCCACACACACACACACACACACTGACATGGGTATTGTGTAAGAGGGGACTGCAGATGCTGGTTTACACCGAAGATAGGCACAAAATGCTGGAGTAACATCAGAGGGACCAGGCAGCGTCTCTGGAGAGAAGGAATGGGTGACGTTTCAGGTCGAGACCCCTTCTTCGGAAGAAAGATGCTGCCTGTCCCCCTGAGTTACTCCAGCATTTTGTGTCTAACTTTGACTTTTGAGTATTAATGGGGAATCCGCTTTCTAAACGTGCAATTTTCCCCGGAAGACATGAAACCGTTGCGACGGGGTGAAGTCTACGGCTGCCGACGGTGTGGTGATTCGCGGGCAGGATGGGGGCGAATGAGGGTGAAATGCAGACACAGCCCGCTGTGGAGTAAACAAACACACTCCACAAACACACTCGCATGTCACAGATCGAACGAAGCTTTCTGTGTCAAGGCTGATTGAGGACACACTCCTTCTTGATAGGACGATCTGTCAGGTTAACAACTGCTCTCGCCCAACCCTCTCTCTCTCTATCTCTCTCTCTCTCGTGTTGGAAGGAACTGCAGTTGTTGATTTAAACCGAAGATAGACACAAAAGGCTGGAGTAACTCAGAGGGACAGGCAGTATCTCTGGGTAGAAGGAATGGGCGACGTTTCGGGTCGAGACCCTTCTTCAGACATCAGTCTTCTCCAGAGATGTGGTCTAACCCCGCTGAGTTACTCCAACTTTCTGTGCCTATCCTCTCTCTCTCTCTCTCGTTCTCTCTCATTCTCTCCATCTCTCTCTCTCCCTCCCTCCATCTCTCTCTCTCTCTCTCTCTCTCTCTCTCTCTCCCTCTCTCTATCTCTCTCTCTCCCTCTCTCCCTCTCTCTATCTCTCTCTCTCTCCCTCTCTCCATCTCTCTATCTCTCTCTCTCCCTCTCCTCCATCTCTCTCTCTCTCTCTCTCTCCCTCTCTCTATCTCTCTCTCTCTCCCTCTCTCCCCTCTATCTCTCTCTCTCCCGCTCTCTCCCTCTCCCTCTCTACCTCTCTCTCTCTCTCACACACGCTCTCTCCATCTCCCTCTCTCCCCCTCTCCCTCTCTTCCTCTACTTCTCTATCTATCTCTCTCTCCCTCTCTCTCTTTCTCTCTCCCTCTCTCTCTCTCTCCCTCTCTCCATCTCTCTATCTCTCTCTCTCCCTCTCTCCATCTCTCTCTCTCTCTCTCTCCCTCTCTCCATCTCTCCCCCCTCTCTCTCGCTATCCACACTATCGCTTGCTCCTTGAGTTCAGTTCCTCTCTCTTTCCCCTTTCGCATTCTCCAAGTTGTGTTTCCTCGTGTCTGAAGAAGGGTTTCGACCCCGAAACGTCACCCAATCCTTCTCTCCAGAGATGCTGCCTGTCCGCTGAGTTACTCCAGCATTTTGTGTCGATCTTCGGTTTAAACCAGCATCTGCAGTTCCTCCCTACACTGTGTTTCCCTCAAATGTACATTCTTCTCCATGCAGAGAATGAGGGTAAAATTTTGCAGGAAACCATTAAACAGTATTTCCTTGTTTTGTTTTATAGTTACAATTACAAGCAGAATATCTGACGGCGGCGCTCACATCCAATTCGAGCTGTGGGGGCGGTTAGTTCGAGACCAAGTTCAAGAGAGAGTTTTATTGTCATGTGTCCCTGATCGGACAATGAAATTCTGGCTTTGCTTCAGCACAACAGAACATAGTAGGCGTTGACTACAAAACAGATCAGTGTGTCCATATATCATTATATAAATATATACACACATGAATCAATAAACTGATAAAGTGCAAATAACAGATAAAGGGGTACTAATGTTCAGAGTTTTGTCCGAGCCAGGTTTAATAGCCTGATGGCTGTGGGGAAGTAGCTATTCCTGAACCTGGTCGTTGCAGTCCTCAGGCTCCTGTACCTTCTACTCGAAGGTAGCAGGGAGATGAGTGTGTGGCCAGGGTGGTGTGGGTCCTTGATGATGCTGCCAGCCTTTTTGAGGCATCGACTGCGATAGATCCCCTCGATGGAAGGAGAGTCAGAGCCGATGATGGACTGGGCAGTGTTTACTACCTTTTGTAATATTTCATGTAGATATGTTCAGTGTGGGATCGAACCGGTACCCACAGACTTGATATGGCCGAGTCCGCGCGATGTCTGAGTCTATAAGGAGAAAGGATTCTTGCCAAATGGTAAAGAGTAAATTACAAAAAATTAATAATAATTTAAAAAACATTTAAAAAACATTTAAAAAAATAAATAAATATCTAATAATAATAATAATAATAATAATAATAATATTAGTGTGTGTAGGAAGTAACTGCAGATGCTACTTTAAACCAAGATAGACACAAAATGCTGGAGTAACTCAGCGGGACAGGCAGCATCTCTGGAGAGAAGGAATTGAATCAAATACTCATAGATTGATGGAGTGACACAGTGTGGAAACAGGCCCTTCGGCCCAACTTGCCCACACCGGCCAACCTGTCCCAGCTATACCAGTCCCATCTGCCTGCGTTTGGCCCATATCCATCCAAACCTGTCCTATCCATGTATCTGTCTAAAAGATGGACACACATAACGGTGGAGTAACTCGGGGAGGGGGGGGGGGGGGGGGGGGGGCAGGTGGCATCACTGGAGAGAAGGAATGGGTGACGTTTTGGGTCGAGAGCCTTCTTCAGGGCGAGTTCTGCTCGCTGGTTATAAATTTTGTCATCTTGCCGGCAAAATCCAGCTGCCAATGGTTTAGTGGCCAGAGTGGTCCACAAAGACCAGCCTGCGTGTAAGATAGACACGGAAACGCTGGAGTAACTCAGCGGGACTGGCGCATCCCTGGGTCTGACGAAGGGTCTCGGCCCGAAACGTCGCCCATTCCTTCTCTCCAGAGAATCTACCTGTCCCGCTGAGTTACTCCAGCATCTTGTGTCTATCCTCGGTGTAAACCGGCATCTGCATTTCGCCTGTGTGTGTGTGTGTGTGTGTGTGTGTGTGAGGTGGCGGTGAGTTACCTGCACCGTGAGCGGTGATGCTCCAATACTAATTCCAAACTGCATCTACAAGATGTTTTATTTTAAAAACGTGGATAGAAAACACGTTTAAAAATTCCATTGCATCGCGCCAGAACTTCAAGGGTGAGATATTGCCATAATGTACTTGCAGCTATTAAACATTACCCACGGCCATCAAAGATAGACACAAAGTGCTGGAGTAACTCAGCGGGACGGGCAGCATCTCTGGAGAAAAGGAACGGGTGACTTCTTCAGACCCGAAACGAAACGTCGCCCGTTCCTTCTCCCCGGAGATGCTGCCTGACCCGCTGAGTTACTCCAGCACTTTGTGTCTATCTTCGGAGTAAGCCAGCATCTGCAATTCCTTCCTGCCCATGACAATCGCGTATTGTCAGTCGCAGATTGGCCCGTGTTTATGAGAGTGCAGTGTGTTGTGATTGACTGGGTGACTGCGTGTGATGCTAGATGCGTGCCTACATGTATCCCTCTTTGTTGCCCAGTGTGAACTGAAGCTCTAGCGGGTGAGGGGTGGGGAGGGGGGGGGGGGGGGGAGCATCGCACAGACGATTTTGTGTTTGTTTTTACATAATCCATAGCCGCCGACTTTATGTGGAACATGAGTAGCCAGCATAGTAAACGGCGAGTGTTTCTCTGCTAAACTACCGCCTTGGCACATTGCATTACAGGACCTGGGAACACCTCCGGAATAACGGCCTAGAATATGAAATTTTGGAAGGTTTACTAAGGTTCTGTGTTTGGAATTAAGTACATACTCAAAAACCTAGTGTTTTTTTAAACTAATTTGAGAGTTGTGCCTAGGTTTTTTTGTGCTGATGGGTCAGGGGAGGGTGCGGGGACGGGACGGGTTGGGAAAGTGTAAATTTTAAAGGGCCTGTCCCACCAGCATGCAACTCTATGCGATGAGCGCGACCTAACGTGGTCGCTTGAGCCGTCCGGCGTCGCGGTTATCAATAATCAAATCACTCGAAGCTCAGAGTTAAGCCTGCCACCATATGGCATGTTAGCAGGTTCGCGCGGGTGAAGCCAGCAACAATCCCATTTACCTGCCCCACGCTCTTAAATCAACGCTCACTCACTCACTCACCCCCTCCCTCCCTCCCTCCCTCCCTCTTTCCCTCACACACTCACACACTCACACACTCACTCACACACTCACTCACTCACTCACACACTCACACACTCACTCACACACTCACACACTCACACAATCACTCACACACTCACACACTCACTCACTCACACACTCACTCACACACTCACACAATCACTCACACACTCACTCACACACTCACACTCACTCATACACTCACTCTCTCACTCATTCCTCACACAATCACTCACACACTCACTCACACACTCACACTCACTCACACACTCACTCTCTCACTCATTCACACACTCACTCACTCACTCACTCACTCACTCACTCACTCACTCACTCACTCACTCACTCACTCACTCACTCACTCACTCACTCACTCACTCACTCACTCACTCACTCACTCACTCACACACTTAAACACTCACTCACTTACTCACTCACTCACTCACTCACTCACTCACTCACTCACTCACTCACTCACTCACTCACTCACTCACTCACTCACTCACTCACTCACTCACTCACTCACTCACTCACTCACACACTTAAACACTCACTCACACTCACTCACTCACTCACTCACTCACTCACTCACTCACTCACTCACTCACTCACTCACTCACTCACTCACTCACTCACTCGCTCACTCACTCACTCACTCACTCACTCACTCACTCACTCACTCACTCACACACTCACACACTCACACAATCACTCACTCACTCATTCACTCACTCACTCACTCACTCACTCACTCACTCACTCACTCACTCACTCACTCACTCACTCACTCACTCACTCACTCACTCACTCACTCACTCACTCACTCACTCACACAAACACTCACTCGCAAACATAGTGGGAATTGGAAGCCAGCATTGATTGAGCAAGAAGATATTTTCCTTGCAACTTTGCCTCCAATCACCAATGTTAACCCTGACCGGCGTGTAACTGAGTGATATAAACATTTTTTTGCTCATCGTTTCACTAAACGCCGTGGTTTTCTTACCGCTGCGCTATGTTTTGGGAAGTTATTTTTTTTAATTCAAAAATGGTTTCCCGTGATAAAGTTTCAAAAATATTCGCAACCACGCTTTCTTCTCGCACCCCCGACCCCCTAAAATGCCCTGAACAAATTCTAGCGTCGCAGAATGCAAGATGATGCGCGCATTACCTGCCGCAAATGTAAAACAAATCATTTCAGCTCTTTTAAACGATCATTATTTTCGAATAATGCAATAGATATGTGCATTGCTGAGTTTTCACGGTGAACATTGCTCCGCATTGTGACAAGGTGAATGGGTGGACGATGAAAGCTCTTGCAAGCAAAAGCCCCCTCATTTAGATTTCTTGCAGAAAACAGCTAATTGCATTTACTTAGAGCGCTGATTGCCAATGTTGTTGGTACAAATAGCTATTTTTCACTGCGATGGTTTGCCCGCGTGTCTATTGTCTCCGAATGAGTGCCCTACGACATAAGCTTCAGGTTTGTATGTGTGTGTGAGTATTTGTGTGAATGTATATGTGTGAATGTGTGTGTGTGTGTGTGTGTGTGTGTGTGTGTGAGTGTGAGTGTGAGTGTGGTTGTGTGTGTGAATGTGTGTGTGTGAATGCGTGTGTGTGTGTGTGTGTGTGTGTGTGTGTGTGTGTGTATGTGTGTGTGTGAGTGTGTGTGTGTGTATGTGTGAGTGTATGTGCGTATGTGTATGTGCGTGTGTATGTGTGAGTGTGTGTGCGAGTGTGTGTGTATGTATGTGTGTGTGTATATTTGTGTGTGTGTATGTGTGTATGTATGTGTGTGTGTGTGCGTGTATGTGTGTGTGTGTATGTGTATGTATGTATGTATGTGTGTGTGTGTATTTGTGTGTGTGAGTGTGTGTGAGTGAGTGTGTGAGTGTGTGAGCGTATGTGAGTGTGAGTGTGAGTGTGTGTGAGCGTGTGTGAGCGTGTGTGAGAGTGTGTGTGTGAATGTGTGTGAGTGTGAGTGAGTGTGAGTGTGTGTGTGTGTGCGTGAGTGTGAGTGTGAGTGTGAGCGTGTGTGTGAGTGTGTGCGAGTGTGAGTGTGTGTGTGTGTGAGTGTGTGTAAGTGTGAGTGTGCGTGTGAGTGTGGGTGTGAGTGTGTGTGAGTGTGTGTGAGAGAGAGCGTGCGTGAAATTGGCCATACTGTGGGATAAGGACACCACGGACAATGATGTGGCCAAGGCGACGCTCCATATCTGCCCCCAGTCCTCGTTCGCTGAAACCAACAGCAAAGTCAATTCCCGTCGATATTTGCCATTCGGAATGTGGGTATGGGTTGTGTGGGAAGACAAGAACTACGGGCTGCTGTACCAGGTCCTGTGCCCGCAGACGTGTCCCTCTGCAAGTGACAGGCCTGAACAAAAACTAAGAGACCCTCTGGCTAAATGAGCGAGAGAGGTGGGTTTGAAAGCACAGCCGAGTGCACTATATTTGCACATGGACCGAGATGCAGTGAAATTCATCTTTGTGCACAGTCCAATACAAGTATCTATACATAAGTACTATACAGTTTGCGCCCATCGTATCTTTTATAATTTTAATTCAAGGCTTATTTCCACCCTGTGTGAATTCAGGTCAACTGCGCTGTGGCCACTGCTCGGGTTTGTTGGGCTCCACTCATCTTGAGCGTTGCCTCCACATCTAGTGGAGAAGCAAGAGTGGACACCGGTCGCTCACTCGCTCCTTGCTGTCAACCGTAGGTCCCGAATCAAAGATAGACGCATAAATGCTGGAGTAACTCAGCGAGACAGGCGAGACACCTTCTTCTGCACTGAATCGTCACCCGTTCCTTCTCTCCAGAGACGCTGCCTGTCCCGCTGAGTTACTCCGGCTTTTTTTTTGTGTCTATCTTCGGTTTAAACCAGCATCTGCAGTTCCCTCCTCTGCAGTCAGTCTTGATGCATAGAGTTAGTTGTCCACTCGTGGAGTGATATCGAGACCATATCTCACGGACAGGTTTTAAAAGCTCAAAGATGCCGGTTTCGACGTCTTGACATTTTAAATTCAACTCAGGTGTATTTGTCGATTTTTTTAATGACAGAGTGATGGAAGGTTAAAATGCTACAGTGGTGTAGTTAGTGATCAATATCGCTTAAACTTTCCAAGTTGCATCCAAGTTTCGTCGCCAAGTTGTATTTTGAGGTGTGAGTTTAAATACCGTGTCAGCGGGATGCTGAAATACATCACAGTCCAAACCCAGTCACGATGTGTTTTCTTGGTGAATGTTAAAGAACAAATAATCTCCAATTTAACCCGTTTGTGTTTTTACTGCACCGACACGTCGCTGATAAATAGACAAATCAAAGCAGCCATTCCGCCCATTGTTTGGCGAGGGATATCTCTGATGTAAAAAGTCACCCGTCCCAGTCTCAGCATCTTGCACTGCTGCTCTTCACGTGGAAAATGCAAAGCCTTTTTTTAAAATATAAGTAATCGCCATCAACCCGCACAACCATAGCAGCAGGCGTGAAGCCCAAAGCATCATCAAAGTGGAAATGAAGGTGCCGGGGTTCTGTTCTGGGCTGGGAACTTTCGGAGTTCAAGCCGCCGAAGGCGCGGCTGCCAAAGTTGAATTGATCACACATCCGACCCGCACAAGAGTCCAGCACCAAGAGTACGGGCGGGGTTACAGCGCGGTGGAGATACAAGCTATCGAGGAATTCGTAAAAAAATAAACGGGAACAGGAATTTAAACACTCAGTTAATTGCTGACAAACTGCCTATTAACCGATGGTTCTCAACAATCCTGGCCCAAAAGGTTTATTGCTGACAGGTTTTTTTTTAGCACAGAGGCAGAATCTGACTTGGGTCCACTGTTAATTGAGATAAGGCTTGCTGTTAATTGAGATAAGCTTGTGACCGCTACACTTTGGCCAACGATTTGACATTATCGAGGGAAGCAATACTGACCACGACGTCTTACAGAGTCTAGACAATGATGGTCAAAACGGGACCGTGGACTCTACGGTATCCTTATCAAGATAGTGATAAGACTCACATTGTCTTGGTTGGGTCAGGCCATCCACTTGGGTTCCTCAATGCAAATCGCATAACAGCACATACAAATAATGCCAACTAGTAGGTAGGGGGGGGGGGGGGGGGGGGGGAAGCCCAGTATAAATATTAGAAAGACAGGAGACTTATTTTAAAGGGTCAGAGAAAAGACACAGAATCCATTTCTCAGACCCCTGTCGTCAACGCACGGCTTGTTTGCCCGCGACACTTATTTGGTGTGTGTTTCTACTCTTGTAATCAATGTAGTTGTGTTTTGGAAATCCGCCTTGTACATTTTAACCTCTGGAGAAATTACTCCTCACAATCAAACGTGCTTCAGTTAAAAATATGAGTGTGTTTAGACTGCTTTATTAGCTGGAAGTATCTCTCTTTTTTCGGTTTGAAGAGGGGAAATGTAACACACAAAATAGCGATTATTACCAGATCAATTCATTCAGAAAAGGGACCAAGATAGTGAAGTACATTGGCCTTTGAAATATAGGTTGAAGCAGTATAATCTCCCTAAAGTAAGGGTAGTAGTACATACTTATAACATACAGGGGATAATTTCTTGACTTAAGGTTAGGATTCTAGAAAGGGATGGACTCAACAACATTGCAGGTACAGGTTAGGTATGATACGTTATTTGCCACATGTACCGAGATACAGTGAAATTCATTTCATTTTTGTATTTCATTTCGTCTTTGTAATTCATTTCATTTTGTGTACGTGTGTGAGAAGGAACTGCACATGCTGGTTTGAACCGAAGGTGGACACAATCATCAGCCCGAAGAAGGGTCTCGACCCGAAACGTCGCCCATTCCTTCTCTCCGGAGATGCTGCCCGTCCCGCTGAGTTACCCCAGCATTTTGTGTCTATTCTCCTTCTGCATGCAGTTCAGCGCCACTATACATAGGTATCACTCTATACATGAGGTCGGCAAGCACAGGGCTAATGAATGCGAGTTAGCTCACTCACAATAAAGGTTAACA
>OY740789.1:14684892-15019469 GCA_963514005.1 Raja brachyura
GATTGTGTTTTGATGTGTTGTATTTTATGATTTGTGTTGAATAAAGTTTTTGAAATGAAAAAAAAAAAAAAAAAAAAAAGAGAGAGAGAGAGAGAGAAAAAGAAAGAAAGGAAGAAGGAAAGAAGAAGACAAAATGCTTTTTCACAATCAGGATTTAAATTTGAGCAAAGAGCACTCCTCAATTAAATATGATCAAGTCGCTGTGTTGATTAGAACGTTACTAGCCCCCTGTGGTTCAAGTTCCTGCATAGGTTTTTCACTGAGAAGGCAATGACCACATTATGCAGGTTCAGCATTCTCACAAATCTGTTAACCAGAACTCAACTGTCCTGAGGAATTGGGTGGCTTGTCGTTATTTGACTCAGTAGCAAAAATGGGCTGCTTTCTCACTTCCCACAGTCTCAGCACTGTTTTCGCTCCACCTGGCCTTCTTAGATGATATCACAAATATATTTCCCATTCAGCCACATGCGTAAAGGCATTCGCCTAAGACATCTTGTCCCTAAATGCAGATGTGATGTTAATGCAAGGTGTGTGAGATGATTTGTCCTTTGAAAGAATTTGGCCTTGCAGGTGAGAGGGTGTATCAAGGACATCAACTTGTGAAAATGGTCAGGTTTATACGTGACATGAGTGCAGTTAGTCACTGCCTAGTTATCTTGTGGTTGCATAATGTTGTGGGGAGAGCAAGGAAGGACTTATCTACAGTGCAGTGCAGTTGTTCAATATTTCAGTTACAGACTTTGCATAGCCCGAGATGACTTTAAGATCCCTTTCAATTTTACGGTGAACCTTTGGCGTTTGAACTATTTAAATTCAATTATTTTTTCTAGAGTTTAAAACGATATTTTTTATTGAACCACATTGACCTTAATCTATCCAAGTATATGGAGTTGAGTAGAACAGGTTGCCCAAATTCTCACAACAACTTAATTCCAGTGAAAAATCTCTAATCCTCGGTGCCCATAATTTTCTAATAGTGTATATTTATAGATATGTGGCTATAAGGCATCTCAAACATGCAACAAATGGACTACCACCAAGCTCTGGGGGGGTTATTTTGAAAGGTGAAGCTACAGTCAACTCTCTCACTTGACAGTGTGTTTGGTCACAGCGAGTCCATCACTTATTATGTTGAAGATGGACACAAAATGCTGGAGTAACTCAGCGGGACGGGCAGCATCTCTGGAGGGAAGGAATGGGCGATGTTTTGGGTCGAGACCCTTCTTCGGACTCCACAAAATGCTGGAGTAACTCATCGGGACGGGCAGCATCTCTGGAGGGAAGGAATAGGTGATGGTTTGGGTCGAGACCCTTCTTCAGACTCCACAGAATGCTGGAGTAACTCATCAGGGACAGGCAGCATCTCTGTGGAGAAGGAATCTCAAACCGAAACGTTACCCATTCCTTCTCACCAGAAATGCTGTCTGTTCCACGATGTTACTCCACTATTTTGTGTCTATCTTCAGGGTAAACCAGAATCTGACGTTCCTTCCTACGTATTACGTTGAGAAGGGCTGGCAAAACTTTCACAAGGCTTGGTTGGGCCAAAGGACCAGTTTCCGTACTATATAGCCCTGTAACTCCGTGGCTATGATTCTCCTGTTAACTGGGGAACACTAGACACTGAGAATGGAGCCTTGAAAATTTATAATAACCAGTTCACCACAGAGTAATGGTTTGCAGAATCATGGAGGTGAAGGTTGCAGCATTTGGTGACCCTTCTTTGTTGTTTCCTGTTAGGGTAAGAAATGAGGATGTAGCCGGCAATAAAAAATATTATATTTTATTGAAGATAGTCAACGTGAAATTAGTGGCTTGTACAACACTGCATCAAAAGACATTCCATATGGAACACAAACTTCTTAGCGTCAATACAATAACATTGATATTCTCAGTCAATATAATATTATGAGAAGTACAGCGTAGGACTTGATTATGTTATGAAATGCTGCTCTCACCACAATCCAAAATGGTTGCGACAAAGTTCAACAGCTTAGCAATTGCGAGTCTAAAGGGCCTAAGTGTTTAAGAAGGGACTGCAGATGCTGGAAAATCGAAGGTACACAAAAGTGCTGGAGAAACTCAGCGGGTGCAGCAGCATCGATGGAACGAAGGAAATAGGCAATGTTTTGGGCCAAAACCCTTCTTCAGTCTAAAGGGCCTGTCCCACTATACGAGTTTACCCAAGAGCTCTCCCGAGTTTAAAAAAAAATCAAACTGCGGTAAGCAGTTAGAATGTGCGTAGCGGGTACGTCGGAGCTCGGGACGTCTCTTAGCGGCTCGTAACGCAAACGGCAGGTACTCGGGAAACGTGGTTAGCTCGTGATGTTTTTTCAACATTTTGAAAAATGTCCACGAGAGCCCCGAGTGGCTTGTACTGTACTTCTCCGAGTTTGAATCAGGGAAAACTCGGGAGAACTCTTGAATTATCGTGTAGTATTGATTGGAGAAGAATCTTCGTACCTCCAAGAGTTGTGAGTCTGTGGAATTCTGTACCTGAATTTTGTGTAGTTTAGTTTAGTTTAGTTTAGTTTAGCTTAGTTTAGTTCAGTTTAGCTTAGAGATAGTGTAGAAACAGACCACTGACAATAGTGGGAGAGTCTAGGACCAGAGGGCAAAGCCTCAGAACAAAAGGAGGTACCTTTAGAAAGGAAATGAGGAGGATTTTCTTTAGTCAGTGGGTGGTGAATCGGTGGAATTAATTGCCACAGGCAGCTATGGAGACCAAGTCATTGGGTATTTTGACAGACTGACAGATATTTGATTAGTACGGGTGTCAGAAGTTATGGGGAGCAAACTGGAGAATGGGGTTAGGAAGGAAAGATAGATCAGTCATGATTGAATGGCAGAGCAGACACGATGGTCCGAAAAGCCTCATTCTGCGCCTGTGACTTAAAAAGTGATAGGCGCAGAGGTGAATCTGGTCACGCAAACCTGTTGTGCACAATTCAATTTTTTTCACTGACCGCTTCTCAAGAATAAATAAACAGAAGCAACTGATTGTTCTGATCACACTTTTTTATGGAGGCATTAACCTGTTTAAAATAGACAAGTGAATAGCTCCATTAAACTACTGTAAGTATTAAATCTGTTAAGAATTCCTTCAAAATTACAAGCAATGATGAAACAGCTGCAACAGCTGTTTATCAGATACAACTACTAAAATTAGGTTTAGTTTAGAGATACAGAATGGAAACAAGCCCTTCGCCCCACCAAGTCTGCGTGGACCTGCGATCACTCTGTACACCAGCACTATCCAATAGACTAGGGACCATTTACAAATTTTACCCGAACCAATTAACCTACAATCCTGCACGTCTTTGGAGTGTGGGAAGAAACCGGAGCACCCGGAGAAAACCCACTCGGTCACGGGGGAAGGTACAAACGTCATACAGATAGCACCCTTAGTCCGGATTGGACGCAGGTACCTGGTGCTCTTGGGCAGAAACTCTACTGCTGCACCACCGGCTTCTGTTGAAGCTGAGGAACCAAATTTCCACAGGCGCTGCTACATTGCATATTTAGCTCACGTGAACGCAACAACACTTTCCCTCTGACTGAGAGGAAACTTCTCCTGTCAGAGGGAGAGGAAACTTCCCCTTTGCTGTCCCTCCCCCACCCTAGTCGTTGTACTAGTTTCAATGTCATCCAGGTGAGTCTCATTGTCTGTAACCCATTTTCACCTAGCCCACAGCTAACAATGGCCCGTTCCCTTTCTCATTGATACTTTTTTTGCATATAGAAACATAGAAAATAGATGCAGGAGGAGGCCATTCAGCCCTTCGAGCCAGCACCGCCATTCATTTTATTATTTTATTCATTTGTTCTATATCTGTCTATATAACCTCTCTGCCTCAGAGGGCGGTGTAGGCCGGTTCTCTGGATGCTTTCAAGAGAGAGCTAGATAGGGCTCTTAAAAATAGCGGAGTCAGGGGATATGGGGAGAAGGCAGGAACGGTGTACTGATTGGGGATGATCAGCCATGATCACATTGAATGGCGGCGCTGGCTCGAAGGGCCGAATGGCCTACTCCTGCACCTATTGTCTGTTGTCCATTGTCATATTTCCCATTTCCCTTTGCCTGACTCTTGGTCTGAAGAAGGGTCTCGACCCGAAAGGTCACCTATTCCTTTCCTCCAGTGATTTAACTCAGTCTGACCCGCTGAGTTACTCCAGCTTTTCGTCTCTTTCTCCTGTCAAATGTGCGTGGAACACTGTCACAATATTCCCGCTGGTGAAGTGGGATCCTTAAATATGGGAGAGAGGGCAGGCACAAATTAGCTTGATTTGCACCTGTATACTGAAAGTTTAGGGACCAATTCAGTGGCATATCAGCAAAGAGCATCAGGCCACATGTCAATGCCAGAGTACTCAGACTATAATTTACTCTGACTTTGTGGGCAAAATCACTGGGAAGTTAAATAACTGTTTAACCATTCGACAGGAGTGGGGGTTTTATGGTTGGAGGGTTTTGTGGTGGGTGAAGGTGGGAGTGTTTGTGTAGGTGTGCAAGCATGGTGTGATTTGCAGTTACTCTGTGGTGTGCTTGCAGGCATGGTTTCAGAGACTGGAACGGAATGGAACTGATTGCTCTGGATAAGTGAATGTGCAGCAACACAAGATAGTAATCAAGCACTATCAGGCAGTCACGGTGGCGCAGCGATAGAGTTGCTTCCTTACAGCGAATGCTGTGCTGGAGACCCGGGTTCCATCCCGACCACGGGTGCTGTCTGTACGGAGTTTGTACGTTCTCCCCGTGACCTGCGTGTGTTTTCTCAGAGATCTTCGGTTTCCTCCCACACTCCAAAGATGTACAGGTACTGTATGTAGGTTAATTGGCTTTGTAAATGTAAAAACTGTCCCTAGTGTTAGGAAAGTGTTAATATGCGGGGATCGCTGGTCGGCGCGGACCCGGTGGCCCGGTGTTTCCGCGCTGTATCTCTAAACTTAAATGGATGCCCCTGATGCACCATGGCCCTTGTCCTGCCTCGGTAAAGCTAAATTTACTTGACATAATGTTACCACAATCTTGACAGAAGTCCCAGAGAGCATCGGAACATTAAATTATTTTTTTTAATTTTGGTGCATTAGGATTAGCAAATGCATTAGGTGCATTTTGCTTGTTGACGAACAGCTATATGAGCTCGACGGAAATATAACGTTTAGTGTGGTTCAGAGATGCAGCGTGGAATCAGACCCTTCGGCCCATCGAGTCTGTGCCGACCTGCGTTCCCCGTACATTAACACTATCCTACACACTAGGTACAATTCACAAAGTTCCCAATAATCGGCAGTACAATAACGCCCAATAATCTGTTTGCGATTATTACATTGATTTGCTAATTTCCACCTGAATACTGAAATGTTAGGGACAAATCAACTGGTTCGTCGGCAATTGTCTATTTCTGATTATGTTTATGGTACATTTTCCCCTGCATATTGAAAGGCTAAGGACTGATCAAGTGATATATCAGCAGTAGTCTGTCTTTATTGATGTTGATGTCAGGCACAAAGTAACTCAACGGGCTGGAGTAACTCAACGGGTCAGGCAGCATCTCTGGAGGAAAGGAATAGGCGAAGTTTTGGGTCGAGACCTTTCTTCAGACTGAGAGTCAGGAGAAAGAGAAACTTGATGTTGTTGTTGTCAATGTTGATGGATGAGTGTGGCAGGAATGAGGATTGTTCTCATTGTTCAGAAATATGTTTGACCAGAAGATGGGATTCCACCTCTTGCATCCATCATCATGAAATATCTAAGGAGGGTAAATAATCCATCATGTCAACCATATACAGTGGTCAGGATAGGAAGAGTTCTCTGAAACCCAGCAAAATATTGAATGTCAACACTTCAAACAATGTTTGTTGCAAGCTGGAAGCAGATGGAGCTACTGAATAATTGTAAACATAGAAACATAGAAACAAAGAAAATACTTGCAGGAGGAGGCCATTCGGTCCTTCGAGCCAGCACCGCTATTCATTGCGATCATGGTTGATCGTCCGCTATCAATAACCCGTGCCTGCCTTCTCCCCATATCCCTTGACTCCACTAGCCCCTAGAGCTCTATCTAACTCTCTCTTAAATCCATCCAGTGATTTGGCCTCCACTGCCCTCTGTGGCAGGGAATTCCACAAATTCCCAACTCTCTGGGTGAAAACGTTTTTTCTCACCTCAGTCTTAAATGACCTCCCCTTTATTCTAAGCCTGTTGCCCCTGCTTCTGGACTCGCCCAACATTGGGAACATTTTTCCTGCATCTAGCTTGTCCAGTCCTTTTATAATTTTATATGTTTCTATAAGATCCCCCCTCATCCCTCTAAACTCCAGTGAATACAAGCCTAGTCTTTTCAATCTTTCCTCATATGACAGTCCCGCCATCCCAGGGATCAATCTTGTGAACCTACGCTGCACTGCCTCAATTACAAGGATGTCCTTCCTCAAATTAGGAGACCAAAACTGTACACAATAAACATACATCAATTTGAATATATTTTATATGAAAATTAACTTGACCATGGCAGACATTTTAAATCCTTCTTTATCCTCAATAGGTTTTATGTTGAACCTTCATCTCTCTTTACAAGCAAAAAGCTGAATGAAAGGACAACAGTCTTCCCATAATGTCTGCGTTACTGGCCCACTAACTGGATACGTCAACGATAATCCTATTTCCCTGTCTTTGTTGTTCTTTTTTAGCTTCTGAAGCACCGTGGGTTGGCAATAGCAGCAGGAACGTACTCCACTCGAACCTGCAACCCCATGGCCTGGCAAATCCTTCATCTCACCCGTTCAAATCAACCATTGTATTCAACCTTGATTCAGCGAGGAGTGTAGATGGGGATGCGAGGAGAACCACTAAATGTTACTAAACAGGAGGTGCCAACACTGCCCAGACCACAACACAAGAATGAATGAATGGATAAGTTTATTGGCCAAGTATTCACATACAAGGAATTTGCCTTGGTGCTCCGCCCGCAAGTGACAACATGACATACAGTGACAGTTAGGAATGACACATAAAACAGTATTAATTAATTAAAAATACATTATCGAATAAACATGTGAATTAAATAAAATACCAGAGCAAAAGGGGGCTACAGATTTTTGGTTATTAAGTAGAGCTACTACTCGTGGAGCCACTACTCGAGGACTTCAGTAAATATCGAATAAATTCAATATTTATTGAATCGCAAAAAACAGCATGCTATCACCAGAGTGCCCAAATGAGTCTAATTCAGTTTAGTTTATTGTCACGTGCACCGAGGTACAGTGAATAGCTTATGTTGCGTGCTAACCAGTCAGCAGAAAGACTACAACCATGACTACAACCGAGCCGTCCACAGTGTACAGATACATGATAAAGGGAATAACGTTTAGTGCAAGAAAAAGTCCAGTTAAGCCTGATTAGATATAGTCCACTGAGTTACTCCAGAATTTTGCGTCTATCTTTCCCACTCTGAAGAGCTAAGCTCCAAGGTTGAACTGTTCCCCCAGACTATCTGCACTGGTTCAGGCAAACAACCAGAAATGTTACAAAATGTTCAGTTAGGTCCAAGTTGCAAGGAGCGAGACAATTGCAATTAGTCTAAGGGATGATACCGAGTTTTGCCAAGTGCTTATCTCTTTTTCACTAGTTCACTCTATTTATTGGCTGTGTGAAAAGCTTCTCTGCCAAGTCATCAGATTCAGATTCAATCTTAATTGTCATTGTGCAGTGTACAGTACAGAGACAACGAAATGCAGTTAGCATCTCACCCAGAAGAGCGAACATAGAATAATGGAACAGCAAAATATATATACACACAGTAGCAGTAGTGCTATTTTTCTGGGGGAAGGAGTGTCCGGGGGAGGGTGACTCGCAGGCACCAAGGTGCAGAGTTAAGTTGTGTAACAGCCGCAGGGAAGATGCTGTTCCTGAACCTGCTGGTCCGGCAACGGGGAGACCTGTAGCGCTTCCCGGATGGGAGGATGGTAAATCATGATCCTGCTTTTACAAAAAGAGCCTTTAATATAATAACATTTTTCAACTTTTTTTTCAACAGGTAAAATGTAGCCCCGACGTACATGAAGAGATATGAAGATAAGTGACTCAAACTTTGTTCGAAAGATAGGTCTTAAAAAGACTGATTTACAAGAAAAGTGGAGAAAAAATAAAATGACAATAGGGAGGGAACTCCTGAGTTTAAGGACTGGGAAAGAGAACCACTTTCCTTAATGATGGAGCAATAGATATCAGTCCAAAATGGGAGGGTTATGTTGTAGAGGGAGTCGTGCCGGTCAATAATGGCACGGTGGCACAGCGGTAGAGTCGCTTCCGTACAGCGCCAGAGACCCGGTTTCGATCCTGACTACGGGTGCTGTCTGTATGGAGTTTGTACGTTCTCCCCGTGAGCACCCAGGAGCGGAAAAGACTACAAAAAGTAGTAAACACTGCCCAGTCCATCGTCCGCTCTGACCTCCATACCATCGAGGGGATCTATCGCAGTCACTGCCACAAAAAGGCTGGCAGCATCATCAAGGACCCACACCATCCTAGCCACACACTCATCTCTCCGCTGCCTTCAGGTAGAAGGTACACGAGCCTGAAGACTGCAACGTCCAGGTTCGGAAACAGCTTCTTCCCCACAGCCATCAGGCAATTGAACTCAACTCAAACAAAACTCTGAACATTAATAGACCATTATCTGTTTATTTGCACTTTATCAGTTTATTTATTCATGTGTGTATATATTTATACAATGGTATATGGACACACTGATCTGTTCCGTATTCATGCCTTCTATAATTCTGTTGTGCTGAAGCAAAGCAAGAATTTCATTGTCCTATCTGGGCCACATGACAATAAACTCTCTTGAATCTTGAATCTTGACCTGCGTGGGTTTTCTCCGGGTTCTCCAGTTTCCTCCCACACTCCAAAGATGCAGAGGTCTCTAGGTTAATCAGCATGGTATAACTGTAAATTGTCCCCAGCATGTGTAGGGTAGTGCTAGTGTGCGGGGATCGCTGGCCAGCGCAGGCACGGTAGGCCGGAGGGCCTGTTTCCTCGCTGTGTCTCTCAACTAAACTAAACTAAAAAGGAGGAGCGGAACGTCAAGATGAAAAATGTATAACTGGGGCAATGTCGGAAGGGGAACCAATGTAGGTCAGCAAGCTGAACTGTGAACAGGACTAGGATACTGACAGCTGAATTTTGGAGAAAAAACAGAATGACACACACAACAACAAGAATAGAAGGGTTTAAGCGATTGAATGGCCACCTGTTGAAGTTGGCTTTACAAACTGATTCTGTGACCGCAAAACAAACCACAAGGCGTTTAATAGCTAATTTGAGTGGAACCTGTGGAGGTCTGAGAGGCAACCATGTGCAAAAATGTTGTGTGAGAGAAGAATCCTGTTACTCTCGCTACAAGCTGCCAGAATCAGGCATGCACCAGTTACCAAACCACCAGTGCTTCCTGGAAGCTGAGACCAGACGTGGCCCGTTCATACCTGCCATCTAGTCTGCAGTGCGATGCAGTAGGGCAGGCGAATGCAAGATTGGCTTATCAACGTTACATCAGATCTCAGAATTATCATCTCTTCTGACTGCATAACAAATTGGCATTGGGCCAAAGACACCGACAAGCACTAGACTCTCTGACCGACATGCAACCATTATGCGGTTTTGACACCCACTCTCAGCCCTTCTCATAACCATATATAACCATATAACAATTACAGCACGGAAACAGGCCATCTCAGCCCTTCAAGTCCGTGCCGAACAACTTTTTTCCCTTAGTCCCACCTGCCTGCACTCGTACCATAACCCTCCATACCCTTCTCATCCATATGCCTATCCAATTTATTTTTAAATGATACCAACGAACCTGCCGCCACCACTTCCACTGGAAGCTCATTCCACACCGCTACCACTCTGAGTAAATAAGTTCCCCCTCATGTTACTCCTAAACCTCTGTCCCTTAATTCTAAAGTCATGTCCTCTTGTTTGAATCTTCCCTATTCTCAAAGGGAAAAACTTGTCCACATCAACTCTGTCTATCCCTCTCATCATTTTAAAGACCTCTATCAAGTCCCCCCTTAACCTTCTGCGCTCCAGAGAATAAAGACCTAACTTATTCAACCTATCTCTGTAACTTAGCTGATGAAACCCAGGCAACATTCTAGTAAATCTCCTCTGTACCCTCTCTATTTTGTTGACATCCTTCCAATAATTGGGCGACCAAAATTGTACACCATACTCCAGATTTGGTCTCACCAATGCCTTGTACAATTTTAACATTACATCCCAGCTTCTATACTCAATGCTCTGATTTATAAAGGCTAGCATACCAAAAGCTTTCTTTACCACCCTATCTATATGAGATTCCACCTTCAAGGAACTATGCACGGTTATTCCCAGATCCCTCTGTTCAACTGTATTCTTCAATTCCCTACCGTTTACCATGTACGTCCTATTTTGATTTGTCCTGCCAAGGTGTAGCACCTCACATTTATCAGCATTAAACTCCATCTGCCATCTTTCAGCCCATTTTTCCAACTGGCCTAAATCACTCTGTAGACTTTGGAAATCCTCTTCATTATCCACAACACCCCCTATCTTGGTATCATCTGCATACTTACTAATCCAATTTACCACCCCTTCATCCAGATCATTGATGTACATGACAAACAACAAAGGACCCAACACAGATCCCTGAGGCACCCCACTAGTCACCTGCCTCCAACCCGACAAACAGCCATCCACCATTACCCTCTGGCTTCTCCCATTCAGCCACTGTTGAATCCATCTTGCTATTCCTGCATTTATACCCAACAGTTGAACCATAAGGTCATGTCATAAATGATAGGTGCAGAAATAGACCATTCGGCCCATCATGGCTACTCCGCCATTCAATCATGGCTGATCTATCCGAACCCCATTTTCCTGCCTTCTCCCCACAGCTCCCGAAACCCGTACTAACTGGGTGGCGCCAGGAATGGCTGCCTCGCCAACAGTCTGTCTGTCCCTTCCTTCTTTGTGTTTCAATAGTATGTGTTAAATGTATGTTTTTAGTGTTCTTTAGCTTGTTTTATGTGGGGTTGGGAGTTGGGGGAAACTTTTTCTAAATTCTTACCTCGACGGAGATGCAATTTTTTTTCCATATCTTATCTCCGCCCGCACTGCGGCCTGACATCGAGGAGTTGGCGGCCTTTGCTGGAGACCGACTTTTGAGAGCTCCACCGCGGGGAGCCTACGGAACTTTAACATTGCAGAGCCCACGATCCCTTCGCCAGGGATCGACCACGGGGCTCCAACCGTGGGTGCTTGCGGACTTAGCATCACTGAGCTCCGATCGCCCCCACGCGGGAGCTTCTATTGCCGGCTGCGGGAGCTTCGATCGCCCCGATAGATGTTTCAACTGCTCCGACCGCAGGAGAATAAAGAGGAAGAAGTTTGGACTTTATTGCCTTCCATTCCAGTGAGGAATGTGGGGAATCTGCTGTGGTGGATGTTCATGTTAACTTTTATGTAGTTGTGCGTTTTGTTGTTTTTTTTTTCATTTAGCTGTATGGTAATTCGCATATCACTGTACCTTAATTGGTACATGTGACAATAAAAGACTTCTGAAACCTTTGAATCTATCTATCTCTGCTTTAAAAAATATCCATTGACTTGGCCTCCGCAGCCTTCTGTGGCACATATTCACCACCTTCTGACTAAAGAAATGTTTCTCATCTCCTTCCTAAAGGAATGCCCTTTAATTCTGAGGCTACGACCTCTAGTCCTAGACTCTCCCACTAGTGGAAACATCCTCTCCCATTAATGGAAACATCCTCTCCACATCCATTCTATCCAAGCCTTTCACTATTTGGTTACACGTTTCAATGAGATCCCCCTTATTCTTCTAAACTCCAGTGAGTACAGGCCTAGTGCTGCCAAACAGCTCATCATAAGTTAACTCATTCATTCCTGGGATCACCTGGACCTCCTCTGGACCCTCTCCAGGGCCAGCACATCCTTCCTCAGATGCGATGCCCAAAATTGCTCAAAATACTGACCAGCTTCATAAACAGCCTCAGTATTACATCCCTTCTCTCAATAAAATGATCTTACAACGGGGCCAATTTTGGTGGCAACCTTCCCAAGGCCCATTCTTGTTGCAACGGCTCTTGCACAAGGACTCGGTGTCCCATGGTGTTGTCCTATGCATTCTGTACTGACTGGGGCAATTGTGCTTATGTACGCGGATAGTTTTGCTGAGTGCTATGCAAAAATATATATTTTACTGCACCTGGTACACTGGGCAATAAAGAAACCATTGGTCCATTGAACATAGTCCTTTGACCATTGAATGTTGCCTATTGACCATGGACTATTGACCATTGATCATTGACCATTGACTATTGGCCATTGACCATTGATCATTGCCCATTGCCCATTGCCCATCGTCTATTGAATATTGACCATTGATCATTAACCATTGGCCATTGACCATTGATCATTGCCCATTGCCCATCGTCTATTGAATATTGACCATTGATCATTAACCATTGACCATTGTCCATTGTCCATTGACTCTTTTCCAGTGACCATTGACTATTGACCATTGACCAGTGACTATTGACCATTGATCATTGACCATTGACTATTGATCATTGACTATTGATCATTGATCCTCCTCAATCCAATGAGTAAACCAAGTAGGCCCCCCTCGGTTATGACTGACCATGGGTGATGCATTCTGATTGGATGCAAGGCTGGGCCATGTCATATGGAGGATAGGCGGTTGCCCATGCAACACGTCCCCCCTCTCCACGTCGCAGATAGATCCAAAGGAACAGCAGGGCCGTTACAGTTTGGCACCAGCGCCGTCGCAAGAGCTGCCAGAGCGAGGTTGTAGACAACGACAAACTGCCTTAAGGGCTCCGACCGCGGATTTTCTTGAGGATTACTCCTGGAGCCTTTTCCATGACTGGATATGGCCACAAGGCAGTGGAGGTTTTAAATCAGAGTTTTCCCTCTCCTAGGTGGACTGCCTTCCCAGGCTGACGAGCCCCATCATCCCGAGACTCGTGGGGGCGGGAGCGTCTAGCTTCCGGTACAGGTCTATAACACCTGCCCACTGCCCAGATGAGTAAACCAAATGATAACATAAAAATTGCTACTAAAAAGGAATTAGTGGACAACTCCATACTTTTAGTAATGAACGTCTGATCATCAAGTATAAGAAAACAGTTTAAAACAGAGGTACAGTTCCTCAGTTGTGATCATTAAACAAATATTAGATTGAAGGATTAAGTAAGGTATTGTAAGGCAGTCAGATAAGGAGAGTTCTCTTTCATCCTCTCTGCTCAGCAAATTCTGGCAGGCCTTTCCCTTCAAACCTCAGAACCCAGTCGAACTTCCGATTATGATAAGAGTGAAATGAAACTAAATACCGAGGAAGTGCTACAACAAGCACGACTAACTTATTTCTCTTAATCACTTGCGAGAACTGACAGTATGCAAATAATCAATAAAAAGAACTGCAAATGCTGGTTCATAAAAAGGAGACAAAGTACTGGAATCATTCAGGTCACAAAAAGTGCTGGAGTAACTCAACAGGTCACACAAAGTGCTGGACTAGCTCAGCGGGTCACACAAAGTGCTTATAAGATCATAAGTGATAGGAGCAGAATTAGGTCATTTGGCCCACCAACCCCCTCTGGTACACCACCGGGTGGAGCCAGTATGGCTGCCTCGCCAACAGTCTGTCTGTCCCTTTCTTCTTAGTTGATTTTTTAGTATGTGTTAAATGTATGTTTCTAGTGTTCTTTAGCTTGTTTTATGTGGGAGGGGTTTTGGAGGGGGTTGGGGGAAACTTTTTCAAATCCCTTACCTGGACGGCAATGCGATTTTTTCCCGTATCGTATCTCCATCCGCATTGCGGCCTAACATCGAGGAGTTGGCGGCCTTTGCTGGCGACCGATTTTGAGAGCTCCACCGTAGAAGCCTGCAGGACTTTAACATCGCGGAGCCCACGATCCCTTTGCCAGGGATTGACCTCTGAGCTTTACCGCTGGGAGCCTGCGGACTTTAACATCGCAGAGCCCGCAGTCTCTCGTAAGAGACTGACTTCGGGAGCTCCAAGCTGCAAGAGCTGCGACCGCCCCGACGCGGGAGCTTCGATCGCCTTGACGCAGGAGCTTCATCCGCCGGCTGCGGATAGTTCGACTTCCCCGACCGCGGGAGTAAAATGAGGGAGGAAGATTAGACTTTATTGCCTTCCATCAAAGTGAGGAATGTGGGGAATCCACTGTGGTGGATGTTTATGTTAATTTTTATGTAGTTGTGTGTCTTGTTGCTTTTTTTGGTATGGCTGTATGAGGAGGATGCTAGGAGGCTGCAAGGTGACTTGGATAGGCTGGGTGAGTGGGCAAATGCATGGCAGATGCAGTATAATGTGGATAAATGTGAGGTTATCCACTTTGGCGGCAAAAACAGGAGGGTAGACTATTATCTGAATGGTGGCCGATTAGGAAAAGGGGAGGTGCAACGGGACCTGGGTGTCATGGTACACCAGTCATTGAAAGTAGGCATGCAGGTGCAGCAGGCAGTGAAGAAAGCGAATGGTATGTTGGCATTCATAGCAAAAGGATTTGAGTACAAGAGCAGGGAGGTTCTACTGCAGTTGTACAGGGTTTTGGTGAGACCCCACCTGGAGTATTGCATACAGTTTTGGTCTCCAAATCTGAGGAAAGACATTCTTGCCGTAGAGGGGGTACAGAGAAGGTTCATCGGACTGATTCCTGCAATGTCAGGACTTTCATATGAGGAAAGACTGGATAGACTCGGCTTGCACACTAGAATTTAGAAGATTGAGGGGGGATCTTATAGAAAAGTACAAAATTCTTAAGGGGTTGGACAGGCTAGATGCAGGAAGATTGTTCCTGATGTTGGGGAAGTCCAGAACAAGGGGGTCACAGTTTACGGAGAAGGGGGAAATCTTTTAGGACCGAGATGAGAAAAACATTTTTCCCACAGAGAGTGGTGAGTCTCTGGAATTCTCTGCTACAGAAGGTAGTTGAGGCCAGTTCATTGGCTATATTTAAGAGGGAGTTAGATGTGGGCCCTTGTGGCTAAAGGAATCAGGGGGTATGGAGAGAAGGCAGGTACAGGATACTGAGTTGAATGATCAGCCATGATCATATTGACCTATGTTTATATGTTTCTAATTCACATATCACCGTACCTTAATTGGTACACGTGACAATAAAAGACCTTTGAAACCGCTGAAAACAATGAAGTCTACTCCGCTATTCAATCAATGGCTGATCTATCTTTCCCTCTCCACCCCATTCTCCTGTCTTCTCCCCAGAACCCCCGACACCCCTTCTAATCAACAACGATTAGTAACTCAGCAGGAGTAACTCAGCAGATTACAATGCGCTGGTGTAACTCAGCGGGTCACACAAAGTGCTGGAGTAACTCAGTGGGTCACCCAGTAACTCATTGAATTGTACCAGAAGGCAAATAGGTCCTCACTTTAAAAAAATATTAATTTCTTGCTGCATTGCTCTAAACCTCTTTAGAATGTCATTAAGGCTTTTCATGTCATAAAATGTCCTTCCTAATTTGAGGAAGGACATCCTAATTTGAGGAAGGACATTCTTGTTATTGAGGGAACTCAGCGTAGGTTTACAAGGTTAATTCCCGGGATGGCGGGACTGTCAAATGCTGAGAGAATGGAGCAGCTGGGCTTGTACACTCTGGAGTTTAGAAGCATGAGAGGGGATCTCATTGAAACATATAAGATTGTTAAGGGCTTGGACACGCTAGAGGCAGGAAACATGTTCCCGATGTTGGGGGAGTCCAGAACCAGGGGCCACAGTTTAAGAATAAGGAGTAAGCCATTTCGAACAGAGACGAGGAACACCTTTTCTCACAGAGAGTGGTGAGTCTGTGGAATTCTCTGCCTCAGAGGGCGGTGGAGGCAAGTTCCATGGATGCTTTCAAGAGAGAGCTAGATAGGGCTCTTAAAAATAGTGGAATCACGGGATATGGGGAGAAGGCAGGAACGGGGTACTGATTGGGGATGATCAGCCATGATCACATTGAATGGCAGTGCTGGCTCAAAGGGGCGAATGGCCTACTCCTGCACCTGTTGTCTATTGTCTAAACGGTGCTATATAAATACATTTAAGATTGCTAAATGAAGCGCTGGATTGAGCAGGTTTAAAGGTATTTATTTAAAACTGCAGGTGCTGGTTTACAAAAAAGGACACAAAGTGCTGGAGAAGGGACCCGACCCCAAATGTCACCCATTCCTTCTCTCCGGAGATGCTGCCTGTCCTGCTGAGTTACTCCTGCATTTTGCGTCTGTCTTTAAGTATTGCATAGTGAGTTGGCAACAATGTCAGGAGCAGGGATGAAAGATGAAATCACAACATTAATAATACTCTCAAATTTGTACATCCAACTCAGGCATTTGGAGGGTGCTTGAGCTGAGGGTTGGTGGTTTCCACACAGAGGCTGTGTAGGAAGGAACTACAGATACTGGTTTACATCGAAGGTAGACACAAAATGCTAGAGTAACTCATCGGGACAGGCAGCATCTCTGGAGGGAAGGAATGGGTGACGTTTTTTGTTCGTGACTATTTCATTTGGGCAGCTTGCACCCCAGCTGTTGGGTTAGTCAAACAGTTATACAGCACAGAAACAGGGCCTTCAGGCCAACTCATCCATGCTAAGATGTCTCCTCTAAGTCAGTCACATTTGCCTACATTTGGCCCATATATTCCTCTAAACCTTTCTTTACTTAGAAACATAGAAAAATAGGTGCAGGAGTAGGCCATTCGGCCCTTCGAGCCTGCACCGCCATTCAATGTGATCATGGCTGATCATCCAATTCAGTATTCCGTACCTGCCTTCTCTCCATACCCCTTGATTCCTTTAGCCACAAGTGTCACATCTAACTCCCTCTTAAATACTTTAGAGATGCGGCGCTGAAACAGACCCTTCGGCCCAACAAGTCCGCACCGACCAGCGTATACTAACCCCGTACACTAACATTATCCCACGTGCAAGAGACAAATCACAATTTGGAAGAACGTGTCAATTGTCCCAATTCAGAAGCTTATCCAGATGGACACAAGGCGGAGAAATTCAAGTAAAAGGAAAACGGGCACAATTATTCATGTTCAGAAATTGTAATTGATTTTCTGTCCTTGTACTTTTAAAATAGGATGTTAGTGCCATGCCTCTGTGGCACCTACAGTATATATCTCAGCGGTAGAGGTCACAGCTTTGAGGGAATGGCGTCAAAAAAATGTGAAGGCAAATTCCAGGTGGTGCACAAACCAGCTACGCTGCAATAATGGTGGTACAAACTGTTTTATTTATTCATCCACAGATTGGGAACTTCATTAGTGTTCTCAGATTGATCAAACCCTAACTGCCAGGACTGTGGAGGTGGATAGTGGGCAACCACACCAGTGTATTTGGAGGAGCACTGCACCTTGCTTGGCTCTTGAAGATAAACTGTAATAACTTAGATTGAACAGAAGCTAAAGAGAGTCAGTCTGAAGAAGGGTCTCGACCCGAAACGTCGCCCATTCCTTCTCTCCAGAGATGCTGCCTCACCCGCTGAGTTGCTCCAGCATTTTGTGTCTACCTTCAGAAGCTGAAGAGATATGTTGAAGATAAGGGTAACATTTTGCATTTCTTGAAGAGCATTAGTGAACCAGATACATTTTTACAGCAATCCAGTAGTTTTGTGGTCAATTTTACCGATGTAATTGTTTTAATTCCAAATTTGATTCTTGAATATAAATTGTCCACCTGAATCAGAATCAGAATCACACTTTATTCACCAAGTATGTTTTGCAACATATGAGGAATTTAATTGGCCAGGTCAGTCATACAATTAAAAATAATAGATCACTCAAAAACACATTTTAACATGAACATCCACCATAGTGACTCCGACACATTCCTCACTGTGATGGGAGGGGAAATAAAGTTCAAGTCCTTCCTTTTGTTCTTCCTCGGTCGGGGGCCTCGAGCTCTCCATTGACGGGACGATCTTGACTCCCGTAGCCGGCGGCGTTCGGGCCCTCCGCATCGAGGCGATCAAGCTCCTGCATCGGGGGAATGTCAGCTCCCCCGCGCCGGGCAATCGAACCTCGCATCGGGGCTCACGACAGTCCGAGGAGGCTTCCAGCTCCATTGATGGAAGGCCGCAGAGCCCGGAGAATGTGCTCCGAAAATTGATCACATCTCCGAGAAGGTAAGAAACTTGAAAAAAAGTCGTGTTCGATCCCGACTACAGGTGCTGTCTGCACGGAGTTTGTACGTTCTCCCCGTGGCCTGCGTGGGTTTTCTCCGAGATCTTACGGTTTCCTCCCGCACTCCAAAGACGTAGAGGTTTGTAGGTTAATTGGCTTGGTATAAATGTGAATTGTCCCTAGGGTAGGATATTGTTAATGTGCGGGGATCACTGGTCAGCGCATGCTTGGTGGGCGGTAGGGCCCCGTTTCCTCTAAAACTAAAAACTAAAACAATGCACTAATTTAATCTCTTTAGGGGTTGTAGACAAGGATGTCCGTTATCACCTTTATTATTTGCTCTTGCAATAGAACCATTAGCCGAAAAGATTAGATCAGACCCAGAAATATATGGATATAATACCAATACCACAACGAATAAAATATCTTTACCTGCAGACGATGTCTTAATATATATTACGAAACCGGAGATTAGTATTGCTAATCTACTTAATGTTATAACTAAATTTGGTACATTTTCAGGATATAGAATTAATTGGAATAAAAGTGAAATTATGCCTATAACTGGAATAAAATCACATATATACAACAATTCCCATTGAAAATAGTTACGGACAAAATTAAATATCTAGGAATTCATGTATCTAAATCTTATAATTCTTTATTCAAATCAAATTATTCACAATTATTGAACAAACTAAAAAAGAATATCCTATATTGGAAAACATTACCAATATCAATGATCGGCAGAATAAATGCTATAAAAATGATTTTTCTACCACAATTATTATATTTATTTCAATCTATCCCTTTATACCTCTCTAAAACCTTTTTTTTTTAAATTGATTCTATTGTTAATAGCTTTATTTGGCATTATAAAAGTCATAGAATAAGTAAAAAACATTTATGTAAATTTAAGATAAATGGAGGATTAGCATTGCCTAATTTCTTATATCATTTTTGGGCGGTTCAGATTAAGAATATGAATTTTTGGTTGGTAAGTATGGATCCAGGAACCAGCTTGGCTAAAGATGGAAAAGGAAGACTGTTTACCTTTTGATATAAGTTTGATTCCCTTTGCTCCAAGGGAAGTACAAAAAATTTTTTATAGAGAAAACCCTATAATTTATAGCAATAGATGTATTTGGAAACAAATAGTTAAGACTCTACATTTGGATAATGTGTCACTTTGCTTACCAATTATGAATAATCCTTTATTTAAACCCTCTATATTGGATAGGGGGTTTAGACAATGGAAACATTTAGGAATTATAAGGATAGAACACCTTTACAGGAAAGGAAACTTTCTCTCAATTCCAGAGTTAAAAGATATCTATGGATTGCATCAAAATAACTTGTTTAGGTATTCACAAATCGGAGACTATATGAAGTCAAACATGCAAGACTATAAAAATAGAGAACCAGGATTACTGGATGAATTGCTTAACAAGCACCCAAATATAGAAAAACTAATAGCGTATATATATAATACTCTTTTAGATACGGAAATTCCAACAACAGAATCATACCGCCAATTATGGGAAAATGAAACAGGCTTATCTATAATGAAAGATATTTGGGTAGAAAGTCTACAACGTATACATTGTTGTTCGTTAAATGCCAGACATACCTTGATACAATTCAAAGTATTACATAGATTACATTATTCAAAAACAAAATTAAATAGAATTTTTCCTAACATCTCCTCTATTTGTGATAAATGTCAGAATTCAGAAGCTAATTTAACGCATAGTTTTGTAACATGTATAACTTAATAGTTATTGGACCGATATTTTTAAAATCATTTCTGTAGTTCTTAAAATCAAATTGGATCCAGACCCAAAGCTAATAATATTAGGAGTTTCAAATTCAAACCTAAAATTAACAGTAAATCAAAGAAATTTCCTTGATTAGTTTGATAATTGGAAAAAAATTAATATTAAAATTCTGGAAGGGAACATTATCCCCCACAATTAAAATGTGGACAGTGGAAATGTTGGAGACATTGCATTTGGAGAGAATCAGGTTTGTCCTAATGGACAAATATGAACTTTTTGAACAAATATGGTCTCCATTCACTGACTATTTGAAGGGGCAGCTGAGCTCGGCATTATAATTCAACAAATACCCAGTTGTAGGATTAGATGAAATGATCTATTTTGAGATTTGTAGACACCTCTCTATATATATTTTGTTATGTGAAATTGTTCCATTCATTGTTAAGATGTATACTTTAATCTTTTTTTATTATATAATAATTGTTTGCTTGTATTTTTTTTTATTGTTTTGTTTTTATTTTATTTTTTTTGTTTGTTTTGGTTTTTTTAATTTAATTTTATTTTTCTTATCTAATCATAATCAATATTATTTAATCTCCATCTACCTTGATTATACACCTATTCTTTTACTTCTTTACTTTCTAAAAAAAAAATAGAAGCTTACATAAATCATTTCGTAATATTTGTATAGCTCTTGAAACAAGTTAAATGTGTATTTAAAAAACTGTTATATCATTGGTAATATGCACTGCTTCTAATAAAAAAAATTAAAAAAATTAAAAATAAAACAATGCGCTAACCTCAGAATTGCCCTCATCAATCTTCTCATGTCACCTTAATATTTTGCACTTATGTTAATCAGACACAACCTCTGTCTTGCTTTAAGGCTGTATGTGTGGCTCTACTCAAAACATTTATTTGTTTCCTGTTGTGAATGAACAGGCTGGTGGTGCGGACACTGACGTACCTGTGAAGAGATCTGAGCGAGCGTTTGTAACTTGAAAATTTCCGAATGACCAGCAGAAGGAGGTAGTGCAGAGTGGTTAGACAATAGACAACAGGTGCAGGAGTAGGCCATTCGGCCCTTCGGGTCAGCACCGCCATTCAATGTGATCATGGCTGATCATCCACAATCAGTACCCCGTTCCTGCCTTCTCCCCATATCCCCTGACTCAGCTATCTTTAAGTGCGCTATCGAGCTCTCTCTTGAAAGTATCCAGAAAACCAGCCTCCACTGCCCTCTGAGGCAGAGAATTCCACAGACTCACAACTCTCTGTGAGAAAAAGTGTTTCCTCATCTCCGTTCTAAATGGCTTACCCCTTATTCTTAAACTGTGGCCCCTGGTTCTGGACTCCCCCAACATCGGGAACATGTTTCCTGCCTCTAGCTTGTCCAAACGCTTAACAATCTTATATGTTTCAATAAGATCCCTTCTCATTGAAGATCATAGAACTGAAGTCAATGGATATTTTTAAGATGGAGATTGATAGATTCTTGATTACTACGGGTGTCAGGGGTTATGGGGAGAAGGCAGGAGAATAGGGTTGAGATTTGAAAGACCAGTCATGATTGAATGGCGGAGTAGACTTGATGGGCTAAATGGCCTAATTCTGCTCCGACAACTTATGAAGTTATGAAGAATATCCTCTTTGGTGAGATGGTACCAAAGCATTAGGTTCAGGCTACTTTTGTAGCTGAATGTAACTGAGTGTAGTTCATTGCTGACTTGTACATAACTAGTAACCCTCAGCCTATTAAATAATTCAAAATTCCATTAAAACAATGAATAATTTGAAGTACCGTAAAACACATTGGTTAAATTGGTGCATCTTCTTAGAAAATGGGGGAATTTCATCTTTGTTACAAAATGGTGGAAAAACTTAAGATAGACCAAAGTGCTGGAGTAACTCAGCGGCTCAGGCAGCATCTCTGGTGATAGACACAAAAAGTTGGAGTAACTCAGATGGTTAGAGAGCATCTCTGGAGAAAAGGAATAGGTGACGTTTCGGGTTAAGACCCTTCTTCAGACTGAGAGTCAGGGCTCTAATCTGTTGAGTTACTCCAGTTTATCTTTGGTTTAAACCAGCATCCGCAGTTCCTTCCGGCACACTGCATCTTTGGAGATAATGGATAGGTGATGTTTCAGGTCGGAACCCTTCTTTAGACTTCTTCAGTAGGATCCCGACCCGAAAAGTCGCCTATCCATTTTCTCCAGAGATGCTGCCTGACCCGCTGAGTTACTCCAGCACTTCGTACCTATCTTTGGTATAAACCTGCAGTTCCTGTTTAATGCATCCTTGGAATAGATCTATCCTCCACAGAACTTTTGATTGATCTAAAAACATAATGATAGCAGTTGATTGATACTGCACAGAAAGTGAGAGTAGTTGTCCAAGTATAATTGGGCTGTAAGGACATCATTGAGCATACTCAGCCATTGGCCCGGGTCGACAAATCTTTACATGAAGGGTAGAGAAACATATTTTCGGACGTTAGGCTTCAACGTGAACAGGAAAATATTTGAACCAGTAATCATTCGCTCGCGTGTCAGACGACGTATAGCTCATCGCTGTCCAACATATTGACAGAATTGGTCGCCCAACGCATAACAGAATGCATCGTGTCGTCGTTTCCGGGGATCGCCACGAGGAGGCTTCTGTCATGATCCCCACCCAGCAATGATTTGATCAAATGCAATATGACTAACACGTTAGGCTACTTGCACAATTGGAATTGCATGCAATAGGGATATATTGAGTTTGGGATATATTGAGTACCAGTATGGTACTCCGAATTCCTAGTGCAATAAGAATGGGCCGATGGGTTGAATACCTATGCAAACATTTATACGTTCAGCCACTAGATGCCTTTATAATACACACATTTTGGTCCACTGATTGATTGATTAAAACTTGATTATCACATGTGACATGTCATAGTGAAATTCTTTGTTTTGTATACCGTACACAAAGTATGCAAAGAGTCGCCATGTATAGGGAGACAACAGAATTACGAAAGTATTCATTACAGACCCCAATAGTCCCTCTTTGTTCTTGCCGGCCCACCCATGGCAGGTCCCTCTTAGTTCTTGGTGGGCCCCCAATGCTGGGCTCCTGTACTGAATATAAATCCAAAGAATACAGTCCATACGATACCTGTACAACTGGAGCAGTACCATCCATTGTAAACAATTCTATTTGAGACAGGCAGCATCTCTGGAGAGAAGGAATGGGTAACGTTTCGGGACAAGACCCTTATTCGGACTGAAGAGGTCTAACGAAGGGACTCGACCCAAAACGTCACCCGTTCCATCTCTCCCGAGATGTTGCCTGTCCCGCTGAGTTACTCCACGTTTTTGCGTCTGTCTTCGATTTAAACCAGTATCTGCAGTTCCTTCCTACATATATTAGAAACAGTGTGGAGTATGGATCATTGAATTTGTGTGCAATGGTTCACTGTGATCATTTGAACATCTATGCACTGGATTCTGTGCAAGGCATTAGACACCTTTGTAATGGGTACATTGTCATCTACTAGATACAGATATACTGTATGTGGTGTAGACTACTGGATACTTGTCCAACAGGTACACAGCTTTCCATTGGAAATGTATGCATTAGACATAAGTCATTGGATAGATATGCAATGGGTGTACCGCAATCCTTGACATCCCTATCCATTAGGTAGCATGTGTATATTCAAGGTTTCAAGGTCAGTTTATTGTCACATGTACCAATTAAGGTACAGTGAAATTTGAATTACCATACAGCCATACTACAAAAAAAGCAACAAGACACACAACTACATAAAAGTTAATATAAATATAAACATCTACCACAGCAGATTCTTCACGTTCCTCACTGTGATGGAAGGCAATAAAGTCCAATCTCCTTCCTCTTTATTCCCCGCCGACCAGCGGTCCCCACACACTAACGCTATCTTGCACACACTTGTGACAGTTTACAATTATACCAAGCCATGTAAACGACAAGCCTGTACATCTTGGAGTGTGGGAGGAAACCAGAGTACCTGGAGAAAACCCACGCAGGTCACAGGGAGAACGTACAAACTCTGTTTGTATTTGACAGCACTTGTACTCAGGATCAAACCCGGTTCTCTGGTGCTGTAAGGCAGCAACTCTACCGCTGCGCCTCTACTGTTGCACCACTGTGCCGCCATTCTTGTTTAAGAATATTAAGGGAATCATCATGGAATTTGGCGTTGACCGCAATTCCCAAATTTATCCAGAAGACTTCCCTCAGTCGTCCTCCTTAGTTTAGTTTACAGATACAGCGAGGAAACAGGCCCTTCGGCCCACCGAGTCTCCGCCGACCTGTGATCCCTGCACATTAACACAAACCTACACACACACGAGGGACAATTGACACTTATACCAAGTATACAAACCCAAGCCAATTAACCTACAAACCCGTACGTCTTTGGAGTGTGGGAGGAAACAGAAGATCACGTAGTAAACCCATGCGGTCACGGGGAGAACGTACAAACTCTGTACAGACAGCACCCGTAGTCAGGATCGAACCCGGGTCTCCAACGCCGCAAGTGCTGTAAGGCAACAACTCTACCGCTGTGCCACCATGCCGCCCCGTTGTATATCTTGTATACTTCATCATCGTTGAAAACATTAGCGACGCAGTGGTGCTGGTTTCCGATGGGAACGGTGACGGATGCACCACACATCTCTGTCCTCCAGTTCCTGTAGTGTAGGATTTTGGTGTGTGTGCTTTATCATCATTCCTTACAATGCTATTGTACGACAGTGATCGCAACTTCTACTGGAGTGTGGATGGCCGTTGGCTCGCTAGAAGCTCATCCGCACTTTGACAGGTCATGTTTTTGGTCCTGCTGGGGGTCCACAGCCCCCTCCTCACCTGGCAAACCAGGTGGGGGAGACGGTTTAGCAGGTAGCACGGGATTACATGGTACCCATGGGGGGGCGGGGGGGGGGGGGGGGGGAAGTTCCCCCTGACACGACCTAAATACTTGTACCGTTTCCTACTAAGACACAGAGCTCTCCTTTGGTTCCCACTTTTGACTCACCACCCGTAGTCTTCATTGCAACATGGAAGGGAGAAAGTGGAAATGGGCCGAAAATGGAAACTTCTCAGTGAATTACAAAGCAATAATCCAACTAAACATTTCTATTGACATTAAAAATCCCAAGAGCACGAGGTTAATGAGGCTTGAGTAGTTTGCTGGAACTTTGAGATTATAGTAATCCCTTAAGATCACTGGGAGATACCTGTTATTGTGCATGATTTGCAAAAATTACTGAATTTCATTTGCAATTCTTTTTGCCTGGTTTATTTTGCTGTTACCAATTGTAAATGGCTTGTGATGTAGCTACGGCAATACTCTCAGGCTGCTGATCTAAAGTGAATCACATAAAAATATCTCCCCTTACACAGATTATGAAATGGTCTATTGCCTTGGCATCCCATCTTGTCGAATATTTTAATTCATCCCGTGAATATTCGGAGAACATCAATCAGCATTTAAGAACAAAAACATGCTGAGGCCATTTTACGCCCAGCGTGTGGTAATTGTGGATTTTTACCTCTCTGTTGACCAGTTTGGTTTTTACAAGCCTGTACTTTGCATGCTTGAATATTAATCGGTGATTTACTTCAAGCAATCTCCTCCATTTTCTCTGATTTCCGAGAACTGCTCTGTGCTTCCCTGTGATAAATCCTACTGATTCTTAAAGGTGCCCCTAATTTTACTCTTCAAGATTGTCATAATCACCTGAACCTCGTATTGGCAAATCGTCAAAAATCAGTTCAATAGACAATAGGTGCAGGAGGAGGCCATTCGGCCCTTCGAGCTAGCACCGCCATTCACTGTAATCATGGCTGATCATCCACAATCAGTATCCCGTTCCTGCCTTCTCCCCACATCCCTTGACTCCATTTTTTCACACAGAGTGGTGGGGCTCTGGAACTCTGCCACAGAGGGTAATTGAGGCCAGTTCATTGGCTATATTTAAGGGGGAGTTAAATGTGGCCCTTGTGGCTGAGGGTATGGAGAGAAAGCAGGTACGGGATACTGAGTTGGATGATCAGCCATGATCATATTGAATGACGGTGGAGGCTCGAAGGGCCGAATGGCCTAGTCCTGCACCTAATTTCTATGTTTCTATGTTTCTATAAGAGTATCGAATATCTAACTCACTCTTGAAAGCATCCAGAAAATTGGCCTCCACAGCTTTCTGAGGCAGATACAAATTCACAACTCTCTGGGTGAAAACGTTTTTCCTCATCTCCGATCTAAATGGCCCACCCCTTATTCTTAAACTATGGTCCCTGGTTCTTGACTCCCCCAACATCGGGAACTTATTTGCAGCCTCTAGCGTGTTCAATCCCTTAATAATCTTACATGTTTCAATAAGATCCCCCCTCTCATCCTTCTAAATTCCAGTGTATACGAGCCCAGTCGCTCCATACTTTCAACATATGACAGTCCCGCCATCCTGGGAATTAACCTCGTGAACCTACGCTGCACTCCCTCAATAGCAAAAATGTTCTTCCTCTCATTTGGAGACCAAAACTCGGCAACGTTTTGCAAACGTTTACTTCATTAATAAAAATGTTTAGTTTATTGTCACGTGTTCCGAGGTACAGTGGAAAAGCTTATTAGAGTCATGCAGCATTGGAACAGGCCATGGATGCCAATCAAGGTGCCCCATCTAAGCCAGCAAGAGCGGAACTCTCTATCAAAACATGGAGGGGACCGGGGGACAGGAGGGGACACTATTATTTGGCGGCTTTGTGTGTATGCGTACACTCACACAGACATGCGCGAGGCTTCGGAGGCTCAATCCAGTGCTAAATGCAGCTCAACTCTGCCTGTCTCGCTGGGTTAACTACAGCCCTGACTGGACTGATGGGATACCAGTGCTGCTTCTCCATGCTGCCGATATTTCCCGCAAGCCCAGGCAGGTTAACCAGGCAGAGTAGAGCTGGGTTTAGCGCTGCTTCTCTGCACTGACTGGGGGTGGGGATACAGCACCCATCTGACTCCCGACCTCACAGGCCACCCGTGGGGGGGGGGGGCACTTGGGTGGGGATGGGACGATCCTGGCTGCGGATGAGGCGCAGGTCTGTGCCACGTCTCCCTCCTCCAATCACCGCACTCTAGCCTTAGTCCCACCCACCTCCCCCCCACTCCTCCCTCCTCCAATCACCGCACTCTAGCCTTAGTTCCACCCACCCCCCCCCCACTCCTCCCTCCTCCAATCATCGCGCTTAATCATCATGTCCCACCCCCATTGCCTGCTGACCAACGTCTCTCTCGTCCAATCGGCGCCCTCGATCACCAGTCCCACCTCCTCTGTCTCGCGGATTGCAGAGATTTTAAAATACGGATTACAAACACTTGGGGGGGGGGGGGATGTCCCCCCTCCTCTCAAAACATGGGGGGGACGTGTACCCTCTGGCCCCCCCCCGTGTTTTCCGCCCCTGTAAGCCAGTACCATTTTCTTGCATTTGGCCCATACAGCTCTGAAACATTTCTGTCCATGTGCCTGGCCAAATGATCTTTAAATGTCGTTCTTGAACCTGCCTCAACTATTTCCCCTGGCAGCTCGTTCCATGTAGTCTTTAGTCTTTAGAGATTCAGCTCGGAAAGCGGCCCTTCGTCCCACCGAGTCCGCACTGACTCGCGACCACTCTGAACACTAACCTCCACGCACGAGGGACAATTTTAACAGCTTACAGAAGCCAATTCACCTGCAAACCCATGCATCTTTGGAGTGTGGGAAGAAACCAGAGCACCCGGAGAAAACCACGCAGTCACAGGGAGTACGTACAAACTCCGCACAGACGGCACCCGTAGTCTAATGAAAGGCCTCGAACCGAAACGTCACCATTTCCTTTCCTCCATAGATGCTGCCTGACCCGCTGAGTTGCTCCGCCTTTTTGTGTCTATCTTCGGTGTAAACCAGCATCTGTCCCCTCTTACACCCATAGTCAGGATCGAACACGGATCTCTGGCGCTGTAAGGCACCAACTCCACCATTGCGCCCATGAGGTTCCTGTTAAATTTTTCCCCTCCCATTCAACATATACGTAAGTCTCTTCGTTCAGTTGTTCAGATTAGCTTGGGAATTGCACTCTCTGTTTGCAAGTTAATTTAATTTTGCCTGTTCCTCCCTTATATTCCATACCAAACATTTCCATTGCATTTCCACATCCACAAGCATCAAGCGTTGCCCTTAATGCCAACCCGTGATCGGCTGTCAGAAACCCCAGTTCAGCAGGCTTTCAAAGGTCAAGATTTCTATTGCCAGCCTCGGAGCCACGTTGAGTCTAATTACAGAAATAATTCTGAGTGGGAGGACATTTTTATTTGATTTAGTTGTGTTCACGAGTACCTAGGGAGAGCCTGAGAAGACTTATTTCATTGAGGATTTAGTATTCCTACAACCTGCAGAGACTGTCTTTCAGTATATTCTGTGCAAAAAGAATACCAAACTGTGTTTGCAGCTGGAAATCCTAAAAAAAAAACAGATAAATGCTGGAAAAATGTCTGACCAACTTAGTTAATCGAGAAATCTTCTGCCTTTGTTACTATTTATAATGTTCCGCTATCATTTCCCTAGCAGTTGGTTTAGTTAAATAAGCTAATTAATCTTTCCTTGAATAGACTAGTTAGCAAACTTAAAGCTCCTGAGATTTAAGCAGGCATTAGTTGCATAGATATGAAATTGATTAAAGGACGCAGAGCAAAGGTGATTTATTTTTTTCCAGGGAAGAGTGAGGTTTGCATTGAAGCCCCCAGGGAATGATGTCGAAATGCACTTCCTAATAAATCCAATACAGACCTACATTTGGATACATAAGAGCTATACACAATAGCTATTAATGAATGATGAGCGTATGACGGCACTGGGCCTCCACCCGCTGGAGTTTAGAGGGATGAGGGGGAACCTCATTGAACCATATTGAAAGCAGGTACGTTACAAAACTTACCTTTAGCAGCGCTGTAGTTCTGTTACTGGCCATGTGCGCGACTTTGGCGCCTTTGAGGGGGGGGGGGGGGGGGGGGTTAAAATGCGGTTTTCCCCTGCCTTTCCGGAATTATATTTTCTCGGGGTGCGAGCTTTTGCTGGAGATTTGTTCTGACTGCCGGTAAGTGACTTTTTTTTTTTTTTTTTTAATATAAATCGCCCGACTATTTCAGCGCTGGAGTAAAATAAAAATGAGCTTCTATTGCCGTGAGCGCCGACAACGGGGACGGATTTTACGTAGGGGGCAGGTAAATGAAAGCGGTTTATTTTTTCATATAAACTTGCTTGTTAAGATGACCTTAATCAACATTTCGAAACGGTGATTTATTCCCCATACGAACTGGCAGTATTTTTCCTGCCAACATGGGGTTTAAATTCACCGCAACGTTCCAATCCATCGCGTTCCATAAAATCCCACTCACAAGCTGATTTAAATGGCCATTAATTTACGGGCATTAAACACTAAATTCCTTCCATTTGGCCTATAAATTCATAACAATGAGATTTTAAATTCATGTTACATTGTGAATTATTGTGTGAATGTTATTTGGACACTTAGGCTTTTTAAAAAAATGTTAATATTTTCTTAAGAAATGGATAGATGTTTAGATCTAGTAATTGAATTTTGTAATTAGCTACAATTGGGTAACTAACTAATTATAAGCTTTAATTTCAGGTCATCCAAGTAAGATTGTTTCATATTTTAGCAATGTTACAAAATTTTGAGATTTTAAAAATCAAGTCTGCAATTTATCCCATCAGATAAAGCATAAAAAGAAGTTTAATTTGACACCTAATGTACTTTCATATCTTCAGTATTAAGAAAGTTATGGCCATTTTCATACTCGGAAATGAGCATCTTGCTTCCCATTGCCTTTCAATTGGCTTAACTCAAAAGCTGTGATCTGGAAAAGTTAAATGTCCATAACATTCTTAATAATTAAGAGAACTCAATGAAATTTTCAGTTATTATAGATTGAAGCATTCTGAAACAAATATTAAACAATCTTACTTGGATGACCTGAAATTAAAGCATATAATTAGTTAGTTATCTAATTGTAGCTAATTACAAAATTCAATGAGTAGATCTAAACATCTATCAATTTCTTAAGAAAAGATAAACTTTTTAAAAATTGCCTAAGTGTCCAAATAACATTCACACAATAATCCACAATATAACATAATTTTTTAATCTAATTTTCATGAATTTCTGGGCCAAATGGAAGGATTTTAGTGTTTTATGCCTGTAAATTAATGGCCATTTAAATCAACTAGCGAGTGGGTTTTAGCGGAATGCGGTGGATTGGAACGTTGCGGTTAGCAGTGAAGTCGGGGGGAAAAATACTGGGGGTTCATACATTTTTTGGGGACCCCATTTCGCAACATAAAAATATTATTAATGCCTCCCGAAAAACCAACTTTTAATATAAAAATAAACTATTTACCTTTTTTTCTTCCCTACGCAAAATGCTTCCGGTTGTCTGCGGTCACGGCTTTTGAAGGTGATTTTTAAATTACTCTAGTTAATAAATAATTTAGAGTAATTTAAAAATACCACCATTGATGAAATGTCGGAGCGATTTTTCTTCAGCAACCAAATCGCCCGACATTCATCGATTTGTCCTGCCTGTGGAAAAACGGCACTTTAAGCCCGCCCCCCTCTGCAAGGCACGAAAGTCGCGCACACGGGGAGCGGCAGAAGTGCAGCGCCGGTAAAGGTAAGTTTTGTAACATACCTACATATTTGTTTCAGAATGCTTCAATCTACAACTGTAAATTTCTTTCAGTTCTCTTAATTTTTAAGAAAGTTATGGGCTTTTGACTGTCCTCGATCATAACTTTTGTGTTTAGTCAATGGAAAAGCAATAGGGAACAAGATGTTAATTTCCGAGTATGAAAATGGCCATAACTTATTTAATACTGAAGATATGAAAGTGAATTAGGTGTCAAATTAAACTTCTTTTTTATGCTTTATCTGATGGGATAAATGGCAGACTTGATTTTTTAAATCTCAAAATTTTGTAACATTGCTAGTGAATGGCCTGGATAGAGTCATAAGGCCACAAAGAAAAGTAGAATTAGGCCATTTGGCCCATCATCTACTTTGCCATTCAATCATGGCTGATCTAACTCTCCCTCCTAACCCCATTCTCCAGCCTTCTCCCCATAACCTCTGACACCTGTAGCAATCAAGAATCTACCGATCTCTGCCTCAAAAATATCCATTTACTTGGCCTCTACAGCCTTCTGTGGCAAAGAATGTATCAGACTAAAAGAACGTCCTTTAATTCTGAGGCTATGACCTCTAGTCCTAGACTCTCCCAGAGTGGATGTGCAGAGGATGTTTCCACCAGAAGGATAATCTAAGACCAGAGGACGTAGCCTCAGAATATAAGTACATACCTGTAGAAGGGAGATGTGGAGGACTTTCTTTCATCTTAAGGTGGTGAATCTGTGGAATTCTCCTATATGGCAAGATGCTTCTATATTATGTGCTTAGTGCAAGCCACCCAGGACAGTTTTCCTCTCTGAAGAACGGTGAGTTATATTTTGGTCATTACTATAAGGGCGGCACAAGCAAGTAACTCTCCTCAGAATGAGGTAACCCGGAGCAAACTAATGTTTTTTGATATAAACTAGATGCAAATCTTTGACACGCTAAAAGGGTTTGAAAATAAATTCCGCCGGACAGAGAGAAACTATCTCCGAGTGCTAAAAGGGATTAAGGAAGATTTGTGAGCATCAGCAATCACCATGAGGGAATGAGTGGATAGCAAGGTGCAGCCACGTACGAGAAATAAGGCAGTTGCATGGCCACAATCCAAACCTATCAAATCAGGCCCATTAGTCTCACCGCAGCTCCAAATAATGGAATTTATTAAATGCGAAGATTAACTGTACAACAAAAATAAATTAATTCACTGAAAGACAGTCTTTCCTGTCCCCTTAGTCAGCAGCCTGACTCATCGTTTTCTTCATTATGGCCATCTTTGACATGAGTTCCTAAATTGGGCTTTTAATATGAACCTGAGGGGTAACGTTTTCAGGCAAAGGGCGGTAGGTGTATGGAACGAGCTGCCGGAGGAGGTAGTTGAGGCAAGTCGTATTGCAATGTTTAAGAAACATTTAGACAGGTATATGGATAGGATAGGTTTAGAGGGATAAGGGTCCAATGCAGGTAGGTGGGACTAGTGTGGATGGGAGATGTTGGCTGGTGTGGGCAAGTTCGGCGGAAGGGCCCGTTTCCACACTGTAGGGCACTATGACTCGGTGACTCTATGCCAATCTCCAAAGTTGGACCCTCAGCATCTCAGTAAGGGGAGGAGGAAGGTCCATAATTCCAACACGAGCTGGACAATATGAACGTTGCCGAGTGGGTATTCCGCGGGTGCTCAGGTTTCCTGCAACACTCCAAACACGTGCACGTTTGCAGGTAAATTGGCTTTGGTACAAACTGCAAATTGTCCCTTGTGTGCAGAATAGTGTTAGCGTACGGGGATCGCTGGTCGGCGTGCACTCGGTGGACCAAAGGGCCTGTTCCCATGCTGTATCTCCAAAAATAAACAAAACTATGGGACTTCGCACAGATGTATGTACAGTAAACCCTTGTTATAATGGATCATGCGGTGGGATCGACACAAAAAGCCGTACGCACAAGTAACTTAGCGCCGCCGCCCGCTCCACAGTCCCGCAGCTCCGCGATGTTTCATCGGCGGGCTCAACTTACCGGAGTTCCAGCGCGGCGACCCGGGCAAGGCATCACCCGCTCCGTTCCGCGATAGCGCTCCAGTGCTGTGCCACCGCCGAAGCCGAGGTTCTGGCCGGTCCCCTCAGGAAATGCCGCACCAGGCCCGCTGGTAGGCCGCGAGGACGGGTCGAAGATGCTGCCCGGAGAAAAGCTGCCTCTCTGACCATGTAGGGACCCTGAAATGCAGTTTCTCCCTTCCCCCTCCCATTCCCCACATAAAAAAGCTCCGAAAAAACAAAAACTCAGCTAACTAAAAAAATTTTTAAAAAGTGAAAAAACGGACAGCTGCAGGCTGGGCAACCATACCCGTACAGGACGGTGCCCTGACGACAAACTACTTGAATAAACATAAAATGTTAGACAATAGACAACAGACAATAGGTGCAGGAGTAGGCCATTTGGTCCTTCGAGCCAGCACCACCATTCAATGTGATCATGGCTGATCATCCACAATCTGTACCCCGTTCCTGCCTTCTCCCCATATCCCGTGACTCCACTATCTTTAAGAGCTCTATCTAACTCTCTCTTGAAAGCATCCAGAGAACCGGCCTCCACCACCCTCTGAGGCAGAGAATTCCACACTCACAACACTCTGTGTGAAAAAGTATTTCCTCGTCTCTGTTCTAAATGTTCATGTTCATGTTCATAAGGGATAGGAGCAGAATTAGGCCATTCGGCCCATCAAGTTCCACCGCCATTCAACCATGGTTGATCTATCTCCCTCCTAACCCCATTCTCCTGCCTTCTCCTCATAACCTCTGACACCTGTACTAATCAAGAATCTATTTATCATCTCTTCATTTCTCCTTCCAAAGGCACGAACCTGCTGAATGTACACTCTTTTTTTTAACTGCTTCAAAAGTATTTTCGTTAATGCAAGCTAAAAATACCAAAGGTTGTTTGCCTCTGCAGTGTAACTAGCAGCCTGTGCTCTTAAAGGGATAGTTGGCTATAACCAAAATCCATTATAAGGAGGTCCAAAATAATGAGGGTACACTGTATAGTGCGTTAGAATAAAGTATGTACAACTCACCTTCTGTATGCATTGTACTGACACAGTTGAAGATGAAGCTATATCAGATCTATGAGTCTCAACAGGCTTGATGTGCTGTTTGTACAGTATCTGCAGAATAACAAATGCTAGAAAAATAGTGGAAACCAAATCTCATTTATTATGGGCTGCACGGTGTAACCGCAGCAGAGTTGCTGCCTTACAGCGCCAGAGACCCCGGTTTGATCCTGGCTGCGGGTCCTATCTGTATGGAGATTGGATGTGCTACTCGTGATCACGTGGATTTTCTCCGAGATTTCTTAGGATTCCTCCCACATTCCAAAGACGTAATTTGGTTTGCAGGTTAATTGGCTTGGTATAAGTGTAAATTGTCCCTAGTTCGTGTAGGATAGTGTTAATGTGTGCGGATTGCTGGTCGGTATGGACTCGGTGGGCCAAAGGGCCTGTTTCCATGCTGTATCTCTAAACTAAGCTAAACTAAACTAGGATGTGAGTGAAAGGGGTATCAGATGAGGAGGGTGTGTAAATGCACCAGCCTTGGTAGAAGGAAGCATAGGGGATTTATTCAGTAGAAAGTCACTTACAAGGATGCAGTGTGTCAGATGGCAGGAAGCCACCAGGAGTGGCACAGGAATATGTACATAGAACACAGAACGGTACAGTACAGGAAAAGGCCCTTCAGCCCATCATATCTCCGCCGAACAAGAGTCATGAGTGTTTTATTGTCATGTGTCCCAGATAGAACAATGAAATTCTTGCTCGCCGCAGCACAACAGAATATCCAAACATCGTACACTGTAAACAAGATGATAAACGGGAGAGGGAAAAAAAGTTCAGCGTGGAGGAATAGATCGGGTAGATGCACACCGACCTCGGGTGATCACAGAGGAAGAGGACTGAACTTTCTGATGCCTTTCCCCACAGTGGAAATGTTTGATTCTGTTGTGGGGGGGGGCGTTCATGTTAAATTCTACAATGTGTTATGTCATTTTTATTTTTTTTTATTTTTCTATGGATGTACAGAAATTATTTCTTCTATGTAAAGCACTTTGGTTTCAACGCGAGTTGATTTAAACGTGCCATGTAAATAAAATTTACTTACTTACTTACCATGCGGTGCTGGCTCGAAGGGCCGAATGGCTTCCTCCTGAACTTATTTTCTATGTTTCTACCCATAGTAGGGGAATCGAGGACCGGAGGACATGGGTTTAAGGTTAAGGGGAATAAAATTTAATAGGAATCCGAGGGGTAACTTTTGCATACAGAGGGTGGTGAGTGTGTGGAACAAGCTGCCAGAGGAGGTAGTCGAGGCTGGGACTATCCCATCGTTTAAAAAACAGTTGGACAGGTACATGGATAGGACAGGTTTGGAGTGTTGTGGACCAAGCTCAGGCAGGTGGGACTAGGGTAGCTGGGACATTGTTGGCCGGTGTGGGTGCGTTCAGCCGAAGGGCCTGTCTCCACACTATTAATCTATGACTCTGTGACTCTATGGCTCTACATATACACATACCCACAAGTACACACATACATGTATATCAAAATACATATCAAAAATGATGCCAAATCAACTGTAATTTCCACCGCCAGCATGTGATCCATATTCCTCCAATCCATGCATATCCATGTATCTATCCAAAAACCTCTGATAAAGTACTTTTGCATCTGCCTCCACCACCATCACCCCTGGCAGCATGTTATGGGGAGAGGGCAGGAGAATGGGGTTAAGAGGGGTAGTTCGATCAGCCGTGATCTAAATGGCAGAGTAGACTTGGCGGGCCGATTGGCCCAAGTCTGCTCCTGTCACTTATGGACTGATGAACGTTCCAGGCACTTAACACTTCCCTGTGTATAAACCCTGCCCCGCATTGCTACTTTAGACCTTGCTCCTCTCATCCAAACGCTACATCCTCGAGTTGTTGATATTTCCACCCTGGGAAAAGGGGTGGAACTGTTGATCCTATCCATGCTTCTTATAATCTTAGATAATCATAGATATCATGTCAAGGCAAGCAAAACGACGGGAGACCCTCATTATCAAACAAACTTCCTTGCCAACTCAACAAACTATTGGGGATAGACACAACACATCTGGAGTACGTCAGCGGGACAGGCAGCATCTCTGGAGAGTACACAATAGGCTGGAGAAACTCAGCGGGTGCAGCAGCATCTAGGAGCGAAGGAGATAGGCAACGTTTCAGGCCGAAACCCTTCTTCAGACTGATGGGGGGTGGGGGGGGGGGGTGGGGAGAAGAAAGGAAAAAGGAGGAGCCCAAGGGCGGAGGAAGAGGTGGGAAGGGGAGGAGACAGCAAGGGTTAACAGAATTGAGAAAATTCAATGTTCAAGCCCAGAGGATGCCGATTCCCGAGTGGAATATGAGGTGCTGTTCCTCCAATTTGCGGTATTGCTCACTCTGGCCGTGGAGGAGGCCCAGGACAGAGAGGTTGGATACGGAATGGGAGGGGGAGTTGAAGTGCTGAGCCACCGGGAGGTCGGGTTGGTTATTGTGGACCGAGCGGAGGTGTTCGGCGAAACGATCGCCAAGCCTCTGCTTGGTCTCACCGATATAGATCAGCTGGCATCTAGAGCAACGGATGTAGTAGATGAGGTTGGAGGAGGTGCAGGTGAACCTCTGTCGGACCTGGAAGGACTGCTAATTGCATCTCTGGAGAGATGGAACAGGTGACGTTTTGGGTCGAGAACCTTATTCATACTGGTACAGTACGTCTAAAGAAGGGTCTCTATCCAAAGCGTCACCTATTCCTTCTCTCCAGAGATGCTGCCTGTCCCGTTGACTTACTCCAGCATCTTGTGTCCACTTTCAGTTTAAACCAGCATCTGCCGTTTCTTCCAACACAACAGATATTGGGAATGAGGAAAGGGGTAAATTTATTTGGAATGTTTTAACAGCAGAGAGATAGGCCCTTCAGCCCAACTAGTCCATACTGACCAAAATGCCCAAGTATGCAAATCTTCAGAATCCTCTGCCCCGAAAGAGAGGTAAATAGAGTCATAGAGTGATACAGTGTGAAAACAGGCCCTTCGACCCAACTTGCCCACACCGGCCAACATGTCCCAGCTACACTCGTCCCACTACACTAGTCCCAAACACTGAGTAATTGAATACATCAGAGGACAAGATAGATTTTTGTTCCAGAGGGGAAATTGAGGATTATGGAATAGTGGAGCTAAAACCAATATCAGATCAGGGTTGATCTCATTGAAGCCAGATCAAACAGCTGTGTAATTGACTCCTGTGCCAACTTTTTATGTTCCTATTGTTATCTAACAGGAGATTCAAAGAGATGTGGTTATCGTCAAAAGCTTTTCTTCTTTAAGTGAAGATACTTTGATTTATTATGAAAGTGGAAAATGGGTGATGAAGATTCAATAGCCATGGTTATATTATATCATTCCCTTCAATGGGAAGAAGACTCTGGAGAGACGTAGAGCAGCCTGTTGATACATCATCATCCATCTTGCGTGAACTCACAAAGCCCAACGTTACCCAGAGAAAATGATATATGGATGCAATGGAAAAGCGTGATGGTGAAAAAGAGCCGGGAACTTTCCCAGAGTCAAACGAAGGCTGTGGTAATGAGGCTTTTGTGAAATTCGGGATGGGTGAGCAGTTACGAAGCAAGTGGCCGTAGTTATCCCACGACCCACCTTCCTTTTTCTCCCCTTTAGTCCTTTCGTCAGTGCTGAAGCCATCTTTCTTTTTATATTGACATTATATGCATCGCTCTGAATAAACTATCAGGAATAAACACATGGGCAAAATGTGTGGGCTTCCTCCAGAAATGTTTTTAAGTTGCCAATCAAACCCAAAAAGTGCACTCCACCACATCAACTCGAATTGAAAAATAATAGGATCATTTTCACTTAAGTGTATAGTTTTTCTTCTTCTGTGTACACAGTGCACACATAGGCATCACATAAATGCTCCCATCCGACCTTTGAAATTACTCATGATCGCATTGTTCATTTAATAGTGCTGATTCCCCTATTATTCACTCATTGTCAGAGTATCGCCCTTTTAAATGTCAACCAGTCTTCCTAAATTTCTCCGCGCATTGTTGAACTGTCCTATTAAAAGAGCATTGTTCTCTGTGAGTTTGTTTTGAAAGTGCAGGAGACACTTTGTTAGTGGGTGTGTGTGTGTGTGTTTAAATCTGCCCCATCTAGAACAATCATCATGCTGCTTGCTTCAAAGCATCTGACAGAAATAAATTACTCACACTGTTCCTCTTCTACTCTGATACGATACCAGATAACTTTATTTTTCCCAGGAGGGTAGTTGATCCCTCTGGAACGCTTCACAAGATTTTTCCTCCCTAATATTGTTTCTCCAGCTTTCTTTTCATGGTACAGCATGGAAGCAGGACATTTGGCCCAACTTATCCCGACAGACAGCGGGCACTGTTCCATATTAATCTCGCCACCCCGCACCAGGTCCACAGTCCTCTCTGCCTCAGTGATTCAGGCACTCATCTAGGCACTTCTTAAACGCTGCCATCAATTGATTTCCTTGGAGCACAGGAGGATGATGGGTGATCTTATAGAGGTGTATAAAATCTCGAGAGGAATAGATCGGGTAGATGCACAGAGTCTCTTGCCCAGTGTTGGGGAATAGAGAACCAGAGGGCATAGGTTTAAGGTGAAGGGGTAAAGATTTAATCGGAACACGAGGGGTCATTTTTCACACAACGGATGGGGGTGCTAGGAATGAGCTGCCAGAGGAGGTAGTTGAGTCAGGGGCTATCGCAATGTTTAAGAAACAGTTAAACAGGTACATGGATAAGACAGGTTTGGAGTGATATGGGGCAAATGCAGGTAGGTGGGACTAGTGCAGTTGGGATATGTTGGCAGGATATGTTTCCATGCTGTATCACTCCATGACTCTATGAACTAAGAGAAACAGGTCAACTCTGTTCTAATTAGTCTAAAGAAGGATCCTGTCCTGAAAAGTCACCTATCCATGTTCTCCAAAGATGTTACTCCAGCACTTTGTGTCTATTTCTGTTTACCTTTTATTTTATACCCATAATTTTACACACCTCTTTTAGTTTCTTTTGTTAATCTATTTAATTGTGAGCAGTAGCAAATCCCTGCTGTTTAAAACATAGCTTTACCTTTTTATAAGATACAGTGCAGCAACAGGCCTTTCAGCCCACTGAGTCCACACCGACTAGCGATCCCCGCACATTAACACTACCCGACACTACCCTAGGAACAATTTTGCAATTTACATTTATACCAAGCCAATTAACCTACAAACCTGTACATCTCTGGAGTGCGAGAGGAAATCAGAAATCTCGGAGAAAACCCACACAAGTCACGGGGGGAAACATGCAAACTCCATACAGACAGCACCCGTAGTCAGGATCAGCGTTGTAAGGCAGTATCTCTACCACTGCACCACCGTGCTGCCCGGGCTGATACCTAGAGTAATGGCAACAAAGGGGATGCACATTCTCAGGTGCTTTCGTAGAAGTTTAAAAAAATTCTGCATGTTACCACATACTCTAACAAATCTCTACAGATTTCACTGTTGATAATATCCTGATGGGTTTCAAATGGCCTGGTATGGCAAGAGGCTGCAAAAAGTGATCCACTCATCCCAATGCAGCACGGGCACAACTCACCACACTACGGAAAGCATCTACTCGAGGCATCGTCTCAAAAAGGCTGAGCCATGCCGCCTTCCCACTGCTATTGTCGGGCAGGAGGTACAGAAACCTTACGTCCTATGCCTTTAGGTTCAGGAATTCCAATCATCAGTTTCTTGAAATGACCTGTACAACACTAAGAGAGATACAAAACACTGCAGTTACTCAGCGGGACAGGCAGCATCTCTGGAGAAAAGGAATAGGTGACGCTTCGGGTCGAGACCCTTCTTCAGACAGAGAGTCAGTGGAAAGCGAAACAAGAGATATAGAACAAATGAATGAAATATATGCAAAAAATTAACGATGATAAAGGAAACAGGCCATTTGTCAGCTGTGGGCTAGGTGAAAATGAGTTGCAGACAATGAGACTCAATAAGACAACTTGAAAGCTAGCACGACGACTTGAATGGGGGATGGACGGACAGAGAGTCCATCTTCAGTTTAAACCAGCATCTGCAGTTCTTTCCTACTCTGTACAACACTAATCCTACCTTGACAGAGGAACATTATGGCCCACCTCTTCCAAGTCTTTTTTTACCATGGACTGGTTTTCCAATTGGGGTTTGCACAAATATCTTGTTGTCTGCAGTTATTTCTATTCACTGCCTTGTATAATTTATGTGTAATTTATGTTCTTCTGTGTTATCTGTGTATATATGCCTGCAATGCTGCTGCAAGTAAGGCTTTCGCTGCGCCTGCACCTCGCCGTACTTACGCATATGACAATAAACACAACTTCACTTGACATGGAGTTAATACAACATGGTGATGAATTTCTATAAGACCACCACCCCTTACGTTGCCTAGCCTCCCCCCCCATTTCATTCCCCACCATCTCTGTTCCACTCATCAAACAGGCAACATTTTCTCAGCATTATGCAACAATTGATCTTTCTGCTAGCACCTCCCTGGAATAGTGCTGATTTCTGTTTGGCACCTTAATGCCAAGACGATCAGCTCATCTTGCAATGACTCAGAATCACAACACAGCAGGCTTTTAAGGTCGGTAACTCTTTCTCATGGGAAATTTCGCTGTTGAATTATTTACAGACACTCTCTTTGCTTCTGTTGAGATTTGGTTGCAATCTTATAAATGTTGACCATCTGGGCAGTCCAGACGCTGGAGTGATAATGTCAAAGGCTCAGCGCTCTCTCTTCTATCTGTGCCACAAGCCAAGTGTTGGATGCGCCTCTGATGATCACAACCTAAGATTCCAAGTCACACAACAGCCTATGACTTAAGGGGCTGTCCCACTGCGGCGACCTAATCTGCGAGGTTAGAAGAGTTTGTCCTCGACTCAAACTCCCAGCATGGTCGACACATGGTCCTAGGAGGTCCTATGAGGTCACTGGAACTCTCCTTCATGCTCGAGGGAAGTTCCCGAATACTCGCGGCCTCTGCCGGGTCGCGGAAATATTTTCAGCATGTTGAAACATTTTTGCCGAGTAAAATTTGGTCGTGATGGTTCTTTTCAACTCGTAGTGCAGTGGAGTGGGGTCACTATGTAGTTACAGGCAGTTGAGGGCAGCCGTAGGCAATCGGGCATTTTGATTGACTCATTGGAGTTTTCAGGACCCAGGAAAACCAACTGGTAGGTAAAATGCCCGCTAAACTTTTTAAAACTTCTTAAAAGTGTCTCCACTCCTTCTTCCTCCCTTCTCTCCCCCCTTTCCCCTCCGTTCTCTCCCCTTCCCTCTCCTTCACTCCCCCTCTCTCCCCCTCTCCCGCTCTCCCGCTCTCTAAAGGACTTTACTTTTAAATGTTAAAATTGATCCTGCGTCCACCACTTCTGCTGGAAGATCATTCCACACTAAAGGTGGCTGTGTGGAATGATCTTCCAGCAGAAGTGGTGGAGGCAGGATCGATTTTAACATTTAAAAGTAAAGTGGATAGGTATATGGATGGGAAGGGAATGGAGGGGTATGGTCTGAGTGCAGGTAGATAGGACTAGGGGAAAATAAATGGTCGGCATGGACTGGAAGGGCCGAGAGGGCCTGTTTCCGTGCTGTAATTGTTATATGGTTATATTATATGACTTACCGTACACTGTGCAGCCATATTTCCTTCCTCTTCATCGCAGGTTTGAATTTCAGACAGCGCTCCCCCGCTTTCCCTGGCCCCCGCCTTTGCGGGGTGTGTGTGTGTGTGTGTGTGTGTGTGTGTGTGTGTGTGTGTGTGTGTGTGTGTGTGTGTGTGTGTGTGTGTGTGTGTGTGTGTGTGTGTGTGTGTGTGTGTGTGTGTGTGTTCGGTCGATCCAGCTCGCGGTTTCAACGCAGACGAGTGCCCTCGAGCTTGATGGTCGAAGCCACTCTTCTTAACTCGCGGATTAGGTCGCCACAGTGGGACAGCCCCTTCAGACTCGTACGCCTTTGGAGTGCGGGAGGAAATCAAAGATCTCGGAGTAACCCCGTGCGGTTACAGGGAGAACGTACAAACTCCGTACAGACAGCACCCGGGTCACTGGCGCTGTAACAACTCTACCGCTGCACCAATGTGTCGCCCTTATCAGTCACCATGGCTGGAGTGGCCAAGCAGGAAAGTGTGGAGTCGGTATGCATGGGGTATCTGAGAGCGGTACAGTGGCACAGTGAGTTCAGCCACTGTCTCACAGATCCAACAACCCAGGTTCAATCCTGACATTGGTTTCACATTCTCTCGGGGCCAATATAGCTTTCCTTCGGGTGCTGCTGGTTTCCTCCCACACCCCGAAAAAAAGACATGCAGTTTGGAAGTTGAATTAGCCGCTGTAGAATTGCCTCTCTTATGTGGGTGGGTTAGTGGCAGTGACACAGGCCCTTCGGCCCACTGAGTCCGCGCCAACCAGCAACACCTGTACACCAGCACTATGCCACACTCTTGGGACAATTTACAATTTTACTGAAGCCAATTAACCTACAGCCAGAGATGTGGGAGGAAGCACCCGGAGAAAACCCACGCAGATCACGGCGAGAACGTACAGAGTTAATACAGATTGCACCTGTTCTCAGGATCCAACCCGGGTCTCTGGTGCAGCAACACAGCAGTAACAGACTGTGCCACCCCTGTGGGGTTGGTGGCGGGGGAAGTGGTTTGTTGATGTTAATGTGCAGAGAATAAAATGTGGGATTAATGTAGAATTAGTGTGAATGGGTCAACATGGATTCAGTGGGCTGAAGGGTCTGTTTCTGTGCTGTGTCTCTACATAGTTCTATATATGCGTGGGGTTCCTTTATAAAACTAATTTGTACCACGTGGTACGACTCCAAAACTGCCTGACCCATTGAGTTACTCCAGCACTTCCCACGCTGTATCTCCAAAATAAACTAAACTAATACTGTAGCATTAACAATAAAAGGCAAGGTCTGTAGGAACTCGCTCCACTAGGTTTCTGATAGAACCAGATCATCTTCTTCTGCTCTTTGAAATGCTTCCATTGACCTTTAAGTCTCCACAGCAACAATAAGTGTTCAATCACATACAACAAGAAAGGCTACTGTGAGCGGCACAGTCGGTACATTTACTGGATTCCTAGCTCAAGAGGTTATTAACTGGACTGAGTTGAAATCCCACTGTGGAATTCAAAACCCTTTAATAATCTAACTGGGTAACCAGAACTGTATGCAGCACTGTTGCACTCCAAGAACTGAGGGCGCTCCAAGATTGCTCTCACCATTGGCATGTGCAGCTGTATCTTTTTTTATTTTTTTTTAATTAAAAAAATATATTTTATTTATTAGAGGTAAATACATCAATGTACTTCACATATATATTCTTACAATCATTGTACCCCATAATTTTATGGCTTTTAAAGAAAAAGAATAGAAAGAAAGAGAGTGAAATAGGTGAAAAGACTTGTGATAGTGAAAGAGCGTGCCGAAGGGGAGAAGAAACCCTTGGTCGAAGAATTAGAGAAAGGGGGTTAAGAGATAGACCCTAAATAAAGAAAAGGAAAAGGAAAAAAAGGCAGTTACTAAGTTATATATATCACGCAAAAGGAATCCACCAACTCGATAGTTTTTCATCCCCCTCCCTACCAAGGCCCAAGGTACTCCTGCACCCTTGTCCAAATCTTTGAACTCGGTACCCCTGGCTGCGCAAATTGGCGTCTTCTGGGTCTGGGGATGAGTCAACATGTTGCAGGGACTACTGGTCTCCAGAGGGCTAGTATGGACACTGTGGGCCAAATGGATTCTTGGGTTGGCAGCTCAGTCCCTCAAGCATGATGTGCTGGCAGCTCACTCACGGCTGGTGGGCTGGCAGTTGACTCATGGCTATTCCTTGAAATTCCATTTCAAGCAGAGTGCAAGGCCACCAAATTCAAATCCATTTTCCTACCATTTCAAGCAGGGTGCAAGGCCACCAAATTCAAGTGCAGTTTCATACCATTTCAAGGAGGGTGCAAGGCCACCAAATTCAGGTTCAGTTTCCTGCCACTTCAAGCAGGGTGCAAGGCCACCAAACTCAAATGCAGTTTCATACCATTTCATGCAGGGTGCAACGACACCACATTAAAATGCAGTTTCATACCATTTCATGCAGGGTGCAAGGCCACCACATTTAAACGCAGTTTCATACCATTTCAAGCAGGGTAAAACCACCATAAAACCACACAAAACACCACACTCACAGTTCAGTAGACATTCAGTGTGTTCAGTTGATTCACAGTTCAGACAGAGTTGTGACCACTCCCTCCCCCATCATGCAGAGACTGAGCCACACCCATACTTCCGGGTTTTATAATCCCTCCCACCAGAAAAGGTGTGGCCTTCATGGCGTGATTCACAGGAGTGAGATTCTCAACATTTTTTAAACATTAAACACTTTTATTATTCATTGATGGGAAGAATCCTCTGCACCTGATGAGTGGAGGGGGACTGAGTAAGATGGCCAAAATTCACAACCGTAAAATCAATATAGTGCAAACAGGAAGTTGTCAAGTTTAGCCAAACAGCCATATGTAGTGCATTTCTACTTCAACCCAAAACCCCCCAAACAGCCATTTGCAGTGCATTTCTACTTCAACACAAACAGCCATTTGGAGTGCATTTCTACTTCAACCCAAACAGCCATTTGCAGTGAATTTCTACTTCAACCCAACCCCCCCCCCCCCCCCAAACAGCCATTTACAGTGCATTTCTACTTCAACCCAAAGCCCCCCCCCAAACAGCCATTTGCAGTGCATTTCTACTTCAACCCAATCCCCTACCCAAAAAACAGCCATTTGCAGTGCATTTCTACTTCAACCCAATCCCCTACCCAAAAAGCAGCCATTTGCAGTGCATTTGTACTTCAACCAAAACCCCCCCAAAAAACAGACATTTGCAGTGCATTTCTACTTCAACCCACCCCCCCCCCCCCACAAAACAGCCATTTGCAGTGCATTTCTACTTCAACCCAAACAGCCATTTGCAGTGAATTTCTACTTCAACCCAACACCCCCCCAAACAGCCATTTGCAGTGCATTTGTAATTCAACTGAAACCCCCCCAAAAAAACAGACATTTGCAGTGCATTTGTAATTCAACTGAAACCCCCCCAAAAAAACAGACATTTGCAGTGCATTTCTACTTCAACCCACCCCCCCCCCCCCACAAAACAGCCATTTGCAGTGCATTTCTACTTCAACCCAACCCCCCCCCCCAGACAGCCATTTGCAGTGCATTTCTAATTCAACCGATACCCCCCCCCCCCCCCCCCCCCCTGCCAAAGACAGCCATTTGCAGTGGATTTCTACTTCACCCCAAAGACAGCCATTTGCAGTGCATTTCGACTTGAATCCAACCATATTTTCATTTTCAAACCACATTAAGGGCACTCACAGTTGAGTAGACATGCGTTTAGTGTTATTCAGAGAGACATGACCGTCTCACTTCCTCCATCTTGCAGAGACTGAGTGAGGCACACCACTTCCGGGTTTTATAGTTCTTCTCCTCCTCCCACCAGCAGGGGCAGCAGAGAGAATGGCAAAAAAATTAAGAACATTAATATCTCTCTGATTTTTCATTGGTGGGAAAAATCCTCCAGTTGAGGAATGCGGAGGGCGGCTCTGAGCGAGGTGGCAAAAAATGACAGCTGTAGGTGGCGGCGTTCTCTCGGAAATCACAGCACAACGAGCCAAAAGCGGTCAAGATCAGACTTTTAGTAATATAGATAGGTGCAGGAGTAGGCCATTCAGCCCTTTGAGCCTGCTCCGCCATTCAATATGGTCATAGGCGACCATCCTAAGTCAGTACTCAATTCCTGCTCTCTCCCCATATCCCTTGATTCCGTTAGCCCTAGGAGCTAAATCTAACTCTCTCTTGAAAACATCCAGTGAATTGGCTTCTGTGGCATAGAATTTCACAGATTCACAACTCTCTGGGTGAAAAGAACAGGGTAAAGTCAAATGACTGGGGTTGCGACTGCTTTAGACTGTAATGTTCCATGAAAGGGGAGGGGATTCTGGATATGATTAGTAATGCTGGAGCAATATCTCCATCCATTTATGTGCCCATCTTCAGAAAATGGTTAATATTCCATTTGCCTTTTCAATTACACTTTGTGCCTGGCCACTAGATTTTAATGAATAAAGATTCTAAACCCTGGACAGCTCTGGAGGCTGAGTTATTGACTTCATGTGAAAGATTTCTGGATATGAAGGAAATCACGGGCTATGGGAAAAGTGGAGCTGTGGCTGAAGGTCACTAATGATCGTATTGATTAGCGGAGCAGGCTCAGTGGGCCAATGGACCTTCCTCCTGGACTGAACTCTCATTTCTTATGAAGTGGAGCCAAAATCTCTGTACCCTTTCATCACTTTTTACTAGTTAGGAAACACTCTGAATCACTTTTCTTAAATCCAAGGTAGGTGATTAATTTAGAAACATAGATAGAAACATAGAAAATAGATGCAGGAGGAGGCCATTCGGCCCTTCGAGCCAGCACCGCCATTCGTTGTGATCATGGCTGATCGTCCCCTATCAATAACCCGTGCCTACCTTCTCTCCATATCCCTTGATTCCACTAGCCCCTAGAGCTCTATCTAACTCGCTCTTAAATCAATCTAGTGCTTTGTCCTCCACTGCCCTCTGTGGCAGGGAATTCCACAAATTCACAACTCTCTGGGTGAAAAAGTTTCTTCTCGCCTCAGTCTTAAATGGCCTCCCCTTTATTCTAACACTGTGGCCCCTGGTTCTGGACTCGCCCAACATTGGGAACATTTTTCCTGCATCTAGCTTGTCCAATCCTTTTATAGTTTTATATGTTTCTATAAGATACCCCCTCATCCTTCTAAACTCCAATGAATACAAGCCTAGTCTTTTCAATCTTTCCTCATATGACAGTCCCGCCATCCCAGGGATCAATCTCGTGAACCTACTCTGCACTGCCTCAATCACAAGGAAGTCCTTCCCCAAATTAGCAATATCTCCATTTTGGAGATTTTGGAGATTTTGAGTTCTTTAGTTGGAGAATTGATTGGTATTCTTGAAGATGAATGCTTATTTCAGCTAATCACCTGGTTGTTGTGCTGCGAAGTGTGTTTCCTTGTTCCGCGATGTTCATAAGGGGTTGGGACAGAATTAGGCCATTCGGCCCATCAAGACTACTCCGTCGTCAATCATGGCTGATCTATCTTTCCCTCTCAACCCCATTCTCCTGCCATCGCCCCATAACCCTTGACACCCTTACTCGTCAAGGACCTATCAATCTCCGCCTTGAACAATGTCCATTGACTTGGTCTCCAGAACCTCTGGTGCCAATGAAATCCATGCAGATTCACCATCCTCTGACTAAAGAGCCAGAGATGGAGTCATACAGCATGGAAACAGACGGTTCAGCCCAACTTGCCCACACCAGCCTACATGTTCAACCTACACTAGTCCCACCTGCTCTCATTTGGTCCATATGCCTCCAAACCTGCCCTATCCATGTAGCGGTTTAACTGTTTCTTCAACATTAGATCATTGAGATCAAAGGGCAGAGATCTAACACGTTCGGAATAGTTTCAGGTTTATTTTAGTTTAGGGATACAGCATGGAAACAGGCCCTTCGGCCCAGCAATCCCTGCATATTAACACTAACCAAAACACATAAAGGGCAATTTTTACATTTGTCCCTAATTTTTACATTTACCAAGCCAATTTACCTGTACATCTTTGGAGACTTTGAGGTTACTTTGAAAGGCAGAGCACCAGAGATGTGAATGAGACGTCAGGATTATATTTGTTTAAATGTCATTTTCTGTGTTTATTTCGGTCCATTGTTCGTGGTGGCATTAGCAGTTTAATTTGTTTTCCTTGGTGGTCCATTGAAGAAATACATCTGCGTCGAGCCCTGGTGGTCTGGCGATGGGTATGTCTCCAAGCCTCCGGAGCCTGGTAAACGGGCATGCATTCAAATCTCCAAGGAGGTCTCCTGGTGTGGGTACAGTTCCAAATTCCTGGTGGTCCATTGACAGTATGCCTCTGAACCGGTGCCAATATTGTTTCAAACAAAAATCCCCCTCTATTCAACAAGTGCTGCTGTAAACAAACATGGGATTTGAAGGAGATGGGATTTTGATCTGTCTGAGCACTAAACTTGAATTTGAAAATAAAGGAGGCACACGCCTAGTCTAGCCAAGGTGGAAGGAGCAGGCACTGGCTTTTCCTTTAGCATAAAAACCTTCCTCGGAAATGGCAAACACAGAAAGTCAATCTCAATCATTTAACATTTTTTTTCCTGTTCCTGAATGACCTTTTCTCATTGTCTTTTTTTTACACCCTTCAAACATCCAGTACATTTTAATGTGTTTCAGTTTTAATTTAAACTTGAATCTCTCAGATGAGCTCATTTGCAGTTCTCAGTGCACAACCTTGGCAATTGGGCAGCCAAAGTGGACAACGCTGTGGCTTTACGCGACTCTGTGCTGCAGGGATGACACAGTGGCGCAGCTGGCAGCGCTGCCACCCCCAATGTTTCGAGCAATCCAGGCTCCATCTTGCAATCCGCGCCGACCAGCGATCACTAACATTACCCTACACACACTAGGGAACAATGTTACAATTTTGTACCAAAGCCTAAATAACCTGCAAACCCGCACGTCTTTGCAGTGTGGGAGGGAACCGGAGCGCCCGGAGAAAACCCACGTGGTCACAGGGAGAATGTACAAACTCCATACAGACAAGCACCCGCAGTTAGGATCGAATCCGGGTCTCTGGCGCTGTGAGGCAGCAACTCCACCGCTGCGCCACCGTGCCGCCCTAAGCAAATCGTGAGGAAATCAAGTGCAATCTTAGAACTAGTGCAAAATCTTGCATCATAAAGTGTGATTTCATTCACCGTCCATCTCTCTGCATCAACGGCATTGAACGCAGTCTAGTGGACAAACAGAGCAGCATAATTCTAATGGGAAATTACCTCTTCCAGCAGTATAACTACTAGAGGTATAAACAAACTGCCATTGTTTTATTTTACAGATGCCTGCACTCATTTACAACGCTCTGAAAATACAGCATGGAAACCGTTTATGATGTGGACAGACCAGAACAGTCCCTGTAGGGAACCTTCTCCCCTAGATCAATTATTTAACCCATTAATCAAACTAAAATCGATAGGAGCTCATGATTTATTGATTGCCCAAATCCTGTAATCATTAGGCTCCCCGAGCCATCAAACGCTTAGAGGATGTTCACAGTGGCTAAATGGGCCATGGTTACGCAGGAAGAAAGAGACCAAGGGTAAGATATGAATAATGTAGGTACCTACAGCGCTGAAATCCCAACACCAATGTGTTCTCAGCGCGAGGGCCAAATGTGGGTTAAGTGCCCAGAAGTGTCGTACTGCAGTTCATGCTATTACCTAGCTGAGTACTCTGTAACCAGATGGAGTGAAGAGGAACATTACTCTGCTCCATTTAAGGACAACTACTGTTGTGCTCTATTCTGTATGATACGACACTGAGAGTTTCTGTTTGGTAATGCTAGTTCATTTCAGAGTCAGCCAAGAACATAATAATTCACTCCCACTTGCGTTTATAAGAGGCAACAAAATTCACACTTTCACTTGCAGTATGCCTACCTTAGCTGACGGAGACATAATCGCAGTCCCAGCCACATCCAGACACATTCCAGTGAATCTCCCTGCCCTCTCAGAGACTGAAATTGGTTGGGTGAAGCAAATTAAAATGTTTCATGGTGGGAAGGACGTGGAAGAGTGGCAATATTCGTTGAACATTTTTGGCAACCTCTTTACACCTCTTCTGATTTTTATTTCATCGTTAAGTCCCACCACAGGGTTTTTTTTTTATTACTCCCACTGCACTAAAAGGCATCATGCATTGGAAGCGCAAGAGTTTATCCTTTGAGACTTCAGAGATAGAGTGCAGAAACAGGCTCTTTGGCCCACCGGGCCCGCGCCGACCAGCGATGGCCATGTAGACCAGCACTAACCTGTGCCCTAGGGACAATTTACAGAGACCAATCCACCTACAAACCTGCGTGTCTTTGAAGTGTGGGAGGAAACCAGTGCACCCGGGGAAAACCCACGCAGGTCGCTGGTAAAACGTACAAACACCGTACAGGCGGCCCGTAGTCGGGATCGAACCTGGAACTCTGGCGCTGTAAGGCGGCAACTCTACCGCTGTGCCGCTGTACCGCCCTATATTTCTGTAAATGTTAAATGACAGAATGTACTAAATTATAGAGGGAGCCTGCATTTATATAACAACTGTCTTGACCTCTCGATGACATGAATAATTTTATGCTCAGTATTTTTTGAAGAATACGTTTGCGTTTGAATTTTGTGGGCTTTTCAGTGTTTGGCTCTCATTGTCAGGTAGAGCCGAAATCAAAGCCCTGAGTTTGTTGTTATGAGATCTATGCAAATTAATGGCTTTGTTGATTTAAACCTTATACCTGGCCCCCGAGGCTCTGTCACACCACACACCTGTGTGGCCTTCAACGAAACAGGTTTGAACATCCAAGATTAAATTAATCAAAAATAGTTTGGAGAAAGGGAGCCAAACTCGTGTCCCATATTTTATTCGCTTAATTATGATCAACAATTTATAGCCATCATTTTTTGCCAGTTCCTTTCGTAATCTTGATCGTTTTTAAAGAGAATTCAAGCTATAATTAAGCGATAATGTACTTCTGTGATGATCTTATATCATGGGCTGAACGTTCTATTGCCAATGCGTTGAGAGCAAGATATCCATGAGGTCCAAGGTTTTGCGCAGTACATTTGCAGGAGCCATTCTAACCCAACCGGACGATTTGCTTCTAAGTTTTCCGCATGACGAGGCTAAATGAGTGAATGAGATGCACGTAATTCAGCATCAGCTTCTCCCAATAAAGGCACATTAGTTGGAGTCATTGAGTGGCAGAGACATGCAGCATAGAAACAGGCCTTTCAGCCCAAAGCTTACGTGCCGATCAAGGCCCATTTGGCTGTGTTTGACCCATATCCCTCTGGACTCCTCCTATCCATGTACCTGTCCAAATGTCCGATAGACGTAGTGATTGTATCCGCCTCTGCCGCTTCCTCGGAGAGCTCATTCTACATATCCACCATGTGTGGCGGCACTGTGGCGTAGCGGTAGAGTTGCTGCCTTACAGCGCCAGAGACCCGGGATCGGTGCTTGTTTGTACAGCGTTTGTACGTCCTCCCCGAGACCTGTGTGGGTTTTCGCCGGGATCTCCCGTTTCCTCCCACACTCCAAAAACGTACAGGCTTGCAGGTTAATTTGCTCGGTATAATTGTAAATTATCCCTAGTGTGTGTAGGATAGTGTCAGTGTGCAGGTATCGCTGGTCAGTGCGGACCCGGTGGGCCAAAGTGTTTGTATCCGCGCTGTACCTCTAAATTAAACTAAACTAAACTAAATATGCATCACTTTTTATTTGAAAGACTTGCCCCTCATGCCCCCTTTAAATCTTTCGTCACTCATGTTAAACCTATGCCCTCTACTTTTTAACATCACCACCCTGGGAAAAAAATGCTGCGATTTCCCACCTTATTTAAGTCCCTCATTAATTTACAAGCTTCTACAAGGTTAGCCCTCAGCCTTCTTCAGTCCAAACCCAGTGGAGTGGAAACGACTTGCAGATCCCCTCGTCAATTCTCTTGGCCAACTCATCAAAAAACTCAATCAGATGCGTGAGACACAATCTTCCACTTACAAAGCCATGGTGAATAGCCCATATCAGCCTTTCCCCCTTTCAAATGCAGATAGAACCTACCTGTTTTAGTTTAGAGATACAGCGCGGCAACTGGCCTTCAGGCCCACCGAGTCCGCACCGACCAGCGATCCCCATACACTAGCACTATCCTACACACACAGTGAATGAATGAATGATACTTTATAGTCACATGTGACAGGTCACAGTGAGATTCGTTGTTTTTCACACCCAAGGTATGCAAAGACTCGCCACTTAAAGGGCACCGACACAGTTACCAAGTGTTCCATTTTAACCATTCAATTTGTGGTCTCCTTAGTTCTCAGAGATTCCCCCCACACCGGGTCCTCCTTTGACCTCACTAGGGAGAAATTTACAATTGTACCAAGCCAACTAACCTACAAACCTATCTTTGGAGTGTGGAAGGAAACACTCTTGAAAGTAGGCATGCAGGTGCAGCAGGCAGTGAAGAAAGCGAATGGTATGTTAGCTTTCATAGCAAAAGGATTTGAGTATAGGAGCAGGGAGGTTCTACTTCAGTTGTATAGGGTCTTGGTGAGGCCACACCTGGAGTATTGCGTACAGTTTTGGTCTCCAAATCTGAGGAAGGACATCATTGCCATAGAGGGAGTGCAGAGAAGGTTCACCAGACTGATTCCTGGGATGTCAGTCTTTGTCTTATGAACAAAGACTGCATAGACTCGGTTTATACTCTCTAGAATTTAGGAGATTGAGAGGGGATCTTATAGAAACTTACAACATTCTTAAGGGGTTGGACAGGCTAGATGCAGGAAAATTGTTCCCGATGTTGGGGAGGTCCAGGACAAGGGGTCACAGCTTAAGGATAAGGGGCAAATCCTTTAGGACCGAGATGAGAAGGAATTTTTTCACACAGTGGTGGGTCTCTGGAACTCTCTGCCACAGAGGGTAGTTGAGGCCAGTTCATTGGCTATATTTAAGAGGGAGTTAGATGTGGCCCTTGTGGCTAAGGGGATCAGAGGGTATGGAGAGAAGGCAGGTACGGGATACTGAGTTGGATGATCAGCCATGATCATATTGAATGGCGGTGCAGGCTCGAAGGGCCGAATGGCCTACTCCTGCACCTAATTTCTATGTTTCTATGAAACCGGAGCTCCCGGAGAAAAACCCACGCAGGTCACGGGGAGAACGTGCAAACTCCATACAGACAACACCCGTGTTCAGGATCAAACCAGGGTCCTTGGCGTTGTGAAGCAGCATCTCTACCACTGCACAACCGTGCTGGTCTCTCTGAATCTTCCACCCACTTATGCTCGGCTCCAATAATTCAATAAACCTGCAGTTTATTGGATTATCCTTGCAGCAATTTCTTAAATAAAGGCACACTAGCCCCCCTCAGGTCTTCTAGTGCCTCACCTCTGGGTAACAAAGATACTCTGTCATTGCCCCCAGCAATTTTGGGTCATTGCTGGTCTAGCTGTCTATCAGTAGTGATACACCATGGAAACAAGCCCTTCGGCCCAACTTATCCACACTGGCCAACAAGTCCCAGTTACACTCGTCCCACCTGCCTAAGTTTGCCCCATATTTCGCCAAACCTGTCTTATCCATGTACCTGTCTAACTGTTTCTTAAACATTGCATAGTCCCTGCCTCAACTACCCCTTCTGGCAGCTCGTTCCATACATCCACTGCTCTTTGTGTGAAAAAGTTACCCCACAGGTTCCTATTAAATCTTTTCCCCTTCACCTTAAACCTACGTCCTGTGGTCCTCGATTCCCCTACTCTGGGCAAGAGACTCTGCGCATCTCCCCGATCTATTCCTCTCATGATTTTATACATCTCTATGGATGTGGAAAGCACGTTTCTCTCAGAAGAATGTAGGGGCCTGAAGCTCAATGTATGAGAGCGTGATGGAGTCAGAAGCTACATCTAACTAGTACTTAGGCAAACATTGGAAGAACATGTTGACAAAACTGCACTTAGAAAACTCGGCAGCACGGTGGAGCAGCGTGCCTTACAGCACCAGAGACCCAGCTCATCTATGAGTAACATCCGAGGCCGTGTGAAGTGTAGATGGAGTCAATGGTGGGAAGTCACAAGGTTATGAGAAATAGTAGACTTGGGCCATTTGGCCCATCAAGTCTACCCGCCATTCAATCATGGCTGATCTATCTCTCCCTCCTAACCACATTCCCCTGCCTTCTCCCCATTACCTCTGACACCTGTACTAATCAAGAATCTATCTATCTCTGCCTTAAAAATATCCACTGACTTGGCCTCCACAGCCTTCTGTGGCAAAGAATTCCACAGTCACCATACTCTGACTAAAGAATGACTAAAGTCTACGATAGACTAGTCTACATCGACAACTCTCCCCAATTTCTTATGGTCTTGGGCAGGGTTTATCCAAAACCCAGTTGTGATGCGATCCAACAGTATCTGTAGAAGTCTGTAGGAGTCACTGGAGACATGCCAAATTCACTCAGCCACCAGAATGTCTCTACTTAATTGTTGCAATAAATACCAAAACTGTACTCTTTGATGTCAGCACCTCACATGCTGCTCAGGAGATGCAATCAGATCAGATTCGTCCTCCCCGGATCTCCGAGCTTTGACACAATGCCTCTCTTGATATGTTATGTGGGAACTGAAGACATCTGACTCATCTCTGACAGTCTCTGCGTTTGTAGATTCATATTCACGTGTTAAAGTGTGAACATCAATTATAAGATTCAACTTTCAGTGTTGAGATTCAATAGTTTCTTTATTGTCACGTACATGGGAAAACAGTGAAATGCTTGTTCTACTTGGTATCCATCAATGAATATCACACTTGAGCACATTAGATCCGCTTCTAGAACAAGATTGGACGGAGGGTCACCACATCCTGGCACCATTTTGCAACATGAAAGTGCCTGAAATGTCCAAACTTGGCCTAACAATGTTTAGTGTAGAGATACAATGTGGAAACAGGCCCTTCAGCCCATCGAGTCCACGCCGACCAGCGATCCCCGCACACTAGGGACAATTTACAATTTTTACTGAAGCCAATTAACCTATAAAGCTGTACGTATTTGGAGTGTGGGAGGAAACGGGAGCACCCGGAGAAATCCCACGCAGGTCACGGGGAGAAAGTACAAACTCTGTACAGACAGTACCCATGGTCGGGATCGAACCCGGGTCTCTGGTGCTGTAAGGCAGCAACTCCACCCGTTGCGCCACCATGCCACCCTGTATGCATGGGACCCATTAAACAATGACTTCCTTTGAGAAAATGCTTTGTTGCATACTCTCAGATTGTGACCCATCGAAGAACCACAAGGTCCAAGTACATGATATACACCATGTGTTTACAGTTTAGTTTATTGTCATGTGTACCGAGGTACAGTGAAAAGCTTTTGTTGCGTGCTATCCAGTCAGCGGAAAGACAATACACGATTACAATCGAGCCATTTACAGTGTATAGATTGATGATAAGGGAACAACGTTTAGTGCAAGGTAAAGCCAGCTAAATCCGATCAAAGATAGTCCGAGGGCCATCAAAGAGGTAGATAGCAGTTCAGCACTGCTCTCTGGTTGTGGTAGGATGATTCGGTTGCCTGATAACAGCTGGGAAGAATCTGGAGGTGCGTGATTTCACACTTCTATACCCTTTGATTTCACACTTCTATACCCTTAAATTTCAAGATCTTTTTTTATATTTACAAAGCCCTTAACGGAATTGCCCCCACCTACATCGAAAGTCTGCTTCCCCACCACACCACCTCCAGGTCCCTCAGACTTGGGGTTACTGAACATCCCGCGGTCTAGGCATAAGCTCAGGGACGACCACGCCTTTGCAGTTGCAGCTCCTAGACTGTGGAACAGCATCCATCTTCCCATCAGAACTGCCCCCTCCATCGACTCCTTTAAGTCGAGACTTAAAACTCATCGCCTACTCCCAAGCCTTTCTAGACGTCCTCTGAAGGAGGGCTACATGTATGTATTTATGTATGTACTTAATCTATGAACCACTGTTGTATAACGTTAGTACCTCCACCAATGTAAAGCACTTTGGTCAACTAGAGTTGTTTTTTAAATGTGCTGTAGAAATAAAAGTGACTTGACTTGTCTTGAAAGTGACTTTGCCTGATGGGAGAGGTGAGAAGAGGGAGTGGCCAGGGTGTGACTTGTGGATGTGAGCTCTATGCAGAAGCATAGAACATAGAAAACATAATCCACATTAGTGAACGATTAACAGGCACCCACCATGTTATGATATTTATTCAAAATTGTGACAACATCCATGCACTGCATTGTCCACAGTGATGAAATATTGCCGTCAGCGTGGCTTCTACTGATGCTCAGCTCAGTTCTCTGGAACAATTCTGCTCCTGCCTCAGGGCTGTGTGATCTCAAAACCTTCTCTGGGCATCTGAGTACAAATTCCAGAGTAACTTGCCATTGCTGAGGGAGTGCTACACTGTTGGAGGTGCCATATTTTAAATGGGATATTAATTTGAGATCATGTTTTTCCTCTCAGATTAGAAACATAGAAATAGAAAAATAGGTGCAGGAGTAGGCCATTCGGCCCTTCAATATCATCATGGCTGATCATCTACAATTAGTACCCCGTTCCTGCTTTTTCTCCATATCCCTTTATTCCTTTAGCCCCAAGAGCTAAATCTAACTCTCTCTTGTAACCTCTCAACTATAAAACTAAACTAAACTAATAACACAGGAAGATCCTACACATCAAGTGCAAGATCTCTGCACTGCTGCCAACATCTTCACGGAAACAAATGTCATCAACATTCAGACAGTAACTTTGGCGCCTCAGTTCCATTGGACCGGACATTATTTGCAGGAGATGCAAATAGATTTTTAGACTTGCATGTTTTGGAAAGTAAACAATTTGGACGCTTGGGGGAATCCAAAACAGAGAGGGTCCACAGCATTGAGAGTGAACAGTAATGTGCACACAAGGACACAAAGTGCTGGAGTAACTCAGCGGACCAGGCAGCATCTCTGTGCAACAATGATAGGTGACCTATCCCGTCCAGACCCTTCAGGCTGATTGAAGGAAGTTGGAATTGGGGACTGGAAAAGCCCCTGCAATCAGTGTGAGGAAGCTCTCGACTGGAAACGTCACCTATTCGTGTCCTCCAGGGATGCTGCCCGACCTGCTGAGTTACTCCAGTACTTTGTGTCCTTTTCTGCATTAACCAGCATCTGCAGTTCCTTGTTTCTATAGTAAAGTGCATACAATTAGCTTAGAAACATAGAAAATAGGTGCAGGAGTAGGCCATTTGGCCCTTCGAGCCAATGCCACCATTCAATATGATCATGTCTGATCATCCACGATCAGTACCCCATTCCTGCCTTCTCACAATAACCCTTGATTCCATTAGCCCAAAGGGCTATATCTAACTCTCTCTTGAAAACATCCAGGGAACCGGCCTCCACCGCCCTCTGAGGCAGGGAATTCCACAGACTCACAACTCCCTGTGCGAGGAACTGTTTGCCCATCTCCGTTCTAAATGGCTTACCCCTTATTCCTAAACAGTGGCCCCTGGTTCTGGACTCCCGCAACATCGGGAACATATCAGGCAGCATTAATGATGGTCATTCGCCGTGCATGACATTGTGGCTGCCTGACACACCGAGTTCCTCCGGCACTTTGTGTTTTGCTCATGCATCTGCAGTTTCTTGTGTCCAGAAGAGAAATCCCTGCAGGGCTGTTAAAAGCCAATGAAGGTATTTAAACAGAGACATAAAGGAGTTGCAGATGCTGGAATCCTGAGTAAAACTTTGGACTAAAAACTCACCGGGTCGGGCAGCATCTGTGGAGGGAATGATCAGGCGACGTTTTGGGTCGCAATATCCGACCCAAATGTGTTTTTGCCCAGTCGAAGCCCTTTCCTCAGAACTGTTTAGATGCGATGTGTGGGAAGGAACTGCAGGCGCTGGTTTACACCGAAGATAGACATAAAGTGCTGGAGTAACTCAGCAGGACAGGCAGGCATCTCTGGAGAGAAGGAACGGGTGGCGTTTCAAGGTTCCTCCATTTGTCTTGTGTGTGGAATCCAGAGCCCACACAGCCAGGATTAAACCCTGCGAAGGAAAGAACTGCAGATGCTGGTTTAGGCCAAAGATAGATGGAAAATGCTGGAGCAACTCAGTGGGTCAAACAGTTTAGGATTAAACCGCCACTGAGTGCTTGGGCCAATGTACCAATGAACGCAGGGAAGATTATGTTGGTAACCAGAATTAAACCATAGCCTCTGCTCTTAGCTGTAAAACACAGAGTGCTGGAGAAACTCAGTGGGCCGGGCAGCATCTGTGAGGTGGAGGGAATGGACAGGCGACATTTCGGTGTCGGGACCCTTCTTCAAACGCAAACCGACTTTGCTTCAAAACACAAGCGCTGGAGAAACACAGCGGGTCGGGCAGCATCTGAGGGGGGGGAATGGACAGTTCTTCCGTCTCAAATAAACTTTGCTGTTTGCTGTAAAACACAAAGTGCTGGAGAAACTCAGCGGGTCGGGCAGCATCTGTGGGGGGAATGACTAAAGGACCATTCGGGGGGGGGGGGGGGGGGGGGGGTGGTTCAGGACCCTTCTTCAGACACCAATAGACTTTGCTGTTTGCTGTAAAACACAAATGTGAAGGGAATGAGTGCAAGATCCAGTTCATTGGCTATTTTTAAGAGGGAGTTAGATGTCGCCCTTGTGGCTAAGGGGATCAGGGGGTATGGAGAGAAGGCAGGTACGGGATACTGAGTTGGATGATCAGCCATGACCATATTGAATGGCGGTGCAGGCTCGAAGGGCCGAATGGCCTACTCCTGCACCTAATTTCTATGTTTCTATGTAAGATATACACAAAAAGCTGGAGCAACTCAGCGGGACAGGCAGCATCTCCGTAGAGAAGGTAGGGGTGACGTTTCGGGCGGAGACAATAGGTCGGCTATTCAGGCCGGGGACCCTTCTTCAGACTCAATCAAACGTTGCTATTTGCTTCCTAATCCCTGCACCCGTGGCTGCTTGATCCCCCGGGTGACTTCTATCAATCCTTGCCTCCAGTATCGCCTTTCTCCCCATTTTTTGTCGTTTTCCCCTCCCCTCCCGGTCAACTTAAGAGCAAGAAGCTGCAGCAGAGTCCCGTGAACGAGTTGAGGAGATAGCAATAGCGGCGAGTCCAACCGTGGGCGCATGTGGTGTCTACGTTATCATAATGCCCCCTATTCACCTCCCCAGCCCCAAGCACTGCAAGGCTGAGTCTAAAACACGCACTGTCTGCATTAAGAGACCATTCATACCGTTGATTATAGCTGGAGGTATCCACCAAGTCTGTCCGCAGCTAATACATAACGAGAGAGGGAAACTGCACTTTATTTTAACGGCCACGGAGATACTTTTTTGCTTTTTTGCTACTGAACTTCCCACCGCGTTTTACTTAAGAAATGAAAAGCAGGGTGTAAAGTGGCAGAGCCTCTATGTGTACCCTGTAATTGGCAGCAAGACACAGCAGAGTTTTGTTGTGTCTTGTCTGAAGAAGGGTCTCGACCCGAAACGTCGCCTATTTCCTTCGCTCCATAGATGCTGCCTCGCCCGCTGAGTTTCTCCAGCATTTTTGTCTGACTTCGATTTTTTTCCAGCATCTGCGGTTCTTTCTTAAACAGTGTTTTGTTTGGGGTTTGATATTAGAAAGGGGAGTGCTGAAGAGATTTTTCAACAGTTGAAACAGCAGCCTACATGAATTATTATCAACCATGTGTCTGTTCCAATGGCTCCCCTTGACCCCGGCCTCTTTTGGTCTCCTCTTTGGGGGGGGGGAGGGAGACAGGTCGCTGGTTTATTCAACATCACTTTGAACCGTCCTTATAACCCCGTTAAGAAAACATCTCTTTCGTTGATTAACTCTGAGAAATTATATAGGAGGATGACAGTGGGGGATATTTAATCAGAGGATCTCATCACCAATAGCCTTGTCAATCAGTTACTTCTCCCAAAGGTAAGACTATATCATGGAAGGATCTTTTACACAATTAGCCTCTCTGTGTAATTCTCTCTCTCTCTCTCTCACTCACTTTCTCTCTCTCTCTCTCTCTCTCTGTCTGTCTTAAAGGCTGCACATTAGTCTGAGACTAAAGCCTCTAATTCTATTTCTCACACACATTCTCTCTCTCCCTCTCTCACTCTCTCTTCTCTCTCTCTCTCTCTCCATCTACATATTAGTCAGAGACAAAGCTCTATGTAATTCTCTTTCTCTCACACATTTTCTCACTCTCTCTCTCTCTCTCTCTCTCTCTCTCTCTCTCACTCTCTCCTTTCTGTCTCTTTCTCTCTGTCTGTCTTAAAGGCTGCACATTAGTCTGAGACTGAAACCCCCTGTGTAATTCTATTTCTCACACATTGCTTCTCATTCTCCCTCTCTCTCTCTCTCTCTCTCTCTCTCGGTTTCTCTCCCACTCTCTCTCTTCTCTCTCGGTCTACATATTAGTCTGAGACTAAAGCCCTCTGTGTAATTCTCTTTCTCTCACACATTGGTTATCTCTCTCCCTCTATCTCCTTCTCTCTCTCTCCCCCCTCTCTCTCTCTTCCTCTCCCCCTACCCCCACTTTCCCCTACCCTCTCTCTCTCTCTCTCTCTCTCTCTCTCCCCCCCCCTTTATTTTCCATTCCAAGGACTTTATTTAACATTGCATATTACAGTGTACCAAAAGTACATCAGCGTTCAACGGTCACAAGACATCGAGCAGCCATTATAGTATAATGGCGCATTGCTCGCGACCCCCCCCCCCCCCGCGGTGACCAGCATTGACGGAAGGCCTCCAGAGTCCCCGCGTGTTCCCTCTCCAGGGCCAGGCGAGCACGGCAGTAGTCCCTTAAGAGGGGCAGGCAGCCGACTCTGGCGCGACCATCGACCGCCCGCTGCCTGGTCCCGCGGAAGGCCATCTTGGCCAGGTCCAGGAGCAAACCACCAGGGAGATCCCACCCTCCCGATGGGCTCTCCCCACTCCCTGCCCTGTGACCAAACACCAGGATCATGGGACTGAAATGCAACCAAAACTTGAGGAGCAGCCCCTTCAGATATTCTTACAGGGGCACTTCACTCCCTCCCCCTCTCTCTCTCTCTCTCTCTCCAAGACTCCTGGAAGTTGTTTAAAAAAAATATATATCAGTGTTTGCTTTCACCCCGATGGGTGGGCGTGAGTGGCAGCTGGGAAAGAGAAAGCAGGTGTTTTGGAAGCGAAGCGTGCCGTTCAGCTCAGGCGTCAGGTAAAATAACGTCCCTCGGGGAACCGCGCTCATCTGCATCAACACAACTGTCCTCCAAGGAGACACAAAAGCCAGTTGTGACCTGCTCCGGACAGCTGTTTGGCAAAGCACCAGCTCTACCAGCCATAATCACTGCTAATTTATTACAACGCAGTTTAACTCCTTCGTCAGCTCGCTGCTCACCACTCCAAGCCGAGAAAAGACGGGCTTCACATATTTCTTGCTCCGTTCCTTTTGAGAATTTATCATTATACGTTCACAAGTGACAGGAGCGGAATTAGGGCCACTCGGCCCATCAAGTCCACCTCACTATTCAATTATAAGATCATAAGATCACCAGACTGATTCCTGGGATGTCAGGACTTTCATATGAGGAAAGATTGGATAGACTCGGCTCGTACACGCTGGAATTTAGAAGATTGAGGGGGGATCTTATAGAAACTTACAAAATTCTTAAGGGGTTGGACAAGCTAGATGCTGGAAGATTGTTCCCGATGTTGGGGGAGTCCAGAACAAGGGGTCACAGTCTAAGGATAAGGGGGAATTCCTTTAGGACCGAGATGAGGAAAACATTCTTTACACAGAGAGTGGTGAGTCTCTGGAATTCTCTGCCACAGAAGGTAGTTGAGGCCAGTTCATTGGCTATATTTAAGAGGGCGTTAGGTGTGGCACTTGTGGCTAAAGGGATCAGGGGGTATGGAGAGAAGGCAGGTATGGGATACTGAGTTGGATGATCAGCCATGATCATATTGAATGGCGGTGCAGGCTCGAAGGGCCGAATGGCCTACTCCTGCACCTATTTTTCTATGTTTCTATGTTTCTATGTGATAGGAGCAGAATTATGTCATTCGGCCCATCAAGTCTACTCCGCCATTCGATCATGGCTGATCTATCTCTCCCTCCCTACCCCATTCTCCTGCCTTCTCCACATAACCCCTGACACCCGTGCTAGTCAAGAATCGATCTTTCTCTGCCTTAAATGTATCCACTGGCTTCGCCACAGCCTTCTGTGGCGAAGAATTCCACTGACTAAAGAAATTCTTCCTTATCTGCTTCCTAAAAGAACGTCCTTTAATTCTGAGGCTATGACCTCTAGTCCTAGACTCTCCCACTAGTGGAAACGTCCTCTCCACATTCACTCTACTCAAGCCTTTCACTATTCTGTACGTTTCAATGAGTTCCCCCCTTATCCATCTAAACTCCAGTGAGTACAGGCCCGGTGCCGACAATCATGGCAGATCTAGCTCTCCCTCCTAACCCCATTCTTCTGCCCCTGACGCCCCTGAATTGTACCAGGAATTTGGATACACCTCTTGGATGCATATCTTTCATTCATTGAAGGCCAGAGAAGGCAGGTATGGGATACTGAGTTGGATGATCAGCCATGATCATATTGAATGGCGGTGCAGGCTCGAAGGGTCGAATGGCCTACTCCTGCACCTAATTTCTATGTTTCTATTTGTTCTATAATACCGTCGATATCTCTCATTTCCCTTTCCCTGGACTAAAGAAGGGTCTCGACCCGAAACGTCACCCATTCCTTCTCTCCAGAGATACCGCCTGTCCTGCTGAGTTACTCCAGCATTTTGTGTCTATGATTTGTATATTTCCGTTTATATTCATGGTTTGTTCTGCCCTGCTGGAGGTGCCCACAATGCAGGACACCAGTTTCATTTATCGATTATAAATTATAAATATGAATGAAAGAGGTGAATCTATCATGTGGAAACACGGAGGCACAGATGCTGGTTTACACAAAAGGACACAAAGTGCTGGAGTAACTCAGCGGGCCAGACATCATCTCTGGAGAACATGGATCAGTCTGAAGAAGGGTCCCGACCTAAAATGTCCACTATCCATGTTCTGCAGGGATGCTGCCTGACACATTGAGTTACTCCAGTTCACACAGTCTGTAGAAGGATCCTAACCTAAAACATCACCTATCTATGTTCTGCAGGAATGTTGCCTGACCCGCTGAGTTACTCCAGTTCACACAGTCTGTAGAAGGATCCTAACCTAAAATGTCACCTATCCATGTTCTGCAGGGATGCTGCCTGACCCGCTGAGTTACTCCAGCACAACGTGTCCATTCCGGCGTACCGATCGTACTCTGGCTCTGTCAATGTCTGGCAGAAGGTACACAAGCTTGAAAGTGCCGACTTCAAGACTCAGGGACTGTTTCCTTCCCTCTGTTTACAAGCTTCTGAACGGTCCTTCCATAAGTTAGGGTGCTACCTGATTCACCTCTACCCATTGAGGGTGCAGAAGAGGTTCACAGGGATGTTGCCTGGATTAGAGCTGCATGGTGGCGCAGTGGTAGAGTTGCTGCCTTATGCCCCTGTCCCACTTTGGAAACCTGAACGGAAACCTTTGGCGACTTTGCGACCCACACAAGGTTTCCGTGCGGTTCCCGGAGGTTCCTGGAGGTTTTTGTTTAGTATCCCTAATGGTCGAAAGTGGTTTCCATTTTAAAAATCGGTAATTTTTTGGTCAAAGCCGGTTGCGATGCTAGTTGAAGGTGGTTGCCGGAGGACAAAAACCTCCGGGAACCGCACGGAAACCGCACGGAAACCATGGGTGGGGCGCAAAGTCTCCAGAGGCTTCCGTTCAGGTTTCCTAAGTGGGACAGGGGCATGACAATGCTTATCTTACTGCACTTACAGCACCAGAAACCCATGTTCAATCCTGACTATGGGTGCTGTCTGTGTGGAGTTTGTACGTTCTCCCGCGTGGGTTTGCTCTCAGATCTACGGTTTCCTCCCAAACTCTCCAAAGACGTACAGGTTTGTAAGTTAATTTCTTTTGGTATAAATGTAAAATTGTCCCTAGTGTGTGTAGGATAGTGTTAAATTGCAGGGATCTCTGGTCAGTGTGGACTCGGTGGCCTGAAGCACCTGTTTCCGCATTGTATCTCGAAACTTAAACTAAACTAAACTAAAGAATATTAACGAAAAGCAAAGGTTGAATAAATTTGGACTATTTTCTCTGCAATGTCAATGGCTGAGGGGCGACCTGATAGATATTTGTGATCATATGACAGACATAGATGGTCAAAATCTTGCTCCCAGCTTTGAAATGTCTAGTAGTGGAGAGCGTAGATTTAATGTGAGAGAACGTTTAAACGAGATGTGTGGGACGGGTTTACTGCATAGGGAATGGCAGGTGCCTGGAACACCATGTCAGGAGAAATAGTGCAAGCATATATACTGGTACCATTTATGAGGCAAGACACAAAGGATGCTGTCCTACTCAGCAGGACAGGCGGTATCTGTGGACAGAAGGAACGGGTGACGTTTCAGGTGAAGACGGATCTCGACCCGAAACGTCACCCGTTCCTTCTCTCCAGAGATGCTGCCTGTCCCGCTGAGTTACTCCAGCATTCTGTGCCTATCTTTGCTTGAAACCAGCATCTGCAGTTCCTTCCTAAACATTTAAAAGGCATTTAGACAGGCAGATGAACAAGGAGGTGGTGGGGGTATTTAGACCGCGTGCAGCCAGATGGGATTAGTTAAAATTGGCATCATGGTGGGCAGAGATGCCATGGACCCATGGGATATTCCTACGCACTATGTGCTATGCTTATCATTTCATTTAGTTTAGTTTAGCTTAACCATCCAGCGCGGAAACAGGCCCTTCAACCCACTGAATCTATGCCGACCAGCGATCCCCGCACACTAACACCATCGTACACACTAGGGAACGATCTCAAATTTTTATCCCAAGCCAATTAACCGACAAACCTGTGTGCGTTTAGAGTGTGGGAGGAAACCGGAGCACCCGGAGAAAACCCACGCGGTCACGGGGAGAACGTACAAACTCCAAACGGACAGAACCTGTAGTATGGATGAGGAATCATATATAATAGATCACTGATATATCTCCAATGAAGTACAGAATGTTTAAAACTCCACTCACATTATTGATTTTCTATTTGAATTTATTTTATTATTTCTTTCTATTAATTTCCCCCTGTATTAAAAATAATAAAAAAATATAGAAGTACAAACAAGAATGACTGTAAATTTTATAAATATTAAGAATGTATGTGATGAATGGTAAATTATTTTGTTTTTTTTCTCTCACATTTTAAATTGTCTTAATATGTATCAATATGTATTTACTCCTAATAAAAAATATTAACAAAAAAAAAGAACCTGTAGTCAGGATCGAACCTGGGTCTCGGCACTGTAAGGCAGCAACGCAGCCGCTTCGCCACCGTGCCGCCCCAAAGTTAATTGATGAAGGTGATCATCATTGTCGTCCTAACAAATGGCGCAGTATACATTGGTTCATCGCTTTCATATCTTTCAATGTCATTTAAGTTATTCCTGTGGTTCAAAAGTTATTCCTAGCAAGATGCTTTGGTTCTCTTATACACCCCACAAAGAACACAAATGATTTCTTCCACTTGCCGCTCTGCCTTTGCCAAGGTTATTTGATGGGGGAGAATGTATCCATGTTCTTTTACCTCACCACTCCACACATGCTCCATTCATATCAAAGCAAGTTTCTTTTTATGAATTATTCCCAAAGGTCAACTCCAAACTCTTGGCTCCCTGGTATGATTGTGTCTTTTTTGTCTCCTTCCTCTGGGGTTGTCCACCGTGTTACATGGCAATCGATGTTTTTGGACTTCATCCGACCTCCCTTGGCTTGCAGCCTACCCTCCTTTGATACTGGAATGTTTTAAATGGTTTGGCTGGGCTCCTGACCAGACGGTTCCTCTTAGGCTCCTTTCAGTCCCTGCCTCCCCAAACTATTCCAAGCTCTCGCATGTAGCTTCCTCTCTCCTCCCTCTCTCTCTCTCTCCCTCTCCCTCTCCCTCTCTCCCTTTTTTTTCTTCCTTTTCCAAAAACTTTATTCAACACAATCATATAATACAACACATCAAAACATAATCAAAAATAACACTATAACAAACAAATCATTGTAGTACAACAGTACATTCATTGTTTCCAAGACTCTCAACCCCACGCGGTGACCAGCGTTGACGGAAGGCCTCCAGAGTCCCCGTGGACACCGCGTGTTCCCTCTCCAGGGACACACGTGCACGGACGGAGGCCCGAAAGAGGGGCAGGCAGCCGACTCTAGCCTGACCATCAACTGCCCGCTGCCTGGACCCGCGAATGGCCATCTTGGCCAGGCCCAGAAGCAAACTGACAGGTAAGTCCCCGCCCCCCCCCCCCCCCACACTTGGCTCTCCCCACTCCCTGCCTTGTGTCCGAACACCAGGATTGTGAGATTAAAATGCAGCCAGAACTTGAGGAACAACGCTTCAGATAATGGTACAGGGGCAGTAACCTCTCACCCTCCATATACACATGGAACACGGTCTCCTCCTCTCTGCAGAAAATACATGCGGCAGACGAGCCCGTGAACCGGCCAAAAGTTTATTACAAACCACCGCTCCATGCAACACTCTCCACCCCAGGTCCCCAATATAAAGGGGAACGACTCCCTTATAGAAGGACCCCCACTGGGGACTCTCTCTCTCTCTCTCTCTTTCTCTATCCCTCTCTCTCTGCCCCTCTCTCACTCTCCCCCTCCCCTCCCTCTCTGCCCCTCTTTCACTCTTCCCCTCCCTTCCCTCTCTTTTCCTCTCTTTCTCTCCATCTATCTATCTATCTATCTATCTATCTATCTATCTATCTATCTATCTATCTATCTATCTATCTATCTATCTATCTATCTATCTATCTATCTATCTATCTATCTATCTATCTATCTATCTATCTATCTATCTACTTATAAAACTCTGATCTTGGATGTGTGTGTATTTGTGTGTGTGTGTGTGATTTTTGTGTGCGTTTCACATCTCCTCGAAAACACGGTGCGCTAACGGTGAAATTTTGACATATTCCGATAGAGATTTACGCCATGATGTCAAACATCGCCGTTTCTGAAAATCTCATGCATTATTTCTCAAGTTATTTATGAAAATGTTCACAAATCTCAAATAACAGAAAATAAACGAGATAGTCTCACTGATGACGTCACAATGAATCTGACTGCCCGCCTCTGCTCGCGTTGTGAGTGACGTCACCCCTGTTCTGTCTTCTGTACTTCTTGGCTCCTTAACTTTTACTTCTTTAAATTCATCACTTAGCGTTTTTAAACTTCTGCTCAATTCGTGCTGTACGCGCTGCTGGGCTCCTTGAAGTTCTAGATAATGGCGGTGGCGGTCGCTATAGCCGCGCAGTTGAGGGTGCGGAGCAGCGTGATGGGAAGGTGGCCGTGGCAGCCATTATTCACTCTGGGAGAGGCTGTCTATGGAGACCTGTGATTCCATCGTCGATTGCAGGGAGTCAAGGAATCGTGACGCCTTTTCCTCGCTGGTGATCTCGATCCCACCTGGCGATCTCTGGCCATCATGGGGGCAGACCTCCTCTACGTCTCCCCCACCCGATCGTCTCTCGCATCCCGCTTGCCCACAGCCCGTTCGCCCACCCGGCTCCCCCCTCCTCCTCTCCCCCCCTCCTCCTCTCCCCCCCTCCTCCTCTCCCCCCTCCTCCTCTCCCCCTCCCCTCTCCTCCCTCCCCCTCTCTCTACACCCCTCCTCTCCCCCCTCCTCTTTCCCCCCACCTCCCTTCCCCCTCCCCTCTACTCTCTCTCCCCCTCCCTCCCTCCCTCCCTCCCTCCCTCCCTCCCTCCCCCATCTCCCCCACCCCTCCCCCCTCTACCCCTCCTCTCTCCCATCCTCTCCCTCTCTCCCCTGACCCCCTCTCTCCCCCCTCCTCTCACTCCCCCTTCCCCCTGTCTCCCCCCTTCCCCCCTCTGCCACCCCTCTCTCCCCTTCTCTCCATCCCCCCTCTGCCTCTCTTCCCCCCTACCCCCCTCCACCCTCCCACTCTCCCCTCCCCCTCCCCCTCGCTCCCCTCCCCACTCCTCCCCCGTCCCCCCTCTCCGCCCCTCCCCCCCCCCCCCCACCGTGTGTGTGTGGGGTGGTTAGTGTGTGTGTGACGCTTCAGGCCCCCCCCCACCACCCACACAAACATGCGTTGAGGGGACGGGACACAACGGGTCTCACTTGCTCTTTTATCTATATATCTTGCTCTCTCCCTCAGTTTCTCTTTCTCTCTCTGCTATGTCTTTTTTCACATTGCTGCTAATATTGTTGTGTCAATATTCTGAACAATAATATATATCTCTAAAAGATGTAATAAATAAAGTGATGATCTGCATTGCATTTCGACTTTATACTTTTCAACTTTATGAGATTCAGGGTGTAAACAGGCTTTTCGGCCCACCGAGCCCACACCGACCAGCGATAGCTGCTACACACTACTATCTGAATTACAATCTACCTCTTTGGTGGCCCTCGGACAATCCTCGATCAGATTTTGCTGGCGTTACCTTGTACTAAACATTACTCCCTTATCATGTACCTATACACTGTAAATGGCTCGATTGTAATCATGTATTGTCTTTCTACTGACTGGATAGCACGCAACAAAAGCTTTTCATTGTACCTCGGTGCACGTAACAATAAACTAAACTGATACCACAAGGTAGACAAAAGTGCTGGAGAAACTCAGCGGGTGAGGCAGCATTTATGGAGCGAAGGAAATAGGCAACGTTTCGGGCCGAAACCCTTCTTCAGACTGATGTGAGGACAATTTACAATGTACAGAAACCAATTAACCTACAAACCTGTACATAAACAATAGACAATAGACAATAGGTGCAGGAGTAGGCCATTTGGCGCTTCGAGCCAGCGAGGAAATGTGATCATGGCTGATCATCCCCAATCATTACCCCGTTCCTGCCTTCTCCCCATATCCCCTGACTTCGCTATTTTTAAGAGCCATATCCAGCTCATCTTTGGAGTGTGGGAGGAAACCAGAGCACTCAGAGAAGACTCATGAGTTCACTGAGAACGTACAAACTCCGTACAGACAGCACCAGTGGTCAGGATCAAACCTGGGGTCTCTGGCGCTGTAAGGCAGCAATTCTACCGACGCGTCAATGTGCCGCCCACTAATCTGTTCTGACTTTAGGTTTGTCTTGAAAGAATTGGATTTCCCATCAGTAGATTTGCAATAGTGGTGTAAACGACCTGGTATCGTATTCGTTAAGTTTGAACCATCCTCATGACAAATCATTTGATACAGCAATTGAGCTGATTCCTGCTTCACTTGCTGTCCATTCACGCGCGCATGCTGTACAACGTTTGACCATTGCTCCAGAGAAGAAACCGAGGCTGGTTTCTCTCCTTTCTAGTTCCCAGTAGTGAGACCAACCTAGTGTAGACTTCCTTGCAGAGGTTAACCTGTTTGGCATAACCTAACGGGCCTGTCCCACTTGCCGATTTTTTTCGGCGACTACCGGCATCATTGACCTACGCAACAGGTCACCGAAAAGTTTGTGGCGTGATGCAGCGGTGACGCAGCGTGATGATGTGTGACGCGCTGTGTTTTTTCAAGTGTTGCAATATTTTTTTTGTCGCCGCTGGATTTTTAAATGTTCAAAATATTTTGGCAACACTGATGTGACGCCGGCAGATGCAGACAAAATGGCCAGGTGAGACAGGCCCTTAAGGATTTGTAATCATGTTCATTCAACTTTCTCATCTCAAACCAAATTATCCACTGGGTCATCAATGGAAAGAATTCTTAGTTAAAAAAGGATCCAGCCCACCCATGTTATACAGTTCTTTGCTTCTACATTTTGCCTGCCCCACTGCAAAGTCTACTCACGGTATGCCTACGTTAAAGAACAAAGTCCTCTTCCTGACCCGAAACGTCACCTATCCTTATTCTCCAGAGATGCTGCCTGACCCGCTGAGTTACTCCAGCGCTTTGCGCTTCCAAGTTATTAAAAGTTGGCAAAGAGTATAAATGTACGATGAAAGAAACGTCATGAATCTAGTATTGTAGTTCGGTCGATCAAACAATGAATTAGTTGATGACGGAATGCCTCGCTGCATTTTCATACACCTTTCAGAAACATCTAAAATAGATGGTGTATTATTGTTGCCATTCCCCCTGCCAAGGCAGTGTTCCCAAATTGCCAGCAAGCTGCAACAGCATGAATGACCACAACATTCTGGATCAACGGGTCAGGCAGCATTTATGGAGAAAAGGAATAGGTGACGTTACGGAACGAGACCTATCTTCAGACGTCTCGACCCAAAATGTCGCCTATTCCTTTTCTCCAGAAGTGCTGCTTGACCTTCTGAGTTACTCCGGAATCTTGTGTCTATTTTCGTTTAGTTTTTAGCTTACAATTACAGCGCGGAAATGGGCCTTTCTGCCCACTGAGTCCACACGGACCAGCGATCCCCACACATGATCACTACCCTACACACGCTCGGAACAATTTCACATTTACACCAGGCCGGTTAACCTACAAGCCCGTACGTCTTTGGAGTGTGTGGGGGAAACTGATGATCTCGAAGAAAACCCACGCAGGTCACGGGGAGAATGTACAAACTCCGTACAGACAAGCACCTGTAGTCAGGATCGAACGCGGGTCTCCGAATCCATAAGGCAGCAACTCTGACACTGCGCCAGCGCTTCGTCCTGGGTCTAGCTTGGGTGTAAACCAACATCTGCAGTTCCTTCTCACACAAGGTGAATGACCACCTAGCTTCTTCTTGGTATTAACTCAAGAAAAAAATATCAACTGTGGCCATAGAAAATTCCCCACTCTACAATTCACAGATCAAATGATTTGAAGTACCTGTCACTACAAAGGCAGGTGTCTGTCCATGCAAGATTGCTGCTTCATTAAATCCTAATTCCTTTCCTATAATATCTCCAAAAATAAAATTACATTTCTGAATATTATGACATTTCAAAGCACATAGAACATTATTCCCCCATCATAATGAAATATACTTCAATATATTTTTAGATTATTTTGCAATATATTTCTGTTCCATGGGGGATTCTTCATTATTAATACTCAGAATAAACTTAACATTCAAATCTTGTCATTTTTTTATTGTTGTCCACATAAGCTACAATAAACCACAGTTAAGATCGTTGGTTACTGTATTGATATATCATCGCCCTCACAGAATGATTTAAGAAATTGTGAAGCAATTTCAGACGTATATATATTGAGCTTGCAAATCGCCAACTCTTTTTGCGTAAAATGTGCTTTCATTTTGCAATGAACAAAGCCTCATTTTTTGATATCTAGCTTTGGAATGTAAAGTTATATTGAATGGTTGCCCCAATTGTGCCATATTCTTGGGGGTCATATGCACATAGGCACATAGACATCAGGTGATGCCTGCCGCACAGGAATTAATCCAAGGCTTGGAGCCGAATAGGGCCTGCCCCACTGGGGCGTCATTTGTGCATCATTTGCGTGACATTATTTACACGCCACGACGCGCGCGTCATGACACGCATGTGATGCGTGTTGCGTGTTATGACTCGGTGCGCGGTGAGGTAGGCAGTGACGCACGGTCGCGCGCGGCGTCCCAGGATTTTGGGATGTACAAAATCTTTGCGCGCCATCTGCGTGACATAGAACATAGAAACATAGAAAAATAGGTGCAGGAGTAGGCCATTCGGCCCTTCGAGCCTGCACCGCCATTCAATGTGATCATGGCTGATCATCCAACTCAGTATCCCGTATCTGCCTTCTCTCCATTCCCCCTGATCCCTTTAGCCACAAGAGCCACATCCAACTCCCTCTTGAATATAGCCAATGAACTGGCCTCAACGACCTTCTGTGGCAGAGAATTCCAGAGACTCACCACTCTCTGTGTAAAGAATGTTTCCCTCATCTCGGTCCTAAAGGAATTCCCCCTTATCCTTAGACTGTGACCCCTTGTTCTGGACTCCCCCAACATCGGGAACAATCTTCCAGCATCTAGCTTGTCCAACCCCTTAAGAATTTTGTAAGTTTCTATAAGATCCCCCCTCAATCTTCTAAATTCCAGCGAGTACAAGTCGAGTCTATCCAATCTTTCCTCATATGAAAGTCCTGACATCCCAGGAATCAGTCTGGTGACGTGCAAATGACGCCCACGTGGGACAGGCCCTTTAATCCGGGGAAGATCATAATTTAGAAATATCATAATTTAGAAATATCAATTTGAACATCACGAAAGAAAAATAACAGGAGCAAAAGTAGGCCATTTAGACATTGTGGGCTGAAGGATCTCGTTCCTGGGCTAGGCTGTCCCATTTTCTACGCCATGGTATTACAAGTGCTCATCTAAATCCTTGGTAAATGTTGGGAGAGTACCTGCATTCACCGCCCACTCGTGCAGTAAGCTCCAGGTTCCAACCACCCTCGGGGTGAAAAAAAACTCTTCCTCAAATCCCCCGCTGAATCCATATCTCTTTATAGGAGATGTGTGGGTGGTTTGGCACCAGCACCCCAATAGTTTTTGTTTATGTGTTAAGGCATTTCTTTTATGCGAGTTGGTGAAATGGTAAGGTTCTTTCGTCGATTTGTGTAGTTACATAAAATCGTTGAGGATAGACCATTAACTCAGTGGGTCAGGCCGCAACTCTGGAGAAAATGGATGGGTGACATTTCGGACCAGGTCCCTTCTTCAGACTGAAAGTAGAGGGGAGGGAACGGGAGGTAAGAAAAGGCTAGAACAAAGCAGGGCTGGCAACAGATGACCAAGGAAATCGTCATGGCCCATGGAGGGATACAAGGAAGCGATCAGTGGAACTAGGAGGATGACTATTGTGGTGGAGAGGGGGAGGGAGAGGGAGGGAATGCAGGGATTATTTGAAATAAATTGAAGAGCGGATGTGGAGAGGATGTTTCCACTAGTGGGAAAGTCCAGGACTAGAGGTCATAGTCTCAGAATTAATGGACGTTCTTTTAGGAAGGAGATGAGGAGAAATGTCTTTAGTCAGAGGGTTTAGTCTTTGTCACAGAAGGCAGGTTAAACTTTTTTTGAATATGGAGGGTATTTGGAATCTGGAACTCACTGTCTACAGGAATGATGAAAAGAAAATAAATTGGTACTTGATGTAAAATTATCTAAGTGCTTGTGAGAGAAAGAATGATGGCTGCACGGTGCCGCAGCGGTAGTGTTGCTGTCTTACAGTGCCAGAGTCCCGGGTTCGATCCTGACTATGGGTGCTGTCCATACGGAGTTTGTACGCTCTCCCCATGACTTGCGTGGGTTTTCTCTGGGTTCTTCGGTTTCTTCCCACTTTCCAAAGATGTACATGTTTGTAGGTTCATTGGCTTGGTATAAATGTCAAATGTCCCTAGTGTGTGTAGGATTGTGTCAATGTTGGGGGGATCACTGGTCGGTGCGGACTCGGTCGGCCGAAGGGCCTGTTTCCACTAATGCATCACTAAACTAAAAGGCGAGTTTATTGTCATGTGCACAAGTCAGGTACAGGCGCAAGACATCTTGCTTCATGGGTGCCTAGACTCAGACAAGCACACACAAAGTAATTATACATGAATTACATGTTTAAGACAGAACTGCACATGCTGGAAAAATCGAAGGTAGACAAAAATGCTGGAGAAACTCAGCGGGTGAGGCAGCATCTATGGAGCGAAGGAATATGCGATGTTTCAGGTCGAGACCCTTCCTCAGATGGAATATACATAAGACACCTTATACATAAACTACATGTTTTTTTTTAAACATAGAAACATAGAAAAATAGATGCAGGAGCAGGCCATTCGGCCCTTCAAGCCTGCACCGCCATTCAATATGATCATGGCTGATCATCCAACTCAGTATCCCGTATCTGCCTTCTCTCCATTCCCCCTGGCCCCTTTAGCCACAAGGGCCACATCCAACTCCCTCTTGAATATAGCCAATGAACTGGCCTCAACGACCTTCTGTGGCAGAGAATTCCAGAGACTCACCACTCTCTGTGTAAAGAATGTTTTCCTCATCTCGGTCCTAAAGGAATTCCCCCTTATCCTTAGACTGTGACCCCTTGTTCTGGACTCCCCCAACATCGGGAACAATCTTCCAGCATCTAGCTTGTCCAACCCCTTAAGAATTTTGTAAGTTTCTATAAGATACCCCCTCAATCGTCTAAATTCCAGTGAAAAAGACGGCAATGCAAAAAATAATTTAGTGCTAAAACTCAATCAGAAATGAAAACAAGTCCATAATAGTGCAAGAGATGGTCGGCAGTGTTCAGTTGGTGAGGTAGGATTAGAGTTGTACAAGTTGTTTCAAGAAGATGATAGTCGTGGGAATGTAGCCTGATTTATTGTTCCTCAATCTTGTGGCGTGTGATTTCAGGCCTTTGTACCTTCTGCCTGATGGTAGCAGTGAGAAGAAGGCCGAGGTTCAGATGATTCTTGATGATGGATGCAGCCTTCTTCAGGCCGCACCTTGTTTAGATGCTATTGATGGAGGGGGCAGTGTGCCCATGACGGACCAGGATAAGTCCACCACTCTCTGTGGCATCCTGCATTGCCGTGTGTTGGCATTACCGTACAAGGCCATGCTGCAACTAGACAGGATGCTTCTTGCAATACAGCAGTCATGGACGAGTTAGGCCAAAGAGCCTGTTTCCATGCCTTAATGAGTCCACATCTAAGACTAGAGGTCATCGCCTCAGAATTAAAGGACGTTCTTTTAGGAAGGAGATGAGGAGAAATTTCTTTAGTCAGAGGGTGGTGAATCTGTGGAATTCTTCGCCACAGTAAGCTGTGAAGGCCAAGTCAGTGGATACTTTTACGCCAGAGGTTGATAGATTCTTGATTAGTACAAGTGTCAGAAGTTATGGGGAGAAGGTAGGAGAATGGGCTTAAGAGGGAGAGATTGATCAGCCATGATTGAATGGCGGAGTAGACTTGATGGCCTAATTCTACTACTATCACTTATGACCTTATGGTAGACAAAAGTGCTGGAGAAACTCAATGGATGCAGCGGCATCTATGGAGCGAAGGAAATAGGCAACGTTTCGGGCCAGCATCGATTTTCCAGCATCTGCAGTTCCTTCTTAAACACTTATGACATTATGATCTTTAGAAGTTTGTTAGAGTATTTGGAGACTTGCCCAAATGTATTTGAACTGCTAAGAAAGTTGAGGTGCTGGTACACCTTCTTCATCTGCAGTTTAGTTTATTCAGTATCAATGGGATTGATGAGAATGCTGTACTAGAAGCAAGCTCCGTGGGGTGAAGGTAATCCCGTGTACAGCAATTCCATGATATGCACACATATTGGAGGAACAGCTCCTTGTATTTCACTTGGGCAGCCTACAACCCAGTGGTATGGACGTTGATTTCTCTAATTTCACAAGGTTATAAGGTCATAAATGATGGGCGTATGATGGTCCATTCAGCCCATCAAATCTACTCCGCCATTCAATCATGGCTGATCTATCTCTCCCTCTCAACCCCATTCTCCTGCCTTCTCCCCATAACCCCTGATGACTGTACTAGTCAAGAATCCATCTGTCTCTGCCTTAGAAATATCCACTGACTTGATCTCCAAAGCCTTCTGTGTGGCAATGAATTCCACAGATTCACCACACTCTGATGAAAGAAATTCCACGTCTAAGTGAAGTGTAACAATTGTACCTTAACCTCCCGATGCAAAGCTTTGGGCACTTTCAATTATCTCTCTGCTGGTCCCATCCCAGAAAACCTTGGCAGTCAAACTCTCAGTCTGAAGAAGGGTCTCGGTCTGAAACATCACTCATTCCTTCTCTCCAGAGATGCTGCCTGTCCCGCTGAGTTACTCCAGCATTTTGTGTCTATCCACAGGTTTAACTCTCAGATCTGCCCGTCTTGATAGAGATGTGCACTGATAAGAGGTTAAATCACAGGCAAAGCTGATGGTAAGTGGTTGTGTCTTGTCCTTATTGAACAGGGCAAAAGCCTTCCCTGCCCAATGCACCACGGTCTCCAAGCATTTATTTCCCTGTGTCACAGGCACTCATTGCTCCTAAGAGGCCACAATCAATTGATCACAAGATCTATCATCTGCAAATGATATACACTGACCAACATCTTTTTTTTTAACTTGGTCCTCAATGCAAAAGCAGAAATGTTGGGGTCTTTTACGAATTGGGAAATTGCAGAAGCAGGTTTATGTTGAAGTTAGCTTGGGGATTTCAATCTGAAGCCGTTAACCTGCGGGAGAGCCGATAGTTATTCGAGTAAGCATACTGCAATCCCACAAGCCTGTAATTAAGTAATCAAATCTCAGTGCCCTGTGCAATCAAAGGGTTCTTTACAACCAGCACTGTTCCTTGTCTCATCCCACATTTATTCATGAAATTTAGTATTTATTTTTCACAACATGCACAGCTTGCATCAACGCTGCGAAATCAGGAACCAGTTTTAGTTTAGTTTAGTTCAGTTTTGAGGTACAGCGGCCCACCGAGTCCGCTCCGACCAGCGATCCCTGCACATTAACGGGACAGTCTTTACATTATACCAAGCCAATTAACCGACAAGCCTGTATGTCTTTGGAGTGTGGGAGGAAACCGAAATTCTCTGAGAAAACCCACGCAGGTCACGGGGAGAAGGTGAGACTGTGCGGGGAGAACGTATAAACTCTGTACAGACAAGATTGCAATTGGGGATGATCAGCCATGATCACATGAATGGCGGTGCTGGCTCAAAGGGCCGAATGGCCTACTCCTGCACCTATTCTCTATAGTCAGGATCGAACCCTGGTCTCTGGCGCTGTAAGCGATCTAAGGCAGCAACTCTACCGCTGTGCCAACGTGCTACCACGCTTTCTTGCTGAATTTTCTAAAAACAAATTCCTTACAATTAGTACCACTTTGCACAGCCAAGTCAGATAACAAGAAGACTTGCGTGCATGTGTACATGGATTCAAGTGACCCCCCCCCCCGATGTCAGGTTTTGGGGGTGAAGTTAGTATCATACTGTTGTCAGCCTGTTATAAAAGCAACCAACTTTAGGGCAGCACAGTGCTGTGAGGGTAGAGTTGCTGTCTTACAGCGCCAGAGACCCAGGTTCGATCCTGACTATGGGTGCTGTCTGTTCAGATTTTATACGTTCTCCCTGTGACCACATGGGTTTTCTCCGGGTGCTCGAGTTTCCTCCAACTTCCCAAAGACGTGCGGGTTTGAAGGTTAATTGGCTTCTCTGAATTGCCCCTAGTGTGAAGGGTAGTGTGGTCGCTGGTCGGTACGGACTCGGGTGGGCCGAAAGGCCCTGTTACCATGCGGTATCTCTAAAACTAACTAAACAAAGCTTTAACTGAATTCTTCAACATAGTATCCTGTTTGTGACATTTAACTGCCACTTCATAGTCATGTTTTGCATATATTGTGTAGCTCAGAGCGGTCAGAGGGCAAAATGGTCGGTGAGTCTTTGCTTTGTGTTGTCCATGTTCAAGAGACCACATCGGGAGATCAAATGTAGTGGACGATGTTGGAAGAGGTGCAAGTGACCCTCTGTATCACCTGGAAGGAGTCTTTAATTTAGATTAGTTTAGAGATCCAGCATGGAAACAAGCCCTTTGGCCCACCGAGTCCATCCTAACCAACTAAAGGCCAATTTACTATTTTTACCAAAGCCAATTAAACAACTGTCCCGAGTGTGTAGGATATAACCAGTGTACGAGGAGAATGTACAAAAACTCTGTACAGACAGCAACCGTAGTCAGGAAAAACCTGGGTCTCTGGTGCTGTAAGGCAGCCACTCTACTGCTGTGCCGGCAAGGCCCACCAGATCTCCTAGGTACTAACCATGATACCTGCCCTTCCCATTTCCATAGCGATATTTCTGTCCTTGGCCTCCTCCATTGCCAAATTGAAGTCACACATAAACTGGAAGAACTGCACCTTATATTGCACAGGTGGCTATAACCCAATGCTATGAACATTGAATTCTCAAATTTCATGTAATACCCTCTACGGTACAGCATCTACAATCTCTTGTGTCTGGAAACATATCCCTCAAGGTGAGCTACGATGATTTGTAATGAACCCTCAGGATGCTATTTTTCAAAAAATAGATCCCAGTATTATTTTGCCAAATCCATCTCTAGAGTTAAAAAAAAGGAAAATATGTTGAATGATAGGGTTCTGTTGAAGAATGGATTTCAAAAGATTGCAATGACAGTGGTTCATCTGCTAGAGCTGTTACCTCATAACACCAGAGGCCCGGGTTCAATACAGACCTCAGGTGCTGTCTGTGTGGAGTTTGCAAGCTCTTCTGTAAACTGGCTTCTGTAAATTGTTCCTCGTGTGTGGGATACAACTAGTGTATCGGGATCACTGGTTGGCATGGACTCAATGGGCCAAAGGGCCTGTTTCCTTGCTGTATCTCTAATAAAACGTCACTCCAATTCTGTCTGGAAAATACCATTACCACTGTTACAATCACCAAATTTCACATCGTAAATGATCTGTTGGTTAAAAGATATTTATTTCTTGTGCCATTTTGCAATTGCATTGAATCAGCTTCCAGTGACCCTTGGAACCATCCACAAATGTCAAGGGGTAAGAATAAGGAGGAATTTCTATAGTCAGCGGGTGGTGAATCTGTGGAATTATATGGAGGCCTAGTCAATGTACATTTTTAAGGCAGCGATTGATAGATTCTTGATTAGTACAGGTGTCGGGAGTAATGGGGAGAAGGCAGGAGAATGGGGTTGAGAGGGCGAGATACTGTATATCAGCCATGATTGAATGCAGAGTAGACCCGATGGGCCGAATGGCCTACTTCTCTTTCTACAAGTTATAAACATGAACTTCTACAGTAAGAAGGCGGCAGAGTGGCATGGCTGGTAAGCTCCTGCCTCATATTGCCTGAGACCCAGGTTCAATCCTGACCTTAGGTGCTGTCTGTGCGGAGTTTGCCCATTCTTCCCTGTGACCGCGTGGGTTTCCTCCTGGTTCCCCTGGCTTCCTCCCACATCCCAAAGACGTGGGTTTGCTAGTTAATTTGCCTCTGTAAATTGCCTCAGTTCAGTGTATTGTCACGGGTACAGTGAAAAGCTTTTGTTGCGTGCCAACCGGTCAGCAGAAAGTCAACACATGATTACAATCGAGCCATGCACAGTGTACGGATACGTGATAAAGGGAATAACGAGAATAACGTTTAGTCCAAGATAAATTCCAGTAAAGTCCAATCGAAGATCGTCCGTGTTCCTCCAATGAATGAAAGAGGATGTGAAAATGAGATAAGAATACAACTAGTGTGGAAGAGTGATCAATGGTTGTCGTGGGCTCGGTGGGCTGACGGATCTGTTTCCATGATATATCTGTAAACCAAACCTGCCTAAAGCTGGTGGGTTCGAAGTTTGAAGTTTCAGAAGAGATCTGAGGTGAATTTGTTTTCAGGCAGAGATTTGATGGAATGTGGAACATAGTGCCTGAAGGGAAGGTGATGGGAGATGGGACTCTCACAATATTTAATAAGGAACTCAAACTGCCTAGATATAGGACCAGGTGCTGATAAAATAAGGATTTGCAGAGAAAGGCAACTTGATAGACAATGTTGCCACGGCGGGCTGAAGAGCCTGCATGACTCTGTGACTCTACAAATTTAATTTTTCGATTCACTTAGTTAATCGAGACTCGCCATGATTTCAAGCACCTCTGTTAAATTGCCACTCTGCTTGCTCTACTCTCATAATGCAAACGGTTTGCCAGGGGTGGTGGTAGTGGAGGCAGATACGAAAGAGGCTTTTCGATAGGCATCTGGATAGTAAGGGAAAGGATGGAGACGGCTTGCGTGCAGGCAGATGAGATTAGTTTAACTTGGCGCCATGTCCGGCACAGGCATTGTGGGTCGAAGGGCCTGTTCCTGTGCCTGCACGCTATGCGCAAGGAAGGCACTGCTGGTTCACACCGAAGATAGACGCAAAATGCTGGAGTGACTCAACGGGACAGGCAGCATCTCTGGATAGCAGGAACGGGTGGCGTTTCGGGTCGAGACCCTTCATAGAAACATAGAAATATAGAAATTAGGTGCAGGAGTAGGCCATTCAGCCCTTCGAGCCTGCACCGCCATTCAATATGATCATGGTTGATCATCCAACTCAGTATCTTGTACCTGCCTTCTCTCCATACCCTCTGATCCCCTTAGCCACAAGGGCCACATCTAACTCCCTCTTAAATATAGCCAATGAACTGGCCTCAACTACCCTCTGTGGCAGAGAGTTCCAGAGACCCACCACTCTCTGTGTGAAAAAAGTCCTTCTCATCTCGGTCTTAAAGGATTTCCCCCTTATCCTTAAGCTGTGACCCCTTGTCCTGGACCTCCCCAACATCGGGAACAATCTTCCTGCATCTAGCCTGTCCAACCTCTTAAGAATTTTGTAAGTTTCTACCTTCTTCGGAACTCTTCCATGTTCCATGTACATTAATGAGAACGGGAATGCCACCCAGTTTGTTGGGTCCCTGGCAAAATCATACCTGCTTCATTCAAAACCGAGAGGCATGAATCACCAGAAACACATGGGGAAGGTCTGAAAAACTCAGCAGTCAATGGGTTAAACTGCCCGCCTGCCAACATATTTACTTTCAAGGCGGTTTCTTGGAGAGAAAAAAAAATCAGGCGCTTTATGAGGAGACCATACACCAGCATAAATAAGATCTACAGCTTTTAAAAATTAATTGTAATGTAGGCACTGCTTAATGAAAAAAGACCCAGAATGTGTTATTACTTTGCCTGCATCAGATCAACTGTTCTGTTTTTATTTTGCCTCCAGTTTCTCACGAAACGAAGGGGTTTTCTTTTGATGTGTTTAGTTTCACGGCTTCTGAGCACTCGCTAATTCCATCTGTCCACAACACAGAAGAAGAAATAGCGAGAGAAAGCATTTCCATATGTGTAAATTATCACCAAGCATCCCATTAGCTGCAAAGAGCCTCCTCTGAAGCAGAGACAGGGAACAGCTGCTTACACACTAATGGCATTAAAAAGGTAATAGCAGACCTCTGAGATACGTTTTTCAAACATCAAATTTTAACATTATACTTTTGATTTTTTTTTCATAAATCCGGATCTTCCAGTGCACTCGCCGGCGATATTGCAACGTGCGTGCTTTTGTTTTTCAAAGGGCTTCTTTGTTTGAGTGTCGGAGCAGCTGGCATGACCCAGAAGTTGTTTATTAATACAGTAACTCTAGACAACCAACTTGGGTCATTCTGGTGGGGCCCACGTAACTGGCACAGGAGCTTCAAAGGAAGCACGGTGCTGAAAAAGGCTTTAAACGTCTCGCGGTTTTTTTTTAATAGGTGCAAAGAAGTAAGTTTCACCATCTCAGATGGGGAGAGATTTTCATAAAGGTCAATTTACCAGCAATTGTAATATTGTGCCGAGAGAACCAACAAGAAACGTTTCAGCAACTTCAAGTTCAAGTTCACATTTACTTGTCACATGCACTATTTACGGTACAGTGAAATTGAGTTGCCATGCAGCCACACAATCAAAAATAGCCCAATACACAATAGAATACAACACAAACATCCACCACAGTGGAATCAACATTCTTCACTGTGATGGAAGGCTGTGAGTTTCAGTCAATCTTCCTCCTTTGTTCACCAGTGATCAGGGCAATGAACCCTCCGTAGTCGCTGCTACGGACGGCCCGATGTACAAGCCCTCTCGTCGGGATGATCGAAACTCTGACGTCGGGACGGATCGGAACACGCACACTCCGCGGCTTGGAGTTCCAGAATCGGCCACTTTCCTACCGGAGACTGCGACTTCACGATGTTATAGGCCGCAGGCCGGCGGTCGGAGCACTTCTTCCGGCGATCCCCCGCCAAGGGATCCCAGGCTCCGTGATGGAAAGTCCGCGCCGCGCCTGCGGCTAGAACCTCCGCAGACCACCGCTTCACGATGTTATGAGCAGGTAGCAAGTGTAGGATTGCAAAGTGATGCACTTCAGAAGCTCAGTCATACAGCTTGAAAATATCAGGTACCAATTTACACAAATCCTAAATATTTATTTTCTTATTTGTTCTCCCCTCTTTCCCATCAATATCACTGCAAATTCTACCGCTCATCTAGGGGCAATTCACAAAGACTAATTAATCTACCAACCTGCTTGTCTTTGGGATGTGAGGGAGAAACCAAGAGACCCTAAAGGAAACCAAGAGACCCTAAAGGAAGTCCACACATTCACAGGGAGAACATGCAAACTCCACATAAATAGCACTGGAGGTCAGAATTTAAATGCCACCGCACAGCAGTTGTGAGGGAGCAGTTCTTTACCGCCACCAATGCGTTATTGTACTCAAATTAATCCAGTATAATTCTCCACATTTAATATCACAGATTAAAATATTAAATTGGTGAAGAAGATCGTCTCTTAAGGTCACGCACAACAGCATAGAATGCACACCACGACACCCCATGTCTGTGAGCTACTTTAGTTTAGCATAGTTCAGAGATTCAGTGCAGAAACAGGCCCTTCGCCCACCGGGTCCGCGCCCCGCACAGTAACACCATCCTACACACACTCGAGACAATTTGCAATTATACCGAGCCAATTAACCTAGAAAACAAGATCAAACCCAGGTCTCAGGTGCTGAAAGGCAGAAACTCTACCGCTGCACCATCTATTGGAATCTTTTCCAGACCTGATCAAATAAGATCAGCTGAACCGTTCACATTTTGCAATCTGAAACAAGTTATTATTGCAAAGAAAATGTGTGGAAATATATAGTGGCATACTGTGTTATACAGTGTGGAAGACTGTAAAATACAGCACAGGAACAGGCCCTACAGCCCATGGGACCATGAGACCAAGGGGGCGGGGTGTGTGGGGGGGGTGGGGCTCGCACCTTCAGCTTTCGGCCTCACACAGCAGATCCCCATCCCACCCCGGCTTCACTCAGAGGCTTCCAGTTCAACTCAGCAATTGGTCGTGCTGGTCCCCATAGAAGAAGCCCGCGAGCTGCGGACACTTCGCGAGCCGTTGACTCCTCGAGCCGGCGACTCTCCGCAAGCTTCTGACTGTCCGCGAGCTGCTCAGCACACTGCGCCCCATCAGCTTTTTATTCTCCTTGCCGCGTTGATAGCAGGTTCCGGAAGGGGCGGTTTTTATGATTTTTAAATCTTCATAACTTTTGTACTATCACCGATCGGAACAAAACTTATTTGACTTGCAGCAGAGGAGAATGTTGAGTAAGGTGGCGAAAAATCGTAGCGCTATGAGGGGATCGTTTTTGCGCAAATTTAATTACAACGCAGACCGGAATTGGTCAAGATGAGAGTTTTAGTAATAGGATGGATGGATGGATGGATGGATGGATGGATGGATGGATGGATGGATGGATGGATGGATGGATGGATGGATGGATGGATGGATGGATGGATGGATGGATGGATGGATGGATGGATGGATGGATGGATGGATGGATAGATAGATAGATAGATAGATAGATAGATAGATAGATAGATAGATAGATAGATAGATAGATAGATAGATAGATAGATAGATAGATAGATAGATAGATAGATAGATAGATAGATAGAGGGATGGATAGATGGATAGATAGGTAAATAGGTAGATAGATGTCATATATAGATTAGTTTAGTTTAGTTTATTGTCACACATACCGAGGTGCAGTGAAAAACTTTTTGTTGCGTGCTAACCAGTCAGCAGAAAAGCTATACATGATTACAATCAAACCATCCACAGTGTCCAGATACATGATAAAGGGGATAATGTTTACTGTGAGATAAAGTCCAGCAAAGTCTGATTAAAGATAGTCTGAGGGTCTCCAATGAGGTAAATAGTATCTAGTCGTTGATAGGATGGATAACAAGGGGGAAGAAACTGTCCCTGAACCTGGAGGTGTGCGGAGTTTGGAGATGTCTTGTCTGTAAGGTTCATCCACTTTCATTATCAAGAACCACAAAGTTCTGTGCACTGTGACATTGGGTGTTGTCTTTTCTATCTGACCCACTGGACCCCTTGTTGTCTATAGTGCCAAATCATATATGACGCAGGATTGTAGCAAGTCTTTGAGAGGTTTTTACACTTAGCTCTGCAGTGCATTGCAGGACTTGGAACCAGAGTGAGAACAGATTCAGATTTACATTGATTTATCATCATAGGCACCAAGGTGCATTATTGTTCATTGTTCACCTGAAGTTCCCAGAATAAACAGTATACTTCTCCGTGGATTATCACCTTGTCGTGGTGGAGAAGCTTGTGTGGACCTGAGATCCTGACAGCAATGCCGTCTGGAGATATGCTCCTAGTAAGGCCACCCAAGGCGATAAGGTCAAGGGGGAGGTCTGTGACAAAGAGACATCCAAACAAGATCTCAAAGGTGGAACAGGCAGAGGATGATGGCTGAGGTTAGTGGAGCGTCACAACGGCTGAGAAGGCGGATGAAGGCTGCAGCAGAAAAGGGTCCCCGGTCGACTTGGACTCCATGCCACTGGATCCTGACCCAGATCTGTCAAGGACCGTGTGTTGGCTGTCTGTGCACCAGTCTCCCCAGGTTAAACAAAGTTACGCACAGGCGTGCTCCATATAGGGAATAGCACCCTGGAGCCACCATGGTCAGCCATGACCGAAGGGGGCCTATGAAACAGTATACATACAGTAACGATTAACACAAAATGGTTCTGAAGAAGGGTCCCTTTTTCTCCCGCGATGTTGGCTGACCCACTGAGTTACTCCAGCACTTTGTGCCTATCTTCGGTGTATACCAGCATCTGCAGTTCCTTTCCACAAACTATAGTGCTCTCCCAGCATCTGATAGACTATGTGGGGATACCGCAAAATTGGCAGATAATTGGCGGGTTGAGCCAAAATAGAGAGAGTTCAAGAGGCATTCACACAGCCTGACAAACTAAGGCCTATCTGAAACGAGTTAACATGTTTCTTTCATTTGTGTAAAGGTGTTTAACACTGGTCTGGCCTTTGAAAGAAAATGCCTGGAGCCCCTGGCTGTTCAATGAAAGGGCAAGGGATGTGTGTTAAAATGTATACACTTTTAATTACGATAAGATTTGCTACTAAAGCAAGTTCATTTGTGATGCCACTGGAGGTTTTAATTGTTTTTGGGGTTTTTTTACTATAGATTTCGCAGTTTACTAACCTTGTGCTCTTAAGAATACGTGGTTAAATGTCAAATGGATGTGCATTAGTATACCTTCTACTGTATATCCTGGCCCCACACCACCTCTCATCATTTCCCTTGAAAAACAATTAGCTGAACGCCTTTGACACTTCAATCACGATGTTCAGAAAAGAGGCCAGAGACCCTGAAAACACAGAGACACACAAGCATTATCCACCTGCTGCTGCCCTCCAGCAGTGACCTCCCCAGGGCAACAGGTGTGAGGGACCATAGAGATTGACACAACCTTCCCCCGAGAAGGTTTCTAGGTCTACTCCTGAGCCTCCAGGAAGCAAGGATTAAACTTGCATCTTTTGCAGCAGGGGCACTCAGAGGAAGCCCGCGTGTTCACAGGGACATAGACATAGACATAGAAAATAGATGCAGGAGGAGGCCATTCGGCCCTTCGAGCCAGCACCGCCATTCATTGTGATCATGGCTGATCGTCCCCAATCAATAACCCGTGCCTGCCTTCTCCCCATATCCCTTGATTCCACTAGCCCCCTAGAGCTCTATCTAACTCTCTCTTAAATCCATCCAGTGATTTGGCCTCCACTGTGGCAGGGAATTCCACAAATTCACAACTCTCTGGGTGAAAACGTTTTTTCTCACCTCAGTCTTAAATGGCCCACCCTTTATTCTAAGACTGTGGCCACTGGTTCTGGACTCGCCCAACATTGGGAACATTTTTCCTGCATCTAGCTTGTCCAGTCCTTTTATAATTTTATATGTTTCTATAAGATCCCTCTCATCCTTCTAAACTCCAGTGAAAATACAAGCCTAGTCTTTTCAATCTTTCCTCATATGACAGTCCCGCCATCCCAGGGATCAATCTCGTGAACCTACGCTGCACTGCCTCAATCACAAGGATGTCCTTCCTCAAAGTAGGAGACTAAAACTGTACACAATACTCCGTACTCTGTACGCAAGCAGCCGCAGTGAAGATCACTGGCGAGGATTACCTGGTGGAGCGGCCCACTGGACATTGGCGGGGCTGCGAAGCAGTTGCTTTGACTGGGCTGCTGCAGCGGCGAGGAGAAGAAGTCAGACGGCTGGGCCAAGCCTTGTCGCATCTGTATCAACTGGGAGCCTTGTCGCATCTGTATCAACTGGGAGAACATACAATCTCCGCACCGACAGCGCCCATTTGTCACTGGGTCAGGCAGCATCTCTGGAGGACAAAGACAGGCGACTTTTCGACACAGGACCCTTCTTCCGACTTAAATGTGGGGTGTGGTCCTGGTTCGAAACGTCACCCAACCTTGTCCTCCAGAGATGCTGCCCGACCCGTTGAGTTACTCCAGCACTTTGTATTTGACGAATGACTGGATAATGTGCGACAAGGTACAGTTGCTGCCTTCCAAAGCCAAATACACGGGCTCGATCTTATATGGAGCTTGTACATTCTCTCTGTGACTGCTTGGATTTCGTCCAGGTTTTGCAGCTTTCTCCCACACTCCTAAGATGTACAAGTTTGTAGGTCAATTTGCTTTGGTCAAAAATTATAAATTGTCCCTAGAGCGTTAGAAAATGCTAGTGTATGAGGTGATCACTGGTCGGCTCAGACTCGGTGGGCCAAAGGGTGTGTTTCTGCACTGTATATCTAAATTCTAAAGTCTACATTCTAATGTGGGTCAGTACTCTTGGTGGATGTAATAATCGTCATTGGAAAATGGGAATAACTGCCTTTTTCTCCTTAGAAGGAACATCATGGGATCAATCTGAGGAGCTGAAAATGACCTGGAGCAGGGCCTTACATCGCCCGACGCGGCTTTAATGGCCACGGGACTTGCTTGCGCCCACCGGGGGCTCCAACATCATGACCCCGAGCGTGGCCTTGCATCACCCAGCGAGGCCTTAATGGCTGCGGAACCTATTTGCCATCGCCCGCCGGGGACTTTGACATCAGGAGGATAATGGGACAGATAAGACTTTGCCTTCCATCACAGTGAGGAGGAGATTCGCTGTGATGGATGTTTGTGTAAATTGTGTTGTGTCTTGGTTCTTTTTCTTGTTTGTATGACTGCAGAAACCAAATTTTGTTTGAACTTCAATGAGGTTCAAATGACAACAAATAAATTGTATCATTGTATCATCATCAAACGTGATCTCAAATTAATATCCCATTTTAAATATCCGTACCTCCGACAGTGCAGCAGTCCCTCAGCAATCGACAATAGACAATAGATGCAGGATTAGGCCAGTTGGCCCTTCGAGCCAGCACCGCCATTCAATGTGATCATGGCTGATCATCCCCGATCAGTACCCCGTTCCTGCCTTCTCCCCATACCCCCTGATTCCACTATTTATAAGAGCCCTATCTAGCTCTCTCTTGAAAGCAGTGATGAGTTACTCTGGAATTTGTACTCAGATGCCCAGAGACGGTTTCAAGATCTCACAGCCTTGAAGCTGGAGCAGAATTGTTCCAAAGAACTGAGCTGAACACCAGTAGAAGCCACGCTGACGACAATATTTCATCACTGTGGACAATGCAGTGCATGGATGTTGTCACAATCTTGAATAATGTCATGACACAGTGCGTGCATGTTAATTGTTCACTAATGTGGATTAAATGGAACATCAATTGGAATGTTTGTTAGCTTAAAGGAACCATTAACATTGCCCAAACGGACAAAGCCATTAGTATCCCTTTACCATGGCAGATAATACGTGCCTGAAAAAATGAGGAATCGTGTTTTATTTTGAAAAGTGGTCCTGTGAAAATGAATGTCATTGATAGCAGTTATAGTAATATAGGAGCTTGTAAGCCTAACATTCCCATTTGCAAAGAAGGCCGCTTATGAGAAATGAAGATTTGGCAAAGTCTCTCTCTATCAACTCAATTTGACCAGCCTAAGTTATTGGGCTGTAAGATGATTGATTAAAGAAAACGGCAAACATCGTGGAAGAAATTGTCATTTTTACTTCCATTTTTGGAACTTGTGAGACAGCCTTTAGCAGTGGAGGTAATATATGCATTTGGAATTGCCTTCATTGTCAGACCAAGGCAACAGATCATCGGATAATGGCTGGTATCACAATGTATTTTTACACTTATACCGAGTCAATTTACCTACACACCCGTACATCTTTGGAGTGTGGAAGGAAACTGAGGATCTAGGAGAAAACCCATGCAGGTCACAGGGAGAAGGTACAAACTACATACAGACAGCACCCGTAGTCGGGATCGAACCCAGGTCTCTGCTCCTGCACGCACTGCAAGGCAGCAACTCTACCACTGCGCCACCATACCACCCTGAAGAATAGCTGCAACTAGCACACTAAAGGGCCTGTCCCACTTGGCCATCATTTGGGCCCCATTTACGCGCCATATGTAAAATAGGTTGACGCGTCATGACGCGTGGGGTGCACGTGGGTGACGCATGCGTTGCGCATGGTGAGGTGTGGCATCGCATGCAGTGGCGCACGGTATCGCGCGGCGCTCCAGGATTTTGTAGTGTGACAAAATCCTCGCACGCCATCAGCGTGACGTATCGTGTACGCACTATGACGCATTGACTATGCACACTGACGCATTGGCGTTGCATGCTGGCGTCTTGACGTCTCACCCGTATTGCGTGGTGACGCATGGTCACGTCACCGTGCGTTAACGTCAGTAACAATGCATCATCGCGCACCGCAGGGTATTCTAATGACGTCACGCGCACCAGACGGCTGTACTGACATGTGATTGCGTAAATGAGGCGCAAATGACGGCAGAGTGGGACAGGCCCTTAAGAGTCACCTGGGTTGGGCGCCATCTTGGACCAAGCCACCAACTCTCTGACAAATGTTCTAAACAATTGGACCTCTCATAAGATCATGATAACCTTGACAGATTTTTCATCATTTTTAAAACAACTACATTTTTATTTTAATGTAGTTGAAAATGATTTAAATTGGTTTAAAAAGCTTTGCACTATACCTCGGAACAGGTGACAATAAAATCCATGAACGTATTAACTAACTAACTAACTACGGTAACTAAATGTATTCAATTTCTTTATTTTTTCCTAGAATATTCAAGCATTACAGTTCTAAGAAGTTTTCAATAATGTTATTATTTTTAGTAGTATTCCAGATGCAATCTTACTAGTGCACAGGAGAACTGAAGCAGAACTTCCCTACATTTTTGAAACAGAAAGCACCTCATTCTGTTAGATTTCCTTATTCCCTTATTAGACAATAGACAATAGGTGCAGGAATAGGCCATTTGGCCCTTCAAGCCGCTTTTATTGCTATTCCTGCATCCTTGTCTTCAATAAGGCATGCGTAAGGACACCCATATCTCCCTCCATCTAAAGTCTACAATTCTTTACTGTTTAAACTATATACTCTAGAATAGAACATTTCACATTTTCCCACATTTTCCAGATCTGTAGTCACTCACTTAACATATTTATATCCCTCCGTTGCCATCTTATGTCTTTCTCATAATTAGCTTGTTGCCTCATCCTTGCATCATCATTGCTTCTTTTTTTTCATAGATCACTCACGCACGAGCCGATGCATTGAGGCACCGTTTACAAAATGTCCAAAGTCCGTTCCAAGTGCTCGATGTACAGGATGAGCACCTGATCCAGGTAGGCCCCAGGCTGCTACAAGGCCTACTCCATTGCCCTCGACCGGCTCAGCCCGTGAACTGACGTCCCTCTCCCCTCCTAGCCCGACCATCTCTCTGTCCCGGCAGAGCCTCCTGCAGCCGACCTTGCAGGCGCTGGAGCTAATACCCCACTCCCTCTCCTACCAGCCACTCCCCAAATCCATCTTCAACTAGCGGCCTCCACTCTTTCTCAGCTCTCCAGTCTTCGGGGCCGAGCTCGGCGGCTTGCGAGCATACTCATGCATAGCATTACAATACGATGTCACTGGACAGCATGCAAACAAATGTCTTGACTTTGACGATTAAGGGGTTGGACAGGCTAGATGCAGGAAGATTGTTCCCGATGTTGGGAAGTCCAGAACAGGGGGTCACAGTTTAAGGATAAGGGGGTAGTCTTTTAGGACCGAGATGAGAATTTATTTTTTCACACAGACAGTGGTGAATCTGTGGAATTCTCTGCCACAGAAGGTAGTTGAGGCCAGTTCATTGGCTATATTTAAGAGGGAGTTAGATGTGGCCCTTGTGGCTAATGGGATCAGGGGGTTTTGTTGATAGAAGGCATGTACAGGATACTGAGTTGGATGATCAGCCATGATCATATTGAATGGCGGTGCAGGCTCGAAGGGCCGAATGGCCTACTCCTGCACCTATTTTCTATGTTTCGATGTTACTATGTATCTCGGATTTCCTAACAGTAAAGAACCAATACTCGCTATTACATCCTCGAAACTACTTAGAAATGATAACCACTTTTAATCGACGGTAAGGTGTGCAACTGATCATACACGGAACATTTGGGAATGACAGAAGTAAACATCTGAAAATAGAAACATAGAAACATAGAAAATAGGTGCAGGAGTAGGCCATTCGGCCCTTCGAGCCTGCACCGCCATTCAATGTGATCATGGCTGATCATCCAACTCAGTATCCCGTACCTGCCTTCTCTCCATACCCCCTGATCCCTTTAGCCACAAGTGCCACATCTAACGCCCTCTTAAATATAGCTGGACTGGAATGCTTTATTGTCACATGTGAAAAGTCACAGTGAAACTCAAGGTATGCGGATTGTCGCCACATAAAGGCCGCTGACAAAGTTACAAAGCGAATTTACAACTGCGTATGGATGTAAATAAATATTTCTGGTATGATACATGTAGATAAATGGTCAGTTGAGCCTGGTGGACGAAGGAACGTCTGGAAACAACTGTAAAGTCGATCCCATTCCTCTCACCTACTCGTGTCCATTGATACAGGGGCATTAAAGCATTCAAATGACATTTCTAGGAAATAGAAGGGCGTGCTGACTTTGCCCCTCTGTCTTAACCTGTATGGTTCATTGGTCTAAATCACCATCACTTTCTCTTTTATTAATTGCAAGAAATGCGAAAGTCATGGATTAGTGATTGAGACATCATTGGCGATTCAGATTCCCAGCATCCGCAATTTTACTTTGCTTGTCTGCGCTAATTAAGAACACAGAACATAGAACGCAGGAGCAGGCCCTTTGACCCATGATGCGTGTGGGAACACTATGCCAATTTAAACTAATCCCATCTGCCTGCACATGGCCTATATTCCTCCATGCCTCCATGTGCCTGTCTAAATGCCTCTTAAACATTGCTATTGTATCTGTTTCCACCATCTGCCTTGGCGGTGTGTTCCGAGGCATCCAACACTCTCTTTGTAAAAATCTTTCCTCGTAAATCTCCTTTAAACATTCCCCCCTCTCTCCTTAAATCTAAGCCCTCCAGCATTTGACACTTCCACCCTGGAAGAATGGCTGTCATAATTTTTTACAGTTCTGTTCGGGTTGCCCCTCAGCCACCCGCACTCTGAAGAAAGCAATTGAAGTTTGTCAACTTCTCCTTTTAGATAATCGTCTCTCATCCAGTCAGCGTCCTGTTGATCCTCTTCTGTACCTTCTCAAAAATCTCCACATGCTTTCCGTAACATGGTGACCAGAGATACATGATGGGTGGCACGGTGGCGCAGCAGTAGAACTACTGCCTTACAGTGCCAGAGACCCAGGTTCAATCCTGACTACCGTCTGCATGGAGTTTGTAAGTTCTCTCCCTGTGACCTGTGTGGGTTTTCACCGAGACCTTCGCTTTCCTCCCACACTCCAAAGACGGACTGGTTTGTAGGTTAATTGGCTTGATAAAAATGTACATAAAATGTCCCTAGTGTGTATAAGGAAGTGTTAATGTGTGGGGATCGCTGGGTTGGCACAGACCCGGTGGGCCGAAGGGCCTGTTTCCATGCTGTATCTCTAAAACTAAAACTGATGTGACCTAACCTAAGTTTTATATAGCTGCAACATGACTTCCCGACTTTTCAAGTCAACATCTAACCAATGAAGACAAGCATGCCATAGGCGCTCTTCACCTCCCTATCTAGTTGTATTGCCATTTTCAGGGAGCTATGGGCTTGCAACTCACACCTACCAAGTCCCACCATTTACCCCATACTTCTCTCGTACAATTGACCTCCCAAACTACAACACCTGACAGGTGTCTGGATTAAACTCCATCTGCTATTTCTCCACCTAAGTTTCAAATTGATCTGTACTGCCATATGGGCTGGCACTTTTCCTCTTTATCTGCAAGTCCGATCGTTTTTGGGCCATCTGCAGGCTGACGAATCAGCCCTTCTACATTTTTATCCAAATCATTTATAGACATCAGCAAACAACCGAGGTCCCTGGACTGATCCCTGTGGAATATCGCTGGTCACAGACTTCTGGTCCGGATGGCACACCTTCACCAGTATCATTTGTCATCTATGAACAAGCTAATTTTGGTTCCCATGTGCCAATCTTTGGATCACCTTATCACGATGGAATTTTGTGAAAGCTATACGGGAGTCCACATGGGTAATATTTCTGGCTCTTGATTCCCCTACTCTGGGTGCAATTAAAGAACCAGAGGACATAGGTTAAAGGTGAGGGACAAAGGTTAAAGGTGAGGAACCTGAGTGGAAACTTTTTTTTCACACAGAGGGTGGTGGGTTTATGGAATAAGCTGCCAGAAGAGATTGTTGCGGCTGGTTAAAATGTTACATTAAAACATTTGTTAAAATGTTAAAAAGAAAATGTTAAAATAAAACATTTGGACGGGATGGGAAAGGTTTAGAGAGATAGAGGCCAAATGCAGCAGGTGGGACTAGTGTAGCTTGGGCACACTGGTCAGCATGGGCAGGTTGGGATGAATGTCCTGCTTCCATGCTATAGGACTCTATGAATCTATAACCTTCACTGACCTACCCTCATCCTTCCGCAACGCACCAGATATGTGGTAACTCTTTCGGTACTTTGTGTATTGTATGGATGAACAAAGAATTCCTTTGTACCTAGGTAAAGTATAATTGAATCACTGAATCATTCAATCATCTCCAAAAAACTTTGTCCGGGATTGTAAGACATGCCTTCACCTTTGGACTTCACCAACACTTTGATCCATTGACCGCTAGTGGGCCATGAATGTCTGAGGTGTAATTCCAGCAACATTGTATGGGCAGCACAGTGGCGTAGCAGTACAGTTGCTGCCAGAGACCCGGGTTCGATCCTGACCACGGGTGCTGTCTGTACGGAGTTTGTACGTTCTCCCCGTGACCTGCATGGGTTTTCTCCGAGATCTTCGGTTTCCTCCAACACTCCAAAGACATACATACAGGTTTGTAGGTTAACTGGCTTGGTACAAATGTAAATTGTCCCTAGTATGTGCAGGGGGGATCGTGACAGTAGCCTCCTCGTGGCGATCCCCGGAAACGACAACACGATGCACTCTGTGACTCGTGGGGTGACCAATTCTATCAACATGTTGGATGATGAAAGAAGCAAACAGCGAGCTATACGTCGTCAGACACTCGAGCGAATGAAGTGTGTGCAGGATAGTGTTATTGTGCGGGGATCTCTGGTCGGTATGGACTCGGTAGCTCGAAGAGCCTATTTTCCGCGCTGTATCTCTACCCTAAACTGAACTTCTGAATTCTCACTTGATCCTTGAAATTCTAAGACCGTATATCATGTTGCTGCATTTTTCTCCTCTAGTGCAATGTATTTACAACTCAAAAACAGATCATCCAGCCTGACAGGTGTCAGAATTTACTCTCCACGATGTTTCCTGTTATTCCATTAGCTCTCTTGTCTCCCATGAAATGTTACCATGCGATGTATCCAAAGCTCTTCACTTCACCATGGGTTTCACTATGTCTTTCCTCTTAGAGGAAAGAAGACACTCCAGATTTCACTGTTGCATTTTATTAGTGACTACCTGGCATTTATGACCTTACTGCTGCTCGCACCATTCATTCAAAACATTTCAGGCATTTGAATTTTTGATTAATTTGCATGTTATGTGGTTTTAATTATATTGAATATATAAATTAACTGTTTCCACTTCACTGGTCAAATGTGTTATATACCCATGGCTAAACAGACCCATCAAATCATTTTCATGATCTACATATTAGTTAACCGTGTTACGGAGGATGAATAGGAGTGGAGTAACAGTTTATACTTTTCAGTTTCTCTACAAAATCTGATACCTATCGAGTGTAGTCGAAGCAGCTACAAAGCATAAAGTATTTGAGAACTAAAGCCTGAGGCACTCAGAACTACAGCATATTTCTGTAATATTCTCCTTGTATATATATATTTTTTATTGAGATATTCATAGTCATAGAGTCATACAGTGTGGAAACAGGCCCTTCAGCCCAACTTGCACACACTGGCCAACATGTCCCAGCTGCACTAGTCCCACTTGCCTGCGTTTGGCCCATATCCCTCCAAACCTGTCCTATCCATGTAGTCTATCCATGTTATATATATATATATATATATATATATACTAGACTAAATATATATATACTACACTAGAAATTCAATTTCAAGCAGGATGCAAGCCCACCAAATTCAAATCGATTTTCCTACCATTTCAAGCAGGGTGCAAAGCCACCAAATTCAAGTGCAGTTTCTTACCACTTCGAGCAGGGTGCATGGCCACCAAATTCAAGTGAAATTTCCTACCACTGCAAGCAGGGTGCAAGGCCACCGAATTCAAGAGCAGTTTCCTACCACTTCAATTAGGGTGCAAGGCCACCGAATTCAAGTGCAGTTTCCAACCACTTCAAGCAGGGTGCAAGGCCACTGAATTCAGGTGCAGTTTCTTACCACTTTAAGCAGGGTTCAAGGCCACCAAATTCAAGTGCAGTTTCATACCACTTCAAGCTGGATCCAAGGCCACCAAATTCAGTGCAGTTTCATACCACTTCAAGCAGGGTGCAAGCCTGCCAAATTCAAGTGTAGTTTCATACCACTTCAAGCAGGGTGAAACCACCATAAAACCACAGAAAACACGCAGTTCAGTAGACATTCGGGGTGGGAGATTGCAACCTTCACATGGTCCACCCTGTTTCGACGAATGCAATCAACCTGGCGGGCACAAACAGAAGATCAAACAGAACAAGTTGTCTTACAACTTCAGGCTGTGCATGACATAAGCAAGAAAGAATAAGTAGACATTCAGTGTGTTCAGTTGATTCACAGCTCAGACAGTCATGACCTCTCCCTCCCCCATCATGCAGAGACTGAGCCACACCCACACTTCCGGGTTTTATAACCCCCCCATCCCCTCCCACCGGGAAAGGTGTGGCCCTCACGGCGTGATTGACAGGAAAGAGATTCTCAACATTTTTTAAACACCAATAACACTTTTATTTTTCATTGATGGGAAGAATCCTCTGCACCTGCTGAGCAGAGGGGGACTGAGTAAGATGGCCGTAAGTAGTAGTGTTTTATCCAAATTCAATATACAGTGCAAACAGGAAGTTACCCAAAGCACCCAAGCCACCATTGGCAGTAGTGCCTTTTAACTTCAACCCAAAGCACCCAAGCCACCATTTGCAGTAGTGTCTTTTAACTTCAACCCAAAGCACCCAAGCCACCATTGGCAGTAGTGGCTTTTAACTTCAACCCAAAGCACCCAAGCCACCATTGGCAGTAGTGCCTTTTAACTTCAACCCAAAGCACCCAAGCCACCATTGGCAGCAGTGCACATTAACTTCAACCCAAAGCACCCAAGCCACCATTGGCAGTAGTGCCCTTTCACTTCATCCCAAAGCACCCAAGCCACCATTTGCAGTAGTGCCTTTTCACTTCAACCCAAAGCACCCATGCCACCATTTGCAATGTGCCTTTTCACTTCAACCCAAAGCACCCAAGCCACCATTTGCAGTAGTGCCTTTTCACTTCAACCCAAAGCACCCAAGTAGACATGTGTTCAGTGCTATTCAGAGCTCAGAGAGACATGACCCTCTGGCTTCCTCCATCTTGCAGAGACTGAGTGAGGCACACCACTTCCTGGTTTTACAGTCCCTCCCCCTCCCTCCAGCAGGGGTAGCAGAGAGAATGGCAATAAAAAAAAAAACATTAATATCTCTCTGATTTTTCTTCGATGGGAAAAATCCTCTGGTTTAGGAAGGCCGAGGGGGGCCTCTGAGTGAGCTGGCCAAAAATGACGGCCGTAGGTGGCGGTGTTCTCTCGGAAATCACACCACAGTGAGCCAAAAGCGGTCAAGATCAGACTTTTAGTAATATAGATATAATATTTTTATATACATGAGACTGGTGATCTTGTTGACTTGCATGTTGTGTATACATACATATATACATATGTAAAATATATACAAAGGATGGCAGGACTATGTTTGCATTTGTATAATATATGTGTATATATATATATGTAAAATATAGTCAATATGAACTTAATTACACTGCCCAAAGATTCTACACACATAAACACACACACACTCATAAATGCGTAGATGTGCATGTGCACGTATATATATGTGTGTGTGGATATGTGTGTGTGTATATGTGTGTGTGATGTGTGTGTATGTTTGTGTGTGAATGTGCATGTTTATATTTGTGTGTGAATGTGCATGTCTGTGTGTGTGTGTGTTTGTGTGTGTGTGTGTGTATGTGTGTGAATGTGCATGTTTATGTATGTGTGAATGTGCATGTCTATGTGTGTAAGCATGTGTGTGTGTGTGTGTGCATGTCTATGTGTGTGTGTGCGCGTGTGTGTGAATGTGCATGTATTTGTATATCAAATTGTCACAGCTTATATATATATATAGACACAAAGTGCTGAAGTAACTCAGCAGGACAGGCAGCCTCTCCAGAGAGAAGGAATGGGTAACGTTTTGGGTCGAGACCCATCTTCCGACTGAAGAAGGGTCTCCACCTAAAACGCCACCCATTCCTTCTCTCCAGAGATGCTGCCTATCCCGCTGAGTTACTCCAGCACTTTGTGTCTATCTTCGGTTGAAACCAACATCTGCAGTTCCTTCCTACATACACACACACACCCCCCCACATATATATATATATATATATATATATATATATATATATATATATATATATATATACACACACACACACGCACACACACACACACACACACATATATATCTACACACACACAAGTATAACATCTATAATACTAATCTTGCCATTTCCTGGGGTTCTGTATATTGATTTTAGAAAAAACGCTGCCATTAACGGCTGTGATTTTCATCCATCTTACTCAGAGTCCCCCTCCACTGCGCAAGACTAGATGATTTTTCCCATCGATGAAAAATGAAAGAGTTATTAGTGTTAAAAAAATGTTGAGATTCTCTCTCCTGAAGGCCACGCTCGTTCCGGAGGGACTATAAAACCCGGAAGTGTTGAGTGCATCAGTCAGTCTCTGCAAGATGGGGGAGCGAGAGGGTCACGTCTCTCAGTCTGAGCTGTGAATAAAACTGAACGAATGTCTACTAAACTGTGAGTGGTTTTACTGACCTGTCAGTGCCCTTAATGTTGTTTGAAAATATAGTTTGGAAATGGTAAAGCTGTGTTGCCTTTGGTTTGGAAATGCTAAAGCTGGGTGGCCTTTTGTTTGGAAATGCTAAAGCTGTGTTGCCTTTGGTTTGGAAATGCTAAAGCTGTGTTGCCTTTGGTTTGGAAATGCTAAAGCTGTGTTGCCTAATTAAAGTCGCCTTGCCTAATTAAAGTTGCCTTGCCTAATTAAATATGCCTTGCCTTCTATATAATTAATAGTCTAATCTTGACCACTTCCTGCTTATGCTTTATATTGATTTTAGAAAAAAATGCTACCACATACGGCTTACTCTGCTCATCAGGTGCCCAGGATTTTTTCCATCGATTAAAAATAAAAGAGTTATTAGTGTTTAAAAAATGTTGCGATTCTCTCTCCTGTCAATCATGCCATGAAGGTCACACCCCTTCTGGTGGTAATGGTGGAGGGACTATAAAACACAGAAGTGTGGTCGTGGCTCAGTCTCTGCAAGATGGAGGAGGAAGAGGTCACGACTCGCTGTATTTAGTGACCTTGCACCCTGCTTGAAGTGGTAAGAAACTGCACTTGAATTTGATGGCCTTGCGCCCTGCTTGAAATGGAATTTCAAGGAATAGCCGTGAGTCAACTGCTAGCCCACCAGCCGTGAGTGAGTGAGCTGCAGCACAACAAGCTTGAGTGACTGAGCCACCAGCGTAAGAATCCATTCGGCCCACAATGTCCATACTAACCCTATGGAAACCAGTCCCATCAGCCCACAACACCCATACTAGCGCTCCAGAAAGCCCCCTCCCCCCCACTGGCCACCAATATTGGAATTGGTGGAGAGGTGGAATATCGCGTTGGGGGACTAACCCTACTGTGTAATGCTGGGACCAACCAGGTCACACTTAAAATATATATATATATATATATATATAGGCCAACTTGTTCTATTTGATCGTATTTGATTGTGCACGCCGGGTTGATAGCATTCATCGAAACAGGGCGGACCACGTGAAGGTTGCAATCTTGTGAGTGTGTGTGTGTATATATATACACATATATATATATATATATACATATATACACACACACACACACAGCAATAATCTCTAATGATTCACATATGTGGGCAGTGTAGAAACAAAGTTCATGTAAAACAAAAGTGGTTCATTGAAAGCAACTTTGACAAATGAGAAGCAGGAATGCAAGTTCCCTCCAGTCAATGCTTGGTGATACATAAAGGGCTTTCAATGAATATGAAGCAGACACGGTGTGTTTTAGCTTATCGCACCTGCCTCACACTCACAATGAGGCCCAGTTTTGGGGAGTGACTTTCTGTGCAGCAATAACACTCGCGAAATATTAAACCCAAAATTATGCCTGGCTGTTTCTCGTTCACAAAGTGCCCGTCCCTCAGGTGTGTCGAGTGAGAACTGAAATATAAAACTAGGTTGGAATGAGCAGGTGGGACACGGGGAAGGTCTCCAATGTGCGACGATGCTCAAGGTTCATCAGTGGAAATCTGACTGCTAATTGTAAATTAAGTCTCGTACGTCGTACCCATGTTTACAAAAGCCCTTTTTGTGGAGCCAGAAGATGCAGGGGAAATCCCCAGGCGCCAACCTCAGTGGTGCCAACTCCCAACACCCCGACCCAGCGGCCCCCACTCCGAACCCTCTCCTGAGACTCACCTCCAGGGTGCTGCCAAGGAGGAGATTCTTCCGAATGTTTGGACCGGGAGCCTGTGGAGGTGCAACAGGTGGCAACAGCTCACGCATGAAATTCTAATGAAGTCTACGGACCAATTTAGGCCCAGCCTCAGGCCTGTCGTTGGGGCTTGTATACCCAAAAGATTTCAGAGTAAGCAGCGAAGGATGCAAGCAAATAACAAAGGAGGGAAAGCTCAATTTGTTTTGGTTGCTTACATACGTCAACAAACTGCTGGGCATCAGGACTCTCTGACAAGGTGCAAAGCGGCTTAGGTTGGGTTGGGTTCCCCATGTTGGGATCATGGCTGCGGGAGTGGAGGACCAGAATGCAAACACAAGGGAGTTTGAATTAAGGTGTCCTTAGTCACGACAGAAATTGCCCTCTCACTGTACTTTAGTTTTGTTTAGTTCAGAGAAGTTGTCTTCTCCGTGGGTTGTCACCTTGTCGTGATGGAGAAGCTTGTGTGGTCCTGAGATCCTGAGAGCGATGCCGTCTGGAGCTATGCTCCTGGTAGGGCCACCCATGGCGGTAAGGTCGAGGGGGATGTTTCTGACAAAGAGCAATCCAACCAAGACCTAAACGATAGAACAGGCGGAGGATGATGGCTGACCTTAGTGGAGCGTCACAACGGCTGGGAAGCCGGATGAAGGCTGCAGCAGAAAAGGGTCTTCGGTCGTCTTTGACTCCATGCCACTGGATCCTGACCCCAGATCTGACAAGGACCGTGTGGTGGCTGTCTGTGCACCAGTCTCCCCACATTAAACAAAGTCATGCTCAGGCGTCCTCCAACCCTGGAGACACCCATGGTCAAACATGACCAAGGGGGGCCTAATAAAAAAATAATAGTAAAGTTCAGAGATACAGCACAGAAACAGGCCCTTCGGCCCAACGAGCGCCGGCCAGCCATCCCCGAACATTAACATTATCCTACACACACTAGGGACAATTTACATTTTACATTTACTTTTTATACCAAGCCAATTAAGCTACAAACCTGTACGTCTTTGGCGTGGGAGGAAACCAAAGATCTTGGAGAAAACCCAAGCAGGTCACGGGGAGAACGTAAAACTCCATACAGACAAGCATCCGTAGTCAGGATCGAATCTGGGTCTCAGGCGCTGTAGGGCTCTATTTCTACACCACAGTGCTGCTCGCTTGACTAAAGATCTACCCATTTGGGTGAGGTTTGAGATTGAGATTGAATCGTGTCACCTAGAAATTCATCCTTGATTGAGAACACTCGCTTTGCAATATGGTACCATAACAATACTGTACTCTACCTATGGAAATCAGTTTCATGGAAATATAGAAACGTAGAAACATAGAAACCTAGAAAATAGGTGCAGGAATAGGCCATTCGGCCCTTCGAGCCAGCACCTCCATTCAATATGATTATGGCTGATCATGCAAAATCAGTACCCCATTCCGGCTTTCTTCCCATGTCCCTTGATTCCATTAACCCAAAGAGCTATATCTAACTCTCTCTTGAATATATCCAGTGAATTACTTATGTGGCAGAGAATTCCACAGATTCACAACTCTCTGGGTTTTTCCTCATCTCAGTACTAAATGGCCTATCCCTTATTCTTAAACTGTGACCCCTGGTCCTGAACTCCCCCCCCCCAAACATCGATTTAAATTAAATTAAATTAAATTGAGCGGATTTCTGAGGAGTGACTTATGTAGGGATATGCTGACCAAAAGTGAATTTTAAATCTGCAATTTTACTTTTGACCGGACTTTAAAGATACAGTGTGGAAACAGGCCCTCTAGCCCACCAAGTCTGTGCCAACCAGTGATCACCCTGTACACTAGCACTATCCCACACAATAGGGACAATTTTACCAAAGCCAATTAACCTACAAACTTGTGCGTCTTTGGCGTGTGAGAGGAAACCGGGATGCCGGTAGAAAACCCACGTGGTCCAAGAGACAAGGTACAAACTCCACACAGACAGCATCCGTAGTGATGATCGAAGCTCGGTCTCTGGCGCTGTAAGGCAGCAAAACAGCTTGCAACATAGAAGAGGGAATCCTTTTTAAATTTTTGATCATCTCTGAAGTTTGTTACGTTTTTACAGGCTATTTTCAAGCAAAAAGGGCTATTTTCCAGATCTTTCGGGACCAATTCAGTGCTCTTTTTCTCCTCATTATAAATCCTGTGGCCTGTGTCACTCAATGTGGTGCTTTACACATATGGATGTACACTAATAGTTGTTCTTGGATTCATAACACTAACTAATGAATCAAATAAACGATACAGTTATTTCCCCCTTAATTGGCCAAAAAAACTAATTTCTGTCTTAGACCCGTGTTCCAGGAATAATTCCCAACATAGAATGGACATGTTTGCAATTTGGAAGACAAATTGTATTGCAGCTAAAGAACTGCAATGTGTGTAGGAAAGAACTGCAGATGCTGGTTTAAATCGAAGGTAGACACAAAATGCTGGAGTAACCGTGCTGTGGCAGCGGTAGAGTTGCTGCCCGACAGCGAATGCAGCGCTGGAGACCCGGGTTCGATCAAAGCTACAGGTGCTGTCTGCACGGAGTTTGTATGTTCTCCCCAATGACCTGCGTGGGTTTTCTCCGAGATCTTCGGTTTCCTCCCACACTCCAAGAGGCGTACAGGTTTGCAGGTTAATTGGCTTGGTAAATGTAAAAATTGTTCCTAGTGGGTATAGGGTAGTGTTAATGTGCGGGGATCGCTGGTCGGCGCGGACCCGGTGGGCCGAAAGGGCCTGTTTCTACGCTGTATCTCTAAACTAAATTACACTAAACTCAGCAGAACAGGCAGCATCTCTGGAGAGAAGTGAATGGGAGACGTTTCGGTTCGAGACACTTCTTCAGTCCTTCTCTCCAGAGATGCTGCCTGTCCTGCTGAGTTACTCCAGCATTTTGTGTCTACCTTTTGCTTTCCTACAAGTCGTGACTGTCCATAAACAGTATCTATTGGGAGTCATGCATGTTCTACTTCTGATTATGGCTCAGATGTAATCCAGATTATCAGAATGAAAGTCTCTTCAGATGCTGACAAGGTGTTTGTGTTAGGACAGCTGATTCATTGTCCTCGCTAAGGCTTTTCCTTCTCTGCAGCCCTAAAAACCTGGACAATATAGGATTCTGCTTTGTTGTGCCCAACTGGCTATCATGTTTCCCATCTTAATGAGTACATTAAGGTGATTTAGTTCAGTTTGGAGATGCAGCGAGGATGCAGGCAACTTCGGCCCCCCCAGTCCACGCTGATCAGTGTTCCCCCGTACACCACCACGATCCTACACACACTGGGGGCAATTCACAATTCTTACCGAAGCTAATTAACCTGCAAACCTGTACGTCTTTGCAGTGTGGGAGGAAACCGGGGCACCTGGAGAAAACCCGCGCGGTCACGGGGAGAACGTAAAGCTCCCATGGGCAGGATCGAAGCTGGGTCTCTGGCACTTGCTGTAAGGCAGCAAATCTACCGATGCGCCAATGTGCTGCCCATCATGTACCTTTATAGGATCTCCTGAGCAAATATAAAGATAGAAGGGATCTTTTGTTCCTTTCCTCCATTCCTTCAACCCTCCTTACTTCTTTCCATCTATCCTTTTCTCTTCCTCTGTCCCCTCTCTCTTACTGTGTGTCTCTCTTTCTGGCTCTGCCTCTTTCAGAATGTCCCTTTCCCTCACTTCCTTTCATTATCCTTCTCTCACTCTCCCTCTTCCTCTCCCTCATCTCCTTCATTCTCTCTGCCTTTCCTTTTTCTTATTATGCAGCTGAACATTAAATACCACCATAATAGTGATCAGGGCAGCAAAGGTTCACAATGTCATTCTGTCATAACAAATGATATTACTCCAAGGAATTTAGAAGGATGAGAGGGGATCTTACAGAAACATATAACATTCTTAAGGGATTGGATAAGGCTAGATGTAGGAACAATGTTCCCAATGTTGGGGGGGTAGTCCAGAACCAGGGGTCACAGTATAAGAATAAGGGGTAGGCCATTTAGGCCATTCTCTGCCACAGAAGGCAGTGGAGGCCAATTTACTGGATGTTTTCAAGGGAGAGTTAGATTTAGTTCTTATGCCTTTGGGAATCAAGGGATATGGGGGAAAAAGCCGGAACGGGGTACTGATTTTGGATGATCGGCCATGATCGTATTGAATGGCGGTGCTGGCTCGAAGGGCCGAATGGCCTACTCCTGCATCTATTTTCTATGTTTCTATATTTCTATTTGGATAACCAATTTTAATGCCAGGTTAGCGAAAACGACTATATTCAGCCAACTTAGCCACAGTCTAAGCAAAATGGAAATGTTTTTTCCATAATCCATTACTAATGCAACCTATTTTAACGTCATAAAATCAGCTAGTATGGTTCACAGGCACTTTCACCCACTACTTCCATATGCCACCCTTCCTTTTTTGAAGTTGGGAAGACTGTGGACAGCACAGTGGTGCAGCAGTAGAGCTGCTGCCTTACAGCGCAAGAGATCCATGTTTGAGTTGACTACGGGTGCTGTCTGTTTGTATGTTCTCCCTGTGACCACATCCCACATTCCTCAGATATACATCTTTAGCTTGGAAAAATTGTATAAATGTAAAATTATCCTCAGTGTGTGTAGGGGTAGTGTTAATGTGCTGGGATCGCTGATCGGTGCGGACCCGGTGGGCCGAAGGGCCTGTTTCCGTGCTCTATCTCTAAACTAAACAAATCTAAACTAAACTGAGCCTGTTGGCATTAAACTATATGGCAGTCTGTAAAGTGCATTGAAATGCTCTGAAATTATAACAGATCCTATTGAGAGGCAACTTCAGTCTATCCAAGGCAACTTTGCTCAATGCGTGAACGCAGAAGAATCCTCAAGCATTTGAACGAACACCTGTCTGAGAGGTAAGTTCATCATTTTGTTCACTTGGGGACTGTGCTGATTGATGGGCCAAGAAAGGGCCAAATGGAATCACATCACACCTGGTTACACCTCTATAAATCTGTTGCCGATCATCTTCAAGAGCACTACACCCACCAGGACTTTGCTTGTCTTAACACGCAAAGGTTCCTACTGTATGGAGATAGCCCGGACATGGTGCGTGTGTGTTTTGCTTGCACTGGTGTTGATGGAGAGGGTTCTGTAATAGTCGAAGCTGCGGGCCTCCACCATCGACTCCACCGACCCTCACCACTCCACCGCTCTCCAGCAAACCCCCCCCACCCCCCCCCCCCCCCCCCCCACGCCTCTGTAATAGTCCTTGTGAGAAGGCATCTCACAGAAACACAGTAAAGATTCCTGTATGGAAGGGTCTTGACCCGAAACGTCACCCTGAGAGAGCCTCCTCTCCTGAGACGCTGCCTGTCCCGCTGAGTTACTCCAGCATTTTGCGTCTGTCCTTGTATTTCTCTACTCTTGGGAACCTCTCCAAGTTGCCTGGCGCTTTAGTCATGCTGCCTTCGTGCCCCGTATCTGAGGAAGAATATGCTGGTGTCAGAGGGGTTGCAGAGGAAGTTTATGGGAATAAACCCAGGAATGCTTGTATTAACATATGATGAGCATTTGACAGCACTGGGCCTATACTCGCTGGAGTTTAGAAGAATTAGGGGCCTTACTGAAACTTAACCGAATAGTGAAAGGCCTGGATAGAGTAGATGTGGAGAGGATGTTTCCACGAGAAGGTGAGGCCAGGACTACAGGCCATAGCCGGTGAGTAAAGCCTTGGAATAAAAGGACTTTAGAAAGGAGAGGAGGAAAAACATATTTTGTCAGAGGGTGGTGAATTTATGGAATTCTTTGCCACAAATGGCTGTGGAGGCTGCCATTGGGTAATTTTAAGGCAGAGATTCACAGATTCTTGATTAGTCCAGATGTCGGGGACTATGTGGAGAAGGCAGGAGAATGGGGTTGAGAGGGAAAGATAGATTAGCCATGATTGAGTGGCAGAGTAGACTTGATGGGCCGATGACCTAATTCTGCTCCTTTATCTTTTGAACTCCTACAAAGTTATGCATGGGACAGCTTCGGGCATTGCACCCTTGCCTTCACTCGGCCTGTTGATGGAGCCCAGTCGGTGTCAGTCACACAGTCACACATTGTCACACTGTGTCACCACTGCCCAGCCTGTTTGCTTCCCTGCCCAATAACAATTGCCCTTTACTGAGAGGTGGGGGGGGGGTTGTGATTCCAAGTGGAGTGGAAGAGAAATATCAGAGAGAAGATTAAAAATACACAACTAATTTACCTCAGAGACGCAGATTGTGAAATATAATTTCGTCACAACCCTCCGGCGTAAAACATCCAGCCCACACATTGCAATCTCTCCCGTTGAAACCATCCAAACTATGCCGATCAGTCTAATCCCCTGGCATGGAGCCATGGTTCACAAAGGGTTAAGCCAAGTCCCTCTTGGGAGATGCGTGCAGCTGTAAGGGGAGTTTATCCAGTGCACCCACCGCCTCATTATACAGACCATCCTCCTCTCTCTCCCTACCCTCTCCACCCATTCCCCAGTCCGCACACCCTCACTAACCCGTTAAAACATATAACTTGCAGGCTGGAATCAAAGAGTGCCTCAGTAGTTATTACATTTAGGTTTTGTATAAGAGACAGTTCCAGATACATTTCTTCCCAGCTGTTATCAAGCTACTGAACCATCCTACCTATAACTAGCGAGTGGCCCCCGAGCTGCCATCGCCCTCATTGGAGACCCTCCGACTATCTTTACTCGGACATTACCGGACTTTACCTTGCACTAAACGTCATTCCCTTAACTCTGTATCTGTAGACTTTGGACAGCTCGATTGTAATCATGTGTAGTCTTTCCTCTGACTGGTTGGCACGTAACAAAAAGCTTTTCACTGTACCTCGGTACATGTGACAATAAACTGAACCATTCTAGGAAGTCATTCAGCAGCACACTGTGGAAGCAGGCAGTGGTGGTATAGTCATAGAGTTAGAGAGGTGTAAAGCATGGAAACAGGCCCTTCGGCCCAACTTTCCCACACCGGCCAACATGCCCCATCTGCACTAGTCACATTTGTCTGTGTTTGGTCCATATCCCTCTAAACCGGTCCTATCCATGTATCTGTCCAAATGTTTCTAAAAAAATTGTGAAAGCACCTGGCTCGACCACCTCCTCCGGCAGTTCGTTCCGTACACCCACCACCCTTTGCTTACCCTCCTATTAAGTCCTTCCCGCCTCACCTTAAACCAATGTCCTCTGGTCCTCGATTCCCATACTCTCGGCAAGAGACTCCACCCGATCCATCCCTCTCACAGTGGTGTTTCCACCTCTGAATGCACTTCGATGCCTCAGAATGGACGGTGGTCAGTGCTGCTTCATCTTCTGAGCCTGTGCCAAGTGAAGTCTCATCATCTTCCCACTTGTCTGCAGGCAGATTGGAGGTTCCAGTGCGGCTGGCTATTGATGCTATTCATCCTGATTCAACTTGATGCAGACAGACATGACGGAAGTGAAAAGAGAGGGAAACGAAAACAAAACAGATAGAAATCGTCTAAGTGATGACCACAAGCCGTACTGTCATCAGACAAGGCCAGCAGAATAATCAAGGACGAGTCGCACCCCTGGCCACTCGCTCTTCTCCCCTCTCTCATCAGACAGGTATAGGAGTGTGAAAATGCGCACCTCCAGATTCAGGGACAGGTTCTTCCCAGCTGTTATCAGGCAACTGAATCATCCTACTACAACCAGAGAGCGGTCCTGAACTACTATCTACCTCTTTGGTGACCCTCGGAGTACCCTTGTTCGGACCTTTCTGGCTTTACCTTGCACTAAATGTTATTCCCTTATCATGTGTCTATACACTCTAAATGGCTCGATTATAATCATGTATTGTCTTTCCGCTGACTGGATAGAAAGCAACAAAAGCTTTTCACTGTACCTCGGTACACGTGACAATAAACTCAACTGGTGAACTGATAAAAGATTCTAACTTTAACCCATACTAGCATCGGCTGCAAGATATATTCATAACACACCCTCGTTTCTCGACGTCTCCTCGGAAAAAACAGAACAATGCCTTGCCCCAAACAGACAGTAAATTATTGCAAGGCTTTGTTCACGAAGGGAATCTCCCATGCTGAGAAACCCAGCAGCCTTCCCAATTAGCTAGTTTGACTGAGCACTGTACAAGCATTCGAATTTAGTTTAGAGAAACAGCATGGAAACGTATAGGCCCTTCGGCCCACTGGGTTAACGCCGACCAGCGACCACCCATACAATAGCTCTATCCTACACAATTTGCAAAACCCAATTAACCTACAAACCTGTACGTCTTTGGAAACCGAAGCACCCGGAAGAAACTCACATGGTCACAGGGAGAATGTTCAAACTCCATACAGACTGCACTCGTAGGCTGACGGCACTGGGCCTGTAATCACTGGAGTTTAGAAGGATGGTGGGGGACACCTCATTGAAACTTACCAAATAATGAAGGGCCTGGGTAGAGTGGATGTGGAGAGGATGTTTGCACTAGTGGGAGAGTCTAGGACCAGAGGTCATAGCCTTAGAATAAAAGGACGCAACTTTAGAATGGAGATAAGGAGGAATTTCTTTATTCAGAGGGTGGTGAATCTGTGGAATTCATTGCCGCCGACGGTTGTGGAGGCCAAGTCAATGGATATTTTTAATGCGCAGATTGACAGATTTATTGATTAGTACGGGTGTCAGGAATTATGGGGAGAAGGCAGTAGAATGAGGTTGAGCGGGAAAGATAGATCAGCCATGATTGAATGGTGAAGTGGACATGATGGCCTAATTCTGCCCGTGTATCTAGTGAACTTATGAACTCATGACACTCTGCTGCTGAATGCCTTTAGTATGATTTAGTGAAAAAGGAGATGGGTTCTTCCTCGGTCGTGGGCCTCGAGCCCCCATTGACAGGACGATCTTAACTCCCGTAGCCGGTGGCGTTCGGGCCCTCTGTGTCGAGGCGATCCGCTTCCGCATCGGGGGGGATGTCAGTTCCCCTGCGATGGCCGATCGAACCTCGCGTCGGGGCTGGTCGAACCTTCCTCGATGCTGGAGCTCCCGACTTGGCCTCTCCCGAGACTGCGAGCTCTTGATGGTAAAGTCCACGGTGATCGCGGAGGGAGCGATCCCTCGGTGGGGCTCACGACAGTCCGAGAAGGATTCCAGCTCCAGCGATAAAAGGCTGCAGAGTGCGGAGAATGTGATCCAAAAAGGTAGGAACTTGAAAAAAAAGTTTTTCCCGATCCCCTCCGCCCTCCCTCACATAAAACAAACCGAAGAACATTCAAACAAACTTTTTAATGCACTAAAAAATAACAAAAAGAATGTAAAAACGAACAGACTGTCGGCAGGGCAGCCACCACCCCGGCGCCCCTGGTGGTTGAGGTTCACGTTGCATTATCATTAGCGGAAACAAATTTCAGAAGTGGAGTAGAATGCCAAACACGACCATACTGTGACTGTGGATTAAACTTCTCGAGAGCATCAATTTTACCCATCCATCGTAAGCTTTAATCTGAGCTCATCCTAAAGGAAATAAACAAAGAAAACTGAAGAAGGGTCCCGGCCCAAAATGGCGCCTATCCATTCCCTCCACAGATGCTGCCGGATCCATTACTTCACTCCAGCACTATGCTTTGCTTCAATATACGCAGTTCCTCATTTTTTCCTGGGGCAGCACTGTGGCGCAGTGGTCGAGTTGCTGCCTTGTAGCGCCAGAGACCCCGGTTCGCTCCAAATTAAGGGTGATTACTGTAGGAGTTTGGACGTTCTCCCTGTGACCGCGCGGGCTTTCTCTGGGCGTCTCCCATATTCCAAAGACGTGCAGGTCTATAGGTTAATTGGTTTCTGTAAATTGTCCCTAGTGTGTAGGATAGAACTAGCGTATGGGTGATCATTGGTCGGTGGGCTGAAGGGCCTGTTTCCACACTGTCTGTAAACTAATACTTTATTGCTGAGTTAATCAATATCTGTCATCATGACACAGTAAGTATATGGGATTGCATATTACTCATTTTCTACTTTAAAATAAAAACATACTTTATATCAGCCGTCAAGCTTTGAGATGGTTTCAGGGACTCGGGAGCTTAATTCATCCCATGACAAATGTAATAATGCAATATAGGAATGTAAGTGTGTTGCAATCTGCCTCTGAGATGTCATTGAAGTCACTGGAACAGAATTTCAAAAGTGAAGAGCTACAAACAAAGATAATATATACAGCTAGGTTAGCACATACAACCAAGAGACAATGTTATCCACCAGAAATATCCCAAGGTGATTATCACCAAGTTGTTTCTCATGTTGTCATTGTGCGATAGCTATTTGCTTATAACCAAGCTTACGCAGGTCAGGTCGGGGGGAGTTCCCCCCCCCCCTCCTACGGGTACCATGTAATCCCGTGCCACCTGCTCCATGGTCAGATAGTCGGCGACTAAACCGTCTCCCCCACCTAGTTTGCCAGGTGAGGAGGGGGCTGTGGACCCCCAGCAGGACCAAAAACAAGACCTGTCAAAGGGCGGATGAGCTTCTAGCGAGCCAACGGCCATCCAGACTTCAGTAGAAGTTGCGATCACTGTCGTATACAGCATTGTAAGGAATGATTGCAAAGAAAGCACGCACAACAAAATCCTATACTTCCAGCGGCGGAAGTCCGCAGGATCTGGAGGACAGAGATGCGTGGTGCGTCCGTCACCGTTCCCGTCGGAAACCATCGCCTCTACGTCGCTAATGTTCTCAACGATGATGATGATGATGATGAAGTTTATGCAGAAGTCCAATAATAGATTCTCCACCTTGTCAATGGTACCAATAAGAAGCTGGAGCCCAGAACACAATGGCACAGGAGAGTTGCCGCCTTACCGACCCTGGTTCGATCCTGACTACCGATGCTGTCAGCCCGGAGCTTGTACGTTCTCCTCGTGTCTATGTGGATTTTCCCCGTATGCTCCGGTTTCCTCGTCAATTGGTAGGTTTGTTCCTCAATTGGCTTTGGTCAAGGTTGTAAATCGTCTCTGGTGTGCAGGATAATCCTCGTGTACGGGGATCGCTGGTCGGTGCAGACTCGGTCGGCCTTTTTCCGCTCAGTGTCGCAAAAGAAACCTAAAAGCTATAAAAACCTCACCTTTATTTCTATTACAATATCTAGACCGCAGCAAATATCACAGGGAGGAAAAGAGAGAAAACCCCAAATACTTAACTACAACAAGGAAACCAAAGTAATCCAGATCTTCGTGATAATTACATTTCTATTGTTCATATTTAGCAAATTCGGTCAACGCAACATGTCTTGCTCAGCACAATAACCCATCAGCTAATTGATTTTAGTTTAAAGCACAGCATGGAAACAGGCCCTTTAGCTCACCAAGTCCATGCTAGCCATTGATTAGCCATTCCCATTAGTTCTACTTTCTCATCCACTCCCTACACACTCGAGTCAATTTTATGGAGGCCGAAGGGCCTGTGTCCACGCAGTATCTCTCTAAAGTGTAAAGTCAAGTCTAAAGTCTTAAGGAAGAGATAAGATGGAGATATGACAATGGGATAGAGGCGAAGCGTGGGTTGGGAAGATGATAGAAAGGAGACTTTTCTGCTGGGATGTAAATTTGATTTCCTCTCCAGGCCTGATTTGAGAAATCCCATGCAATTTGTTGAAACATGTACCTTCTTCTTATTGAGTCCACACACAAGATTAGAAGTTATTCAGCCAGAGCTGAACGCACTTCTCGGCATCTGCACACAATGGTGCCTGTCTTGGCGCGTCTTGTGCTTCTTGTGCGTGGTGGTTGAAACATTGGTGAAAACAGGGCCGTGGCATGAACGCTCTTTCCTTGACCCCAATATGTACCTATATCGTCTCTTCAGGGCAATAAGTCTCAATCAGCTATTTGTGATGGAACAAAATGCTTAGAATTGAATTCTGTAAGACAATGTTATGGTTGCTCTTGTATTTTGTAAATTAAAAGATATTTACACTCTGCACGGCGCGGTAAGATATTTACACTACGGAACAACCTATCTTACCGCGCCAGAGACCCAGGTTCGATCCTGCCTACGGGCGCTGTCTGGACGAAGTTTGTACGTTCTCCCCGTGGCCTGCGTGGGTTTTCTCCGAGATCTCCGGTTTCCTCCAGCGCTCCAAAGACGTACAGGTCTGTAGGCTAATAGGCTTGGTATAAATGTAAAATTGTCGCCAGTGTGTATAGGGTAGTGCTAATGTGCGGGGATCTTTGGTCGGCGGGACAAAGAGCCTGTTTCCGCGCTGTGCCTCTAAACTAAAGTAATCTAGACTAAACCTCCCAAACAGTCTGCACGTCTTGACGATAAATAGACAAAACTGGTAGCGAATGCTGTCTGAGAACATTTTGTATCTGACTGCTGGGACATGCACTTATACCTGCGATTCCCAGCACAGTAGGTTTCTGATTGCATTAGGGCCGTTGGAAAGGGGAGTGGGAATGAGGATGGTAGGGGGCAATGACCCCAGGCAAGACCTCAGCATGCCACAGATGCAGCCATTCAAGGAATGGCAATTATTTTCTGCTTCATAAAAAAATACCAGATTTTATTATTGCATCATTCTAATATTGGGGCATCAGAGGAAATGGAATAGGGAGACTAAAGAAGCAGGATTTTGTGATTTACAGCGCTTCAGTGAACAAATAAAGTAGTCAGAAATGCAGTGTTATTCCTTCTATTGAGAGGCAACTGTATTTTCATTGCCCTCGACATTAAAAATGATCCTGTACACAAATAACTTACTGTAGATCTGTCACAGCAAAAGCTTGCAATTATCATTAATTGTTTCCAGCCACGTGCTAATCTCCATCAGATGTTAATGTGCGTGGAGTTTTAAAGGAAGCCCATTTTTAACCCTGAGCCCGCTCACATTCTGTTCTCCCTAGGTGGTCATTTCTAGCTGACTGTTGGATGATGGATGTTTTGACAGCAATATTACGGAGACGTGTCTTTAATTCACTGCCTCTTCCTTCTGTGTCTACCCAACAGGGCGGCAGGGTGGGTGGGATGGCTTGCACAGCGGGTAGAGCCACTGCCCTACTGCACCAGAGACCCGGGTTCGATCCTGACTACAGGTGTTTCTCTTCACGGAGTTTCTGCGTTCTCCCGGTGACCATAGACTTCTCTAGTCTCGAGTTGCCCTTGCTTTCCCTCTCTCCATCCCCGTCCCCTTGCCAGTTCTCCCACCACTCTTACTGTCTCCGACCACAATTTAATCTCTCTATCGCCCACTCCCCCGACATCAGTCTGAAGAAGGGCCTCGACCCGAAATGTCATCAGTTACTTCTCTCCAGAGATGCTGCCTGTCCCGCTGAGTTACTCCCGTGTAATTGTGTGTCTACCTTTTATCTTTACATTTCAATAGGCAATAGACAATAGACATTTGGTGTAGGAGGAGGCCATTTGGCCCTTTGAGCCAGCACCGCCATTCAATGTGATCATGGTGGATCATCCACAATCAGTACCTTGTTCCTGCCTTCTCCCCACATCCCCTGACTCCGCTATCTTTCCTAATATTCACTGAGCCGGAATAAAGCATGATTTATTCACAGGGTCCTCATGGCCTAAATTTATAACAATAGGAAGAGAGGACATAAATAAATCCAAACCTGTCCTATCTTTGTACCTAAATGTTTCTTGAACATTGGGATAGTCCCTGTCTCATCTACCTCCTCTGGCAGCTCTTTCCATACACCCACCACCCTTTGTACTTTGGTCTGAGATATTCCCGTGGTTTTTTTCCTTATTCTTGGGATTTAATGTTCGGCAAGTTGAATTACATGGGGATTTATTGCAATGTTCAATTCTCCCGAATAGACACGTTGTGAAACATACCTCAAATCTTCCTAGATCATATTCCCCAAGGCCATCAATGCTATTGGAGTATCAATTGTTCGCCTTTATTATTTAAGTAGTTGCTTTCCATGGCTTGAGGCATATAGATTAAATTGAAATCCATATTTCCAGACATAATACATCAAGTCATTGATATTATCAAGTGTAGATGGCCTGTCCCATGGACTGAGAAAGCAATGAAGTGATGAAGCCAAATTAAAGAGGAAATACTCAGCAGGTCAGGAAGCATCCATAGAAAGGAAAATAGTTTATGTTCGAAGTCCACAACATTCATTGAGACTCAATATAGCCAAAAGTAGTTTTACTCCATCATGCCAATGTATACAATTGATGCCAATAGAATATTGGAGCTGGGAGGTGAGGAGAGGGCATTGAAAGCCATCACAAACAATCCAAGCCCGGAGGAGCAAGAATCTGGGACACCACAGAATACAGCCAAACAACACTCGAGGCCCTGGTTTTCTTTGATATCCATGGAAATAATCACTGCAACGGTTCTAAAGCTTCAATGGTTATGGGTGGCCATTTTGAAAACAGGACCGCAGAACTACAGCTCGCTGGTGTTCACTGTCTTCCAGCCCACAGTCATTTCTCCGCAGGGATCCTTGTCAGTTCACAGAGGACCTCACAGATCTAAACAGATGCAGCAATGTGAAAACATTACATATTCACTCATTCTCACAGAACTCATGAATAATGTCTCCTTCAGAAATTATGATCCCATTTTATTCTGGCAATCTAATAACTACAACAGAACAGCTTTGTGACATCTGTACAAAAGGCCTGGTTTTATTTTTGCGGTCTCACCTAGGGTTGTGAGCATTGTTGTGTTCCATTAATAAAGGGCAGGTTGTGGCTGGGTGTGCTGTGGGCAGGGTTGTCAGTGGGAGTAGACGGTGGCTAGGACATCTGATGGGATCCAGAACAGTGGATATTCAGTCATTTTGTTCAGTTTAGTTTAGAGATACAGCACGGAAATGGGCCCTTCCGGCCGACCGAGTCCGCGTCGACCAGCAATCCCCGCACACTGCCACTATCCTACACACTTGGGACAATTTACAATTTTTACTGAAGCCAAATTCACCTACAAACATGTACGTCTTTGGAGTGTGGGAGGAAACCAGAGCTCCTGGGGAAAACCCACGTGGTCACAGGGAGAACGTGCAAACTCAGTGCAGACAGCACCCGTGGACAGGATCGATCCCAGGTTCTCTGGCGCTGTGAGGGCTACTCCACCATGCCGTCAAAGTCTATCTTCTCAAAACCATGGACCTAGTCTGAATGGGTAGGAAATAAATTAAAGAGGAAAAATAAAATATATCACGAGCCCTTCCAGTTATCTTCCCAGAAGTGAGATCAGTAAACTCTGAAGGTGACATTACAGGCCATTTAGAAAACATAACCAGACTGATTCCTGGGATATCAGGTCTTCCATATGAAGAAAGACTGGATAGACTTGGCCTGTACTAGCTGGAATTTAGAAGATTGAGGGGGGATCTTATAGAGACTTACAAAATTCTTAAGGGGTTAGACAGGCTAGATGCAGGAAGATTGTTCCCGATGTCGGGGAAGTCCAGAACAAGGGGTCACTGTTTAAGGATAAGGGGGAAGTCTTTTAGGACCGAGATGAGAAAATCATTTTTCACACAGAGAGTGGTGAATCTGTGGAATTTCATTTTGGAGTCACGTGAGTGACTTCGTGAAGAGCCCGCCGGCGCGCATGCTCGACATATCGTCGTACCGCGTTGCTGCGACGGCTGGCGGTGGAGCGCGCTCCTCGCCAGCCCTTCATAAGGGGCCACGGGGGTAAGTATTCTACCTTTAGTTGGTGGTCCTTGTTGTCTGATTATGTCTTGCAGCAAGGACATGGATGGGAGTTCGAAGGGCCGGAGGACGTCAGGACGAGTTCGCCGGTCAACAGTTCCGGGGCCGTTACCATCGGCAGTACCTGCAGCGCAGGCCGGGGCTCAGGCGGAGATGTGGGTAAGCCCTGTGATTACAGGTCCAGATCCGCCAGCACACCACAGCTCGGAGGAGTTCGACGAGGAGGAGTGTGGTGTGCCGCCAGAGCAGGGGGACCCTGCCATGGCAGTCAGGTCGTCAGCGGGCTCGTTAGCGGCCTCGAGCAGGGCACGTGCCGTTGCACGGCCTGTTCCACTCAGCCCTCCGAGAAGCCTAACCCTGTCAGGGCTAAGGCATTGCCTGCCGTGGAGGAGCGGTCAGGTTCCAGGGCGAGACCCGGGGCGGCTGTGAGGTCCAGCCGGCACACCCCGACTCTCGACGCCGGGACGGGTCGGTCGAGTCGGGTCTCGTCACGGTCGCCGAGCCCCCCATGGATGGGTGGGCGAGACCATGCGTCGGCAACGTCCACGATGTGGGCAGCCGGCAAGACTGCGCGGGCCCCAGGCAGCCATGCTTCGGCTGGTGCCGACACCTCGCCGCAAGTGCCCTCAGTGGCAGCGGCTTCAGCTCCCGCTAAACGGAGGCGGTTGAACACGCCCGCGCAGGAATCGCGCAGTTTCGCCTCGGCGGCTGTTAGCGACAACTACCGGCACCGGCAGGGCCTCGACGAGGTGCGGGCCGATGACAGGAGCCCGGTTTTCTTTTCAGAGCCGGAGGACTCCGACCACCTGAGTGTTCAGGGTGAAGGGCGTATTGACCGTATGGAGCGGCTGCTGGAGCTCCTGCTTCAACGTCAACATCAGCAGGGCAGCAACAGGCACAGGGAGATGCTCTGGCCTTATTGTGCGCGACCCAGCACGAAATCAACGTGTTTCGCAAAAACAGCATCCGCCCAGCACTCAACCCGAAGTTTGCAGGATTGTGCAAACCACCGCCGCCGCCGCCGCCCCATCAGCTCTTTGGTGAGGACCTCTCGAAGAGAGTCAAAGAGCTTGACGAACAAGCCAAAACGGTGGGGATCATGCGCTCTCAGAGTGCCCCCACACCGTCAGGCTCAAAAGCTCCATACATTCGCTCACGAGGGTCGGCCAGTGCCTCGACGAGGACTCACCCTCTAGCTCCACAACGACAACAGCACCAGAACCAGCACCAAGGGTCTTTTTTAGGACAGGGTCGGCAGAGACCTTTGTGGAAATCGAAGACGCCGCGCCCTCAAGCCAACCCAGCACCTCCACGGCCACCCACACGTGTCAAGGACCGCCGGTAACCACGGAGGTGAGGGGGTCTGGTTCTCTTTTTTCTCTCTGTTTAACTTCCCACGTTGGTGGTCGTTTACGGTTGTTTTTGGGTGCATGGGGTAATTTTACTGGTGATGAGTATGTGTTGAGGTATAATCAGGGGCATGAAATTGAGTTTATTAATGGCGACATTCCTCCATCCCAGCACATGCCTGGTCGTACGTTCAAATTGTCTGTTGCAGAACAGGCAGCAGGTTATAAGGAAATTTTAAGTCTGGAACAGAAGGGTGTGATTGAGAAAACGGTGCATGAGCCAATCGAATTTGTTTCGAACATATTTACTAGACCTAAGAAGGATGGAGGCTGTCGTGTCATTATTGATCTAACCCGTTTGAATACGTTTGTAACATATACTCATTTTAAAATGGATACGTTTGAAACAGCCAAATCATTGATTTCTCATGGCTGCTTTATGGCATGCATTGATTTGAGGGATGCATATTATTCAGTATCCATCCGGAAATATGATAGAAGGTTTTTGAAATTTATCTGGATGGGGCAACTTTGGCAGTATAAGGCTTTGCCTAATGGGCTCACTACAGCCCCTAGATTGTTCACTAAATTGGTGAAGCCAATCATGGCTTATTTGAGACAACGACATCATATAGTTATGGCCTATTTAGATGATGTCTTTATTGTGGGCCACACCCTGCAATTGGCTGAACAGGGTGTTGCAGCTGCTGTCAATATATTTCAACAATTAGGATTCATTGTCCATCCAGAGAAATCGAAGTTCTGCCCTGCCCAGGTAATTAATTACCTAGGGTTCACGGTGAACTCAATGAGCATGAGGATAACTATACCAATTAACAAAATTGAGGAAGTCACTCAGGTGTGCAGAGATTTAATTGGCACCAATATACCATCGATTCGGCATACAGCCACAGTAATTGGCAAGCTAGTGGCTTTGTTTCCGGCAGCACGATATGGACCTTTGCATTATCAGAATTTGCAAAGAGCTAAAATTACTGCGTTAAAACGGAACGCTGGTCATTACGATCGATCAATGCAGCTGCCGTCCAAAGTGATAACTGAGTTGCAATGGTGGGTGTGTCACATTAGCAACTCATTCAAGCCTGTTAGGGAGGCTAATCCGGTGGTATATTTACAGACTGATGCAAGCTCCAATGGCTGGGGAGCTACTGATAATTGCTCTAGTTGTGGGGGCAGATGGGACACCCTTGAGTCATCGATGTTGTTGACTCAAGGGATTAACTATTTGGAGTTGCTGGCAGCATTCCACGGACTTCGTGCATATTGTTCCAAGCTTGTTGGAGCACACGTCCGTCTCCAAATAGACAACACCACAGCTGTGGCATATTTAAACCATATGGGTGGTACCAGGTCAGTTTCGTGTGACAAATTGGCTAACTCAATTTGGCTCTGGTGTGTTCAAAGAGACATTTGGATTTCAGCTACCTATTTGCCAGGTGAGCTTAATACGGTGGCGGACACCAGGTCACGCAAATTTAATGACAATATTGAATGGATGTTGCATCCTGAGATTTTTTCTAAAGTCACAGCCAAATTTGGTAAACCGGACATTGACCTTTTTGCGTCACGGTTAAACCATCAGGTACCAGCCTACGTTTCATGGGAACCAGATCCTGGGGCAATAGCGCTAGATGCATTCTCGCTGGATTGGGGGAATTGGTTTTTCTATGCCTTCCCTCCATTTTGCCTCATCAGTCGGGTATAGCGAAAGATTCAGGCAGATGCTGCCAAGGGCATCCTTATTATACCCGACTGGCCCACACAGCCTTGGTATCCGGTGGTCGTTGACATGCTCAACGAACCCTGGGTCCTTTTGAAGGGTTGCCCACAATTGGTTACTCACCCTGTCTCAGGGGAGCCACATCCCTGCCATGGCTATTTAAATTTGTTGGCTTGCAGGTTCTGAACAGGCCGTTAGTCCAATACGGCCTCTCGGCTCGGACCATGGATACCATTGGGGCGTCGTGTCGAGAGTCCACAAGGCGAAGATACCGCTCGCATATTAAGAAGTGGGAAGCCTACTGCAGCCGCTCTCGCATCACGTACGATGACGTGACAATAACCGACGTCCTGGAATTCCTCGCGGGGTTGCACCATGATGAACACTTAAGTTACAGTGCCATCAACAGCGCCAGAAGCGCGCTATCATTCTACCTCAATATTGGGGTAGGATCCAACAGGCTAGTGTCCAGACTCATGCGGGGTATATTCAATATGAATCCGCCTACACCAGCTATAATATCACCTGGGATGTCAGGGACGTATTAACCCTGCTCAGGACGTGGTCTCCCATGGAAGGGCTCCAACTGGACCAACTCACCATGAAGCTGGTGATGTTACTAGCGCTGACTTCAGCTCGGAGGGTACAGACACTACACAAACTTCGTGTCGACAGAATGACATCTACCTCTACAGAAGTAGTATTTTTCATTGACGAGCTACTAAAGCAGCATAGACCTGGGTGCACAGGGCTGCAGCTGAAGTTCCCGGCATACCCCGCAGATGCTAGGCTATGTTTAGCCTCACATATCCGCCACTATGTCAACGTGACGGCACGCATCAGAGGAATGGAGAGATACCTGCTTGTCACTCATAAGAGACCTCATCATCGAGTGACAGTCCAGACGATATCCAGGTGGCTTCGAGTCATCTTGGGTAAGTCAGGTATCGACACTAATGTGTTCAAGTCTCATTCCACCAGGGCTGCATCGACGTCAGCGGCGAGGGTCATGGAGGTGCCCATGGACCTAATTCTCGCCACAGCAGGATGGGCTAATGAAGCTGTGTTCCAGCGTTTTTATAACAAGCCTGTTGCTGCTCCTCTACAGTTCGCAGAAGCCGTGCTGAATGCAGGTCAAGAACGTGGAGATGTCCCCGCATGAGGGGTTTTGATTTGTTATTAATAAATATGCTCTTGTTTTGCAGTATGAACTATTGAGCAAGTTTGTTCCTCCCATCCATCCCTGGTAGTGGTGTGTCAGCATGGACGTGGTCCAGGGCGTGTAATCACAGAAGCTTTGAAGTCTTCACGAAGTTACTCACGTGACTCCGAAATGAAATAGTAAGATTGAACGAGAACTTACCAGTTCGAAGGTTGATCTTTATTTTATGAGGAGTCGAAGTGAGGGATTTCGTGCCCTCCTCGCCCAACCCTCAATCACCTTCATCTGGTAATCTTAGTCACTTCAATCATACTATGCGAAGTCATTTCTATTGTTGGTTCTGTGATTCCACGCCGCTACTTTGAAGTATGTCGAGCATGCGCGCCGGCGGGCTCTTCACGAAATCCCTCACTTCGACTCCTCATAAAATAAAGATCAACCTTCGAACTGGTAAGTTCTCGTTCAATCTTACTATTCTCTGCCACAGAAGTTAGTTGAGGCCAGTTCATTGGCTATATTTAAGAGGGAGTTAGAAGTGGCCCTTGTGGCTAAAGGGATCAGGGGGTATGGAGAGAAGGCAGGTACAGATTACTGAGTTGGAAGATCAGCCATGATCATATTGAATGGCGGCGCAGGCTCGAAGGGCCGAATGGCCTACTCCTGCACCTATTTTCTATGTTTCTATGTTTCTATAAATATGCAAAATATGGTTTATTTCAAAAATCTAGCTGTTCTTACTTTAATTTTAGAGTCATGGAGTGATACAGTGTGGAAACAGGCCCTTCGGCCCAACCTATCCACACCGGCCAACATGTCCCAGCTACACTAGTCCCACCTGCCTGCGTTTGGTCCAAATCCCTCCAAACCTGTCCCATCCATGTACCAGTCTAAATGCTTCTTAAATGTTGGGATAGTCCCAGCCTCAACTACCTCCTCTGGCAGCTTGTTCCATACACCCACTGCCCTTTGTGCGAAAATGTTACCCCCAGATTCCTATTAAATCTTTTCCCCATCACCTCACAAAACAATTTTTGCTCCTGAGAAACAATGTTTTCCATTTCATTATGTTAGGAAGCTGAACAGATCCAAACCTCTCATAGACCATTTCCTTGCCCGAATCTCTTAAGCTCACACATTTGTACCTGTCACAAGCTAGAGTTGAGTCTGAGAGGAAGATCGAGAATGGTCATTCAAAGAAACTTGTGGCCTGTTGTGCCTTGTGACTGCATCACTTATCTACCTTCACCCATAACCCATATCCTTCCCATCCCTGCATTTCCATGCACTGATCTAACATAATTTAAAATGTACTGCTTCAACCACCACCTGGAGCACATTCCAGGCACTCACTAACCTCTGGGTAAAATAAAATTGCCCCTCACATTTCCCATAATCTTTGGCTTTCTCACCTGAAAGCGATGCTCTCCAGCATTTAATTTTTTCAACGTGTGAAAATGGTTCTGACTGTCTACTCTATCTATGCCCATTCTTATTTTATATAAAGCATGCTATACCTGCCGTACCATTATAAAGGTACAGGCTCAAGATACAATGCTAGAGTAACTCAGAGAGACTACTCCAGCATTTTGCGTCTATCTTTCACTCCAGCATTTTGTGTCGATCCTCCATGCTGCTTCTCTCGCTGAGTTACTCCAGCACTTTGTGTCTATCTTCAGATGCAGCCTCACCCGCTGAGTTGCTCCAGCATTTTGTGTCCATCTTCTGAATATGTGGTTTATATACAATCTTCACTGTAAACCAGCATCCTGCAGTTCCTTCCTACACATACGGGCACAGGCTGACTGAAGCAGACGCTTGCAGGCCCTCATCATGACGAGCACAAATGAATAGATACATAGTGTGTACAAAGGAACTGCAGATGCTGGTTTACACTGAAGATCAACACAAAATGCCGGAGTAACTCAGCGGGAACTCAGTAACTCAGACGAGTAACTCAGTCTGAAGAAGGGTCTCGGCGTGAAACGTCACCCATTCCTTCTCTCCAGAGATGCTGCCTGTCCCTCTGAGTTACTCCAGCTTTTTGAATGGGCACCTATGTGGTTTATATACGATAAATGGAAAACTTCTTCCAATTTCGAGGTGCAAAGCTGCAAGCTTGCCACTCCAACAGCAATTACCCTCCAGTTGATCCAACATGCGTCTACTCGCTCGATTTAATGTTGTGGTTTCAGTGGGGAGGTCAAATTAAACAAAAGTGCATCTTGGAAATAGATTCATAGAGCACTACACGCTGTAATAGTCCAGTTGCTATAAGATAGCATCCTATTTTCCACAAGTAACATCGTTTGTGGTTTTAAATTGCTCTAATGCTTTGAAATGTGAAAAGGAGGTTTGATATTTCAAGCTCTTCCCCTGAATCTAACCGATATTACTCCATTGACTGCCGTTAGGAAACCTCGGACCTCAACAAGACAAACTCCAACAACGAGAGTCACTTTTCCCCCCGACCTTACAGGTTTGGATTGGTGAGACTTTGACTCCGAAGGCCAGCGTGAAACCTGAAACCGAAAGGTATTAACAGCGCTGAGGAGAAGCTGACGCCTCATCTTCCATCCCCGGCACAGATTGCATCAGCCTCAGGGGTGGGGGGTGCAGCGGTTAATTGCTGGATTGTTATCCAGTTGTCTAGACTGTGGATCCACGGGAGTGAGAACAAATCAGACCGTGGCAGCTGGGGAGCTTACAGTCAAGTAATTTGTTAACTTTTGAATGAAATATTAATATCAGTAATGGTAACAATGCAACCACTGGATTGTTTCAAGAAACTTATGTTATAAGTGATGGGAGCAGAAGAATTAAGCCATTCGGCCCATCAAGTGTACTCCTCCATTCAATCGTGGCTGATCTATCTCTCCCTCCTCACCCCATTCTCCTGCCTCCCCCCCCCCCCCATAACCCCTGACACCCATACTAATCAAGAATCTATCAATCTCTGCCTTAAAAAATATCCATTGATGGTGGCTTCCACAGTCTTCTGTGGCAAAGATCTCCACATTTTCACCACCCTCTGACTAAAGAAATCCCTTCTCATCACCTTCCAAAAGAAATGTCCTTTAATTCTGAGACTCTGACCACTGGAAACATCCTCTCCACATCCACTCTATCCAAGTCCCCTCGTCCTCTAAGAATATCTAGTCCTCTGACCTGACAACGTATCTCTACATTTTCAAGTGGCCATTCCCCCACCAGACCCAACATTTATCTTCCGTCCCCACCGAGACATATTCCACACTGTCTTAGAGTCATAGAGTCAGACAGCATGGAAACAGGCCCTTTAGCTCAACTCGCAAATGTGCCACATCTACAACAGTCCCACCTGCCTGCATTTGGCCCATATCCCCCTAAATCTATTCTATCCATGTACCTGCCCTTACAACCCAGCTTACAACCCAACAGTTTGAATATTGATTTCTCTAAATTCAAGTAACCCTTACATTCCCTCTCTCTCCGTCCCTCCCCCACCATAGTCACTCAACTAGTTTCACTGTCATCGCGCTGAGTTTCCCTGTTTGTATCCACTCATTATCACCTTCTCTTCACCAGATAAAATCTGTCCAGGGTCTGACCTCCCCAGAGGATCATGGGTGAAGCTCAACAGACTTGGTACAGGAGTTGGGCGTTTCAATGCTAACATGTGGAGATGGGGGGGCTCCACCAGAGCCCAGCTCGTGAATGCGGAGCAGAACAACAGACAGCCAACCATGTCATCTCTGGGTGCCCACTCTACCACCCACAAAATGGAGTTCAGGGCCTAGCAGACAATGATGCAGAGACAACAACCTGGCTGCTCAACACCCGCTTGAGATCCAACTATTCCTTTGCTTTATGTTTCATTCGCAAGAAGAAGAAGAGAAGAAGATCACCTTCTCCACAGCCAACAATAGACCATTGTGGGCTTCACCTTTCCTTGATCATCGTTGCTGGCTTTGATATGTTCTTTTGCATACGTTTCATTCATTTGTTCTTTGTACCTTTGTACCTTTTCATACCTTCCTACGTTCATAAGTAATATGAACAGAATTAGGCCACAAGTCTACTCCACCATTCAATCATGGCTGATCTATCTCTCTCTATCAACCCCAATATCTCAAGTATCTTTAGTTTCCCTTTAGAGGGTAAGAGGGGAAAGAATAAATAAGAGCCTGAGGGGTAACTTTTTCACATAGACGTTGGTGGATATGTGGAAGGAGATGTCAGTGGAGGTCAGTGAGGCAGATACAACAACAACATTTAAAATACATTTGGACAGGTACATGGATAGGAAACGTTTGGAGGAATATGGACCAAAAAATCCCAGGTGGGTCCAGCATAGATGTGGAATCTGGGATGGAGAGAGAGGAAAAGCAAGGGCTATTTAAAGTTAGAGAAGTCAATGTTCATACCGCTGGGATGTAAGCTACCCAAGCGAAATATGAGGTGCTGTTCCTGCAATTTGCACTGGGCCTCTCTCTGACAATGGAGGAGGCCCAGGATAGAAAGACAATAAGACAGAAAGAATAACTTCTGTACATCGGCGAGACCAAGCGCAGGCTCGGCAGTCGTTTCGCTGAACACCTCCGCTCAGTCTGCCTTAAACTATCTGATCTCCCGGTTGCTCAGCCCCTCCTATTCCCAATCTTACCTTTCTGTCCTGGGCCTTATCCATTATCAGAGGTGAGGCCCAGCGCAAATCGGAGGAACAGCACCTCATATTTTGCTTGGGTAGCTTACATCCTTCTCTCTACCTTCCCCTTACTCTTCCCAGTTCTCCTACCAGTCTTACTGTCTCCGACTACATTCTATCTCTGTCCCGCCCACTCCCCTGAAATCAGTCTGAAGAAGGGTCTCGACCCGAAATGTCACCCAATTCTTCTCTCCAGAGATGCTGCCTGTCCTGATGAGTTGCTCCAGCATTTTGTGACTACCAGAGGAAGGATGTGCTGGCTCTGTAGAGGGTCCAGAGGAGGTTTACAAGAATGATCCCAGGTTAACCTATGATGAGCGTTTGATGGTACTGGGCCTGTATTCGCTGGAGTTTAGATGAATGAGGAGGGACCTCATTGAAACGTACAGAATAGTGAAAGGCTTGGATAGAGTGGGTGTGGAGAGGATGTTTCCACTCGTGGGAGAGTCTAGGACGAGAGGTCATAGTCACAAAATTAAAGGACATTTTTTTCGGAAGGAGGAGGAATTTCTTTAGTCAGGGGGTGGTGAATCTCTGGAAATCTTTGCCACAGAAGGCCAAGTCAATTAACATATTTAAGCCAGAGATGGATAGATTCTTGATTAGCACGGATGTCAGAGGTTATGGTGAGTAGGCAGGAGAATGGGGTTAGGAGGGAGAGATAGATCGGCCATGATTGAATGGCGGCGTAGACTTGATGGGCCAAATGGCCTAATTCTACTCCTATCACATGATTCTCACTATTGCAATTCTATCCTTCCTAAGGTATGAGATGAGACCTGTGCACAGTATTCCAGATGGGATCTCACCAGGGCCCTATATAATTGGTACACATTATCACAACTCTTTCACTCAAATCCTTTTGTGATAAAGGTCAGCACACCATTTGTCTTCCTCTTGCCTTGCCGTGCATGATTCAGCGATGCATGTACTTGGATACCTGGGTCCCTCTGAACAAAAAACAACGCCTTTCAATCTTTTACCATTTAAGAAGTACTTGATGTTTATTTATTTTGTACGTGCTCACGATTTGTCACGCTGTGCTTCGTCTGCCAATGTCCTCGTGTAACCTGTCGATTTTTCCCAGAGGATCTACTGCATCTTCCTCACCCCACCACACACTGCTTTTTATCATGAGCAAACCCAGGTGCATTACACTTGATCCATTTGACCAGATTACTGAGAGTGGCTGACAGCATTCGAGGACCCAGCATCCATCCCCGTGGCATCTCACCATGTTGGTAATCTGGCGGCGACCAGAAAGATGCTACGACTCTTTGGGCGACTGAGGAGACTACTCACGGCCATACAGGCGACCACCGGCGACCATGTGGCGACAGCCTAGTCGCCTGTAGTCGCCTAAAAAAGTGGAAGAGGTCCATAAATCAGTACCCCGTTCCTGCTTTCTCCCCATATCTGTTGATTCCACGAGCCCTAAGAGCTAAATCTAACTCTCTCTTGAAAACATCCAGTGAATTGGCCACCACTGCCTTCTGTGGCAGAGAATTCCACAAAGTTTTTCCTCATCTCAGTCATAAATGGCTTACCCCTTATTCTTAAACTGTTGACCCCTGGTTCTGGACTTCCCCAACACTGGGAACACCATTCAAATTCAAAAATGGACCTACTCAGCGCTATACATCATTGTCAAAACCTCAATCTGTACCTGCATATGACCACAATACAGTGCACAAATGTTGTTTATTAATATTACGTAGCACTTGATCAAAAGACGTCTGAAAGTCAGAATACGCCACATCAACTGGCTGGTGAGAGGGCATAGATTTAATATGAACCAGAGTCGCAGGAACTATAACAACATTTAAAAGACATTTGGACACGTACGTGGATAGGTCATAAGGTCATAAGGAATTGGAGTAGAATTAAGCCATGAGGCCCATCAAGTCTACTCCGTCATTCAATCATGGCTCATCTATCACTCCCTCCTAAACCCTTTCGTCTGCCTTCTCCCCATAACCTCTGACACGTGTACTAAGGAAGAAGATTGGGAAATGGAGATGTTCAGAGGGATATGGGTCAAACACGGACAGGTGGAACGAGTGTCGATGGGACGTCTTGGTGAGCATGGGATAGTTTGGGTGAAAGGGCATGTCTACACGCTGTGTGACTATCACTCCGGTGACTTACAAGACTGCACCGCTCTCCAGTGGACCGAGCGGGCGGGCAGGCGGGCGGACCGGACTTTGGGGAGTTTTGGAAATGATGCCAAACATGGCAGCACCTGCATGTGCAAATATGCCAAAAGAATTTCACTGTGTACTTGCACGTGTGATCAATAAATAAAGAACCGTTGAACCATTGATGTTTCACGGTAAATTGGACAGAGCAGGTGAGAGGCTGGTGACTGGGCAATGAAATGATTGGGTTTGTATTCACTGGAATTTAGGATGAGAGAGGATCCTTCTTCAGATTCCATGTTCTCCAGAGCTACTGCCTGTCCTCCTGAGAAACATATAAAATTTGGGATTGGACAGGCTAGATGCAGGAAAAATGTTGCCGATGTTGGGGAGAGTCCAGAACCAGGGGTCAACATTTAAGAATAAGGGGTAGGCCATTTAGGACTGAGATGAGGAAAAACTTTTTCACCCAGAGAGTTGTGAATCTGTGGAATTCTCTGCCACAGAAAGCAGTGGAGACCAATTCACTGGATCTTTTCAAGAGAGAGTTAGATTTCGCACTTAGCGCTAATTGAATCAAGGGTTATGGGGAGAACGCAGGAATGGGGTACTGATTTCTGGGCCTGTCCAACTTTTTTACGCGACTACAGGCGACTAGGCTGTCACCACATGGTCGCAGATGGTCGCCTGGGTGTCGCCTGTGTGGTCGTGAGTAGTCTCCTCAGTCGCCCAAAGAGTCGTAGCGTCTTTCTGGTCGCCGCTGGATTTTCAGCAACAATGGCGACCGTGGGTTTGACGCCAATGAGCGTAGCTTGACATAGGTGCTGTCGTAGGTTGTCGCCAGGTTAACGTAGGTTGTCGCCGGTGCTGACTTCGGCGAATTAACCATATAACCATATAACCATATAACAATGACAGCACGGAAACAGGCCCTCTCGGCCCTTCCAGTCCGTGCCCACCATTTATTTTCCCCTAGTCCCATCTACCTGCACTCAGACCATACCCCTCCATTCCCTTCCCATCCATATACCTATCCACTTTACTTTTAAATGTTAAAATCAATCCTGCCTCCACCACTTCTGCAGGAAGATCATTCCACACAGCCACCACTCTCTGAGTAAAAAAGTTCCCCCTCATGTTACCCCTAAACTTCTGTCTCTTAATTCTCATGTCATGCCCTCTTGTTTGAATCTTCCCTACCCTCAGTGGGAAAAGCTTATCCACGTCAACTCTGTCTATCCCTTTCATCATTTTAAAGACTTCAATCAAGTCCCCCTTAACCTTCTGCGCTCCAAAGAATAAAGACCTAACTTGTCAACCTTTCTCTGTAACTTAGTTGCTGGAACCCAGGCAACATTCTAGTAAATCTCCTTTGTACCCTATTTCATTGTCGCAGTCAACTAAAAAATCGGCTAACGTCGCAGGTTTTTCAGCGACCTGCTACGACTATAACAGTCGCCGACAGTCGCCAAAAATCGCCTTAAGTGCGACAGGCCCATAAGGATGATCAGCCATGATCATATTGAATGGTGGTGCGGGCTCGATGGGACGAATGGCCTACTCCTGCGCCTGTGTTCTATGGTGGAGATGGAAAAGTAAAGTTGAATGTCACGGGGGAAACATCCCCTTGGAAATGCTGCAAGGGGAGACGGGCAAGATGTAAAGCGCAAACTGCTGGAGTAACTCAACGGGGTCAAGAACATCTCTGGAGGACATGGGCAGGTGAAACTTCAGGTGAGCATCCTTCTTCAGATTCCATGTTCTCCAGAGCTACTGCCTGTCCTCCTGAGATGCTGCCTGACCTGCTGAGTTACTCCAGCACTTTGCACTTTGGAGTTCCTCAAGTCACCAAGCTTCTTAGTGGAGTAGTTGACCCGACCCGACATGTTGCCTATTTCCTTTGCTCCATAGATGCTGCCTCACCCGCTGAGTTTCTCCAGCATTTTGTCTACCAAGATTCTTAGGCCCCCTTCGGTCATGGCTGACCATGGGTGTCTCCAGGGTGCTATTCCCCATGTGGAGGACACCTGTGCGTGACTTTGTTTAACGTGGGGAGACTTGTGCTCAGACAGCCACCCCATGGTCCTTGACAGATCTGGGGTCAGGATCCAGTGGCATGGAGTCCAAGATGACCAGAGACCCTTTTCTGCTGCAGCCTTCATCCGCCTTCCCAGCCATTGTGACGCTCCACTAAGGTCAGCCATCGTCCTCCGCCTGTTCCACCGTTGAGGTCTTGGTTGGATTGCTCTTTGTCAGAGACCTCCCCCTCGACCTTACCGCCATGGGTGGCCCTACCAGGAACATAGCTCCAGACGGCATCGCTCTCATGATCTTAGGTCCACACAAGCTTCTCCACCACAACAAGGTGACAATCCATGAAGAAGATTGTCACCAAGATATGGTGTTGGAAACTTGTTGAAGGTAACAGAGAACATAGAGTATGATCCGTTGCATGAAGATTTATTTCCTGCAACCTCCTGTGGCCCATTTTGCAGATAAAAAAGTTGCCCCCCTTTGCCTTTCCAGCTAATGAACATATTTGTAGTAGATTTTCTCCACTGATATGAATTATTCATGTGTCAAACCAATTGCATAACTTCAAATTCGGGAGATATTCAGCAAATTAACATATTGTGCAATACAAACCTCGTTCTATGGCTTAATATGATTCACGTAATTATAATACTGTTACATAACCTTACTGCTCCTACTGAAAACAACATTCAACCTAGACTGCAAGCAACCAGGAATGCACTTTGAAATTGTCAGATACATATGTCAAGTTATATAACGAATCTTCGTGCTACTGCTCTGGAAGTTAACTCTTACCCAGAAACATGGGTCATTTCAGAGATCATTTTCAGATGCACACTCTTGCCTTTTGAAAATGACAATGTCCAAATTTCACTCGACATCTTTTTGCCATATATAAATAAATGGAAAATGTCCCTTTTTAAAAAGAATTCTGCAGTTTATTGATTACAAATGCAAAGCAATTATTTTGGTTAATTATGTGGCGTGGTGGCACAGCGGTAGAGTTGCTGCCTCACGGCACCAGAGACCCAGGTTCGATTCTGACCTCGGGTGCTGTCTGTGTAGGGTGTGACAGCAGGGGTTTTCTCCAGGTGGTCCGGTTTCCACCCACATACCAAAGAGGTGCGTGTTTGTACGTTAACTGGCCTCGGTAAATTGCCCCTAGTGTGTTGTGGGATAACTATTGTGAACGGGTGATCAATGGCCGTCGTGGACTCGATGGGCCAAAGGGCCTGTTTCCATGCTGTCTCTCTAAACTAAACTAAACATATCAGATGCATGGTAGGAACAAATGGAGGAAGGGAGAAAAAGAGTGTCAGTAGGTAGGAAGGAAGAGGGGTGTTTCACTTACACCTTCCCAAACATCAGTACCCTTGTAAGATAGAACAAGGGTACTAAGTTCTATGCCTCACAGCGCCAGAGATCTGGGCTCATTCCTGACTGCCGGTGCTGTCTGTATGGAGTTTGTACGTTCTCCCCGTGCCCTGTGTGGGTTTTCTCAGAGATTTTCAGATTCCTCCCACACTCCGAAGACGTACAGGTTTGTAGGTTAATTGGCTTGGTATGAATGTAAAATTGTCCATATAGTGTGTAGGATAGTGTTAATGTGCGGGAATCGTCGGTCGGCACGGACTCGGCGGGCCGAAGGGCCTGTTTCCGCGCTGTATCTCCAAACTAAACCAAACCAAGGAACAGAAAATGCTGGGAAAACTCAGCCATAAACATGGAAAGATAAACAGTAACTTTTTCAGGTCTTCCATCATGGGTTGACATATGAATAGTTAATCTGTTTTCTGATAGACACAGGCTGGTACAACATGGAAGCGGGCCCTTCGGCCCAACACACCGATGCCAACCAAGATGTCCAACTGGATGTTGTTTGCAGAACTCAATGCGTTGACTGTTTCATTTTCTACAGTTGCGGACTGAGCCGCAGAGACTTTTTCTAGCATTGCGTTGGCTTTTATTTCAGATTTCCCGTGCCCGCAGCTCTTTTTGATTCTTCACAATCATGGTAATATTCATAATCACAATCGTAACTTACTCGCCAAGTATGTTTTGCAACATACGAGGAAATTTGATTTGCCGTTCAGTCATATCAAAAAAGCAACAAGGCACACAACTTCGCAAAAATGTGACGTAATGTGGCAATAAAGTCTTATCTCCTTTCTACCGTGGTCGGGGCAGTCGAAACATCCACAGTTGGGGCGATCGAAGCTCCCGTAGCCAGCGTTCGAAGCTCCCACCATTCTTCGTACCAATGTGCCCAGCAGCCTATCAAAGTCAATGCTGTCTAAGGTGGATCAGGCTGTTTATGAAGAGCAAAATTATATAAATCACAATGCAAAACTGACCAGGCAACCTGCTATGGACGAATATAGGATTACACCTCGGAGGGGGGGGGGGAAATTCCCCCTTATTTATCTCAACATCTATTTGTTTAGTTTAGTTTAATTTAGAGATACAGCACGGAGACAGGCCCTTCGGCCCACCAAGTCCGCACCGACCAGCAATCTCCACACTTTCCTACACTCACCAGGGACAATTCACACTTACACCAAGCCAATTAACCTACAAACTTGTTCGTCTTTGGAGTGTGGGGGGAAAGCGATGATCTCGGAGAAAACCCACGCAGGTCATGGGGAGGGGGTACCGACTCCCTACAGACAGCACCCGTAGACCGGATCAGACCCAGGTCTCTGGCGTGTAAGCGCTGTCAGGCAGCACCTGTACACCCGCATCACCGCGGCGCCCCTGTTGAAGTCCGAGACGGTTATTCCCACAAGATGTTCTGCTGCTCGTTAGAACATGATGAAGGTCATTAACCTTGTCTTACTTCATAATTTTTAACCTACACCCATTAGAGAATCCCACTGCTTTTTAAATGATTGCAGAGTTTCTGCCGCCACTACTGTCTACTTTAAAGATTAACCACTGTCTACTCTGGATAGTAACCATTACAGCCTCAAGGCCTGGAAATACGGAGGTGCGAACAGCATCTGTATGGGACTCGTACAACACGTTATCACCACACCCACAGCCAATTGTGTGATCCACCTTTCCTTGATAATCATTATTCGTTGCATATCTTTCATTTGTGTGTTCTACATCTCTCTATGCCACCGCCTCTCATATCACTGATTCTCATTCTGAAGAAGGGTCGCGACCCAAAACGTCACGTATTCATTCTCTCCAGAGGTGCTGCTTGAAGGGCCTGTCCCACTTGGCCGTCATTTGCGCCTCATTGACACGTCATATGTAAAATAGGTTGATGCGTCGACATCGCGCGCAAATCACACGTCATCACGCGTCAGCACAGCCGTCTGGTGCGCGTGACGTCATTAGAATACCCTGCGGCGCGCGGCAGGACATTGACACAAGGACGTTGACGCACGGTGACGTAACCATGCGTCACCACGCGATACACGTGAGACGTCGGGACGCCAGCGTACGACGCCAATACGTCAGCGTGTGTACCCAATGCGAACGCGATATGTCACGCAGGTGGCGTGCGAGGATTTTGTTCCTGTATTAAATCCTGGAGCGCTGTGCGATACCGCGCATCACAGCATACGATTTCACACCTCACCATGCGCAACGCATGCACACCCCACGCGTCACGACGCGTCGCCCTAATTTACATATAACGTGTAATTGAGGCGCAAATGACGGCCAAGTGGGACAGGCCCTTTACCCATTGTGTTACTCCAGCAGTTCATGTCTATCATCACTTGTGACTGGCAAGCTTATCACCAGGTGAACACCAGGCGAAGTGGCTCCATTTTGTAAAAGGTTTCCGGCCAGGTATTTGGCTGTTTCATGTTTAAAACCACTGGTCTGATATAGAAATAGAACCCTGGGGATGCAAGGATTCCTTGGAATGCGTATTATTCCAAGTTCTTTTCTTAGGATAGACTCATTTGGGGCGGCACAGTGGCACAACGATGGAGTCATAGAGTGACACAGTGCGGAAACTGGCCCTTCGGCCCAACTTGCCCACACCGGCCAACAATGTCCCAGCTACCCTGGTCCCACTTGCCTGCGCTTGGTCCATAACCCTCCAAACCTGTCCTAGCCATGCACCTGTCCAACTGTTTCTTAAACAAAGGGATAGTCCCAGCCTCAACTACCTCCTCTGGCAGTTTGTTCCATACACCCACCATGAAAAAGTTACCCCTCAGATTCCAATTAACTCTTTTCCCCTTCACCTTGAACCTATGTCCTCTGGTCCTCGATTGCCCTACTCTGGGTAAAAGACTCTGTGCATCTACCCGATCTATTCCTCTCATGATTTTGCCTTACAGCACCAGAGACCTGGGTTCGGACCAGGTCACGGGTGCTGTCTGTTCGGAGTTTCTCTCCGCGACAGCGTGGGTTTTCTCTGGGTGCTCTGGTTTCCTTCCACACCCCAAATATGTACACATTTGTAAGTTCATTGTCTTAAATTAACCCTAGTGTGTAGTATAATGCTAGTGTACGGGGTGATCACTGGTCTGCGCAGACTCGGTGGGCCGAAGAGAATGTTTCCACCCTGCATCTTTAAAGTCTAAAGACTAATCGGCAATAATAGACCCAACAATTGTTGGCCATACTCAATAGCTCATGCAGTATCTGAGGAAATAGAAACAGATTTAACATTTATGGTTGAAGACCCTTCGTCAGAACTGGGAAAAAGAGAAAATGTAAACCTAGAATACAACTCAACAGTGTCAAGATAGATTTGGGTGGTTCAAATCTGGAGTGGGTTTCAAGCCAATTATCTTGATTTACTTGGGCAGCTTACAATATTGATTTCTCTAACTCAAGTAACCCTTGCATTTCCTCTCGCTCCATAACCTCCCCCACCCAAGTCAACACCTAGCAAACAGCAAACAATGGGCTGCTTCTTTTATCATCGTTACTTTTTTGCATATCTTTCATGCATTTGTTCTATATTTCTCTACATCTCTCTCTCTCGATTCACTTTCCCCTGACACTCAGTCTGAAGAAGGGTCTCAACACGAAACTTCACCCATCCATTCTCAATGGACAATAGACAGTAGGTGCAGGAGTAGGCCATTCGGCCCTTCGAGCCAGCACCGCCATTCAATGTGATCATGGCTGATCATCCCCAATCAGTAGCCCGTTCCTGCCTTCTCCCCATATCACCTGACTCCGCTATTTTTAAGAGCCCTATCTAGCTCTCTCTTGAAAGCATCCAGAGAACCAGCCTCCACAGAGAACCGGCCTCCAGCAGAGGATTCCACAGACTCACCACTCTCTGTGAGAGAAAGTGTTTCCTCATCTCCGTTCTAAATGACTTACTCCTTATTCTCTCTTGAAAGCATCTAGCTCTCTCTTGAAAGCTCTCTCGTCTCTCCAGAGATGCTGTCTGACCCGCTGAGTTACTCCGGCTTTTTGCATCTACCGTCGGTTTAGACCAGCATCTTGCAGTCCCTTCTTACACACCTTGATGCGAACGCTTGCCTCTGGGAGCGGCTAAGAAGCGGAGCAGAAGAAATTGCATGGCACATGGTGCAAGTCCATTTGGGCTGCTGAAGATTAATTTCGCCGACAGAGCCTTGTCACCTCAGGAACATGGGTTACATCCAGGTCCGACAAGGACGATATAGGCCTTCGGTTTCTAATGGCTGAGATGGCTCCTGAGTGTAATGGGTTTCAATCACAGCAGAAAACGGAGCAGTCCACAATACCAAAGTGGTCATAAATCCAAAGCTAATTGGTACTGAGAGAGCTTGATATTGCCACTGGGTGTAAAGCGAGTAAGATTTCCATTGCCAGGGATCATAGACCATCACCTCAGCAAGCGTGCACACACAAACAATATATATTTTTTGGTGTGTGCGTGACCTGTAATCTAGTGGAGCAGATCGGCCTGCTTATTTTACAGCCCAGAATTAATTTGGATGATGTAACGTGATCTCCAAGGATACAGACCCTGACTGAATAACTGAGCCTATCTTTTCATCGGCCCACACAAATAGTTAGTACAAATGGAATTATGCAGATGCAAAGCAAAATAGAAAAATAATTGAATCTGTGAAAATGGATAAGGTACAAAAAGGCAAGTATTCCAAATGTCATACAATATTTCCGCGACACCTTATTGGCAATTCAGCGCTACATACAGGCTGATTTGCATTCATTTTTCAGCTTGGACCACAAATTCCTCCAGTCTCATTCTACAATGAGTTTGATCTTTAGTTTGTGGTTGAAGGAACTGCAGATGCAGAGGTTTATGCTGAAGATAGACACAAAGTGCTGGAGTAACTCAGCGGGTCAAGTAGAATCTCTGGAGAAAAAAGATGAGGGGCGTTTTGAGTCAAAACCCTTCTTATGTCTGATGGTTCTGGCCCGAAACGTCACCTATTCTTTTTTTCTCCAGAGATGCTACCTGACCCGCTGAGTTACTCCAGCACTTTGATCTTTAGTTTGTTTGTCTCTCTGATTGGACAACTGACTGCCTTCTGACCCTATGTTGCACATCCCAACTCTCGAATGGACGTAAAAACTGTGACCGCTCGATTCAGGATCTGGGAAGACACAAAGTGCCGGGGTAACTTAGCGGGCCAAGCAGCATCCCTGGAGAGCATGGGCAGGTGATGTTTCGGTTCGAGATCCTTCTTCAGACTGAGCCTTCTTGAGACCCAATCTGGGCTTTAGCTGAGGCATGAACACCCAACTCAGTTAAATTCAGGCTACATTTCCGCATAGGCCTCGGCCCGAAAGAAGGGCCACCTGTCCCCAGAGATACTGCCTGTCCCGCTGAGTTACTCCAGCATTTTGTGTGTCTATCTTCTGCCATGAAACGACCCAAGGCTTTAAAGAGTGTGCATCCTTTGACCTTGGCTTCTCTTGGTTGTGCCATTTTCAGTTTTCTCGTTTTCTCTCTCACCAGAGCTCAAGACAAGATAGGGTCGCCGCGCCAACGCACACAGCGGCACTTCTAGGACTCAACATGTGCCGCATTGTCCAACAAAAAATAAGCAGCGACTGTTTCACTCTGGGTCATGAATAATTTCCATGCAGGAATTATCATCTTCTATTCCGCTAGATTTCAGGCCAAGGCATCAGAGCCCCCCCCCCCCCCCTCTCTATCCCTTCCCTTCCCTTCCCCTGGCTTTGGGATGCTGTTTCCCTCATAAATTATGGATAGTCAAGGAGCCTGCCAACTTCAGTTTGAGACAGACAAAAGGGGACTGGATGGCATCTCATGCTGCTCAGGGCCCTCTTTCATTAAAACATTTTCAGCTTGTTCTCCAAGGGCATCCTCTGTCACTCGCTGCCATGCAGAAGAAAATAGCTTTGAAACCCGGTGAATAGTACAAATGAATTACTCTTCAGGTATTGGCACCGCCTGATTATAAAACCCGCGTCCTTCACACCTTTTCACTTGTCGCTACATAATCAGCCTGCCTCGTTTCATCTCCCTTGTCTCCACGCCCACCCCCCCCCCCCCCCCTTTCCGAAGGTCCGTCTTGTTCTATCTCCCACTCCTTTTTTTTTACACACACACACACGCGCACTTGCCTTTCCTCCTGGAAGATATAACCATTTACAGTTGCTCTGTAATTAAATATTTATAAATCTGAGCAATGGTTAGCTGCTGAATAATAAATAATGAGACCAGGGTGGCTTTAGATAATCTCCCTCGGTTTTTTTATCCGCGCGCTCCTTTAACACAGAGACAGGAGTTGTCGCTGAAAGTCAGTCTTTTTTTTTATTAAGCAGACCGGTTTTTTTTTTTTTCTTTTAAATAGTTGATACCCTCGGCAGCAAAAGAAAAAAAATGAGATGAGTGTCTCCCCGGTATTAGAATGGGAGTGACCAGCCTTTAGGATAATCGATTGGACTGGGCCAGCACTCTCCTGAGTCTCGCCGTACATTCAACAATGTATTACAGATCAGTGGCAGTTCTGACACATGACCCAGGGTTACCAAGACTTGTGGAACATCCTCCGACTTGCGAAATAAATAATTGATACACTTGTGTCGCTCTCGTGTTATTATTTTACTGCCTGGCATGAATGTGATATCCAATTTTAGTGGCATGAAAGAGGAATTTGACTTCCAATGCAGCAGAGACCGTGAACAAGTCAACCCACAGTGTCACCACTCAGTGGAATTCAAAATGCTCGTCTTGGCGGCTTCAGCATTCCCTACACCAACTTGCCTCTGGAACCCGCCAAAGTAAAAGATCACCCGCAATCTCCTTGATCGATGGAGCAGGGAGCAAATGATCCACTCCTGCTTCTATTTCATATACCTTTATGAAGACAACACTGTGCAGGGGGAGTACAAAATGAACCGCGGACTGAAGAAGACTGAAGAAGGGTCTCGACCTGAAACGTCATCCATTCCTTCTCTCCAAAGATGCTGCCTGTCCCCGCTGAGTTGCTCCAGCATTTTGAGTCTATCTTCGATTTAAACCAGCTTTCCTTCCTGCACAACCGCAGATGCTGGTTTGTACTGAAGATCAACACAAAGTGCTGGAGTAACTCAACGGGTCACAAAGCATCCCAGGAGAAGAAGGATGGGTGACATATAACATATAACCATATAACAATTACAGCACGGAAACAGGCCATCTCGGCCCTTCAAGTCCGTGCCGAACAACTTTTTTCTCTTAGTCCCACCTGCCTGCACTCATACCATAACCCTCCATACCCTTCTCATCCATATGCCTATCCAATTTATTTTTAAATGATACCAACGAACCTGCCGCCACCACTTCCACTGGAAGCTCATTCCACACCGCTACCACTCTCTGAGTAAAGAAGTTCCCCCTCATGTTACCCCTAAACCTCTGTCCCTTAATTCTAAAGTCATGTCCTCGTGTTTGAATCTTCCCTATTCTCAAAGGGAAAAGCTTGTCCACATTAACTCTGTCTATCCCTCTCATCATTTTAAAGACCTCTATCAAGTCCCCCCTTAACCTTCTGCGCTCCAGAGAATAAAGACCTAACTTATTTAACCTATCTCTGTAACTTAGCTGTTGAAACCCAGGCAACATTCTAGTAGACATCTTGGGATCCCTTCTTCAGGCCTTCAGTCTGAAGTCTGGAGAAGGGTTCCGTCCCGAAACGTCTCCCATCCTTTTACTCCAGAGATGCTGCCTGACCCGTCGAGTTACTCCGGCATTTTGTTTCCATCTACTGTACAAGGGGACATATTTCTCATTCTCGAGGCCAAGGTTCAGCCAGATGCATCATGAGTTGCAGATGCAGACAACAGACAACAGACAATAGGTGCAGGAGTAGGCCATTCGGCCCGTAGCAATAGCACCGCCATTCAATGTGATTATGGCTGATCATCCACAATCAGTACCCTGTTCCTGCCTTCTCCCTATAAGCCCTGACTCCGCTATCTTTAAGTTCCCTATCAAGCTCTCTCTTGAAAGCATCCAGAGAACCTGCCTCCGCCGCCCTCTGAGGCAGAGAATTCCACACTCCCAACTCTGTGTGTGAAAAAGTGTTTCCTCGTCTCCCTTCAGTGGTCCTATTATCTCATGCGAGGTTAGGCTCATTGTCCTACTCCCCCAAGGCACGGTCCAGCACAAGAACGGCAGCACAGGGGCGGCACTGCGGTAGATTTGCAGCCACACAGCGCCAGAGACCCGTTGATCGATCCGCCCACATTCCAACGACGTGCAGGTTTTGTAAATTGTTCCTAGGGCATAGGGAGTTGATGGGGAAAGTGGGATAACGCAGACTCCCCGCAGAAAAAGGGAGCAAGGCAGATTAGTGGGAACTAAAGGCCGGTTTGTCTGACTTCGATGGTTGGTAAGATTTATAAAGGTCGATGTTACGGGGTACTTAGAAGTACTTTGTGAAGGGGAGGTCTTGCTAGACAAATTTGCTGGAATTCTTTGAAGAAGTAAATAGCAGGACAGACAAAGGAGAGTCAGTAGATGTTATTTATTTTGAGAAAGCCTTTGATAAGGTGCCACATGTTAGGCTGCTTAGGAAGATGAGAGCCAACTGTATCAAAGGGCAGATACTTGCATGGATAGCAGTTCGGCTGGATGGCAGAAAACAAAGAGTGACAATAAAGGGGGCTTTTCTTAGTTGGCTGCCAGTGACACAAGGGTCGGTGCTGGGGCCGTTACTCTTCATGTCGTATATTAATGATTTGGATGCGGGGATTGAAAGCTTTGTGGCAAAGTTTGTGGATGATACAAAAATAGATGGCGGGGCAGGTAGTGTAGAGAAAGCAGGGTCTCTGCAAAGTTGGCAGAGAAGTGGCAGATAGAATATGGTGTAGCAAAGTGTGGGGTCGGGCATTTTGGTAGTAGGAATAAAGGGGTAGACTATTTTCTAAATGGAGTGAGAATCCAGAAATCGGAGATGTAAAGGGATCAGCAGGAGTGCTGATACAGGATTCCCAAAAAGTTCATCTGCAAGCCGAATCGATAGTAAAGAAATCAAAATCAATACCAGCATTTATTTCAAGAGGGCTTGTATGCATAAACAGGGATGTAATGTAGAGGATCTATGAGGCGTTGGTAAGGCCGTATTTGGAATATTATGAGCAATTTTGGGCCCCATCTCTAAGGATGGATGTGCTGTCTCTGGAGAGGGTCCAGAGGAGGTTTAGAAGAATAATCCCAGGAATGAGTAGGTTAACCTATGATGGGCATTTGTCGGCACTGGGCCTGTACTCGCTGAAGTTTAGAAGAATGAGGGGGGACCTCATTGAAACATACAAAATAGTGAAAGGCTTGGGTAGTGTGGATGTGGAGAGGATGTTTCCACTAGTGGGAGAGTCTAGGACTAGAGGTCATAGCCTCAGAATTAAAGGACTTTCTTTTAGGAAGGAAATGTGGAGAAATTTCTTTAGTCAGAGGATGGTGAATCTGTGGAATCTGGAATTATTTGCCACAGAAGACTGTGGAGGTTGTCAGTGTATTTTTTAAGGCAGAGATAGATAGATTCTTGATTAGTACAGGTGTCAGAGGTTATGGGGAGAAGGCAGGAAAATGGGGTAAGGAAGGAGAGATAGATCAACATGATTGAATGGCGAGTATTGATGGGCCGAATGGCCTAATTAATCATATAACCATATAACAATTACAGCACGGAAACAGGCCTTCTCGGCCCTTCCAGTCCGTGCCAACCATTTATTTTCCCCTAGTCCCATCTACCTGCACTCACACCATACCCCTCCATTCCCTTCCCGTCCATATACCTATCCACCTTACTTTTAAATGTTAAAATCGATCTTGCCTCCACCACGTCTGCTGTAAGATCATTCCACACAGCCACCACTCTCTGAGTAAAGAAGTTCCCCCTCATGTTACCCCTAAACTTCTGTCCCTTAATTCTCATGTCATGCCCTCTTGTTTGAATCTTCCCTACCCTCAATGGGAAAAGCTTATCCACGTCAACTCTGTCTATCCCTTTCATCATTTTAAAGACCTCAATCAAGTCCCCCCTTAACCTTCTGTGCTTCAAAGAATAAAGACCTAACTTGTTCAACCTTTCTCTGTAAATTAGTTGCTGGAACCCAGGCAACATTCTAGTAAATCTCCCCTGTACTCTCTCTATTTTGTTGACATCCTTCTTATAATTAGGCGACCAAAATTGTACACCATACTCCAGAATTGGTCTCACCAATGTCTTGTACAATTTTAACATTACTTCCCTACTCCTATATTCAATGCTCTGATTTATAAAGGCCAGCACACCAAAAGCTTTCTTTACCACCCTATCTACATGCGATTCCACCTTCAGGGAACTATGCACAGTTATTCCTAGATCCCTCTGTTCCACAGCATTCCTCATTTCCCTACCATTTACCATGTACGTCCTATTTTGATTTGTCCTGCCAAGATGTAGCACCTCACACTTATCAGCATTAAACTCCATCTGCCACCTTTCAGTCAACTCTTACAAATGGCCTAAATCTCTCTGTAGACTTTGAAAATCTACTTCATTATCCACAGCACCAGTTATCTTAGTATCATCTGCATACTTACTTATCCAATTTTCCACCCCATCATCTAGATCATTGATGTACATGACAAACAACAGCGGACCCAACACAGATCCCTGAGGCACCCCACTGGTCACCGGCTTCCAACCCGACAAACAGCCATCCACCATTACTCTCTGGAATCTCCCATTCAGCCACTGTTGAATCCATCTTGCTACTCCGCCTAATTCTACTCCTATTTCTTATGAACTATGACGTTATAGCTTAGTGTTAACAGGGGTGGCGTGGTGGCCAGCCGTACTGTTGCTGCCTTACAGCACCAGAGACCCAGGTTAAATCCTGGCTTTGTGTGGTTTCTATTCGGAGTTTCTATGTTCTACCTGTCACCGTGTGCGTTTACTTTGGTTTCCTCCCACACTCCAAAGACGTACCGGTTTGTAGGCTAAATGGCTACTGCAAATTGTAAATTTTCCCTAGTGCTAGTGTACGGGGTGATCACTGGTCGGCGTGGATTCGGTGGGCCGAGGCGCCTGTTGCGCACTGTATCTCTGAAGTCTAAAGGCGATCAATAGTCGGCGTGGACCTGGTGGGCCGAAGGTCCTGGTTCCACTCTGTATCTCTAAAGTCAACTAAACTAAACAACAGACAATAGACAATAGGTGCAAGAGTAGGCCATTTGGTCCTTCGAGCCAGCACCGCCATTCAATATCATCATGGCTGATCATCCACAATCAATACCCCGTTCCTGCCTTCTCCCCATATCCCCTGACTCCGCTATCTTTAAGAGCTCTATCTAATTCTCTCTTGAAAGCATCCAGAGAACCGGCCTCCGCCACCTTCTGAGGCAGACAATTCCACAGACTCACAACTCTCCCTGTGAGAAAGTTTTTCCTCATCTCCGTTCTAAGTGGCTTACTCCTTATTCTTAAACTGTGCCCACTGATTCCGGACTCCCCCAACATCGGGAACATGTTTCCTGCCTCTAGCTTGTCAAAACCCTTAATAATCTTACATGTTTCAATAAGATTCCCTCTCATCCTTCTGAATTCCAGAGTATACAAGCCCAGCCTCTCCATTCTATCAACATATGACAATCCCGCCATCCTGGGAATTAACCTGGTGAACCCCTCAATAGCAAGAATGTCCTTCCTCAGTCCCCAGTCAATTACTTGGAAGCAAAGTTGCTAGTTTAACAGCCCAGGGCTATGTGGTTTGCTGCCATGCAATGGAAGGACAGCATGGTGGTGCAGTAGCAGAGTTGCTGCCTCACAGCGCTATCAGCGCCGGAAACCCGGGTGCGGTCTGTACAGAGTTTGTACGTTCTCCGAGATCTTCGGTTTTCTCCCACATTCAAAAGATGTACAAAGCATGTACGTAAATTGGCTTGGTATCAATGTAAAAATTGTCCCTAGTGTGTGTTGAACAGTGTTAATATGCGGGGATTGCTGGTCGGCGCGGTGTACCCGGTGGACCGAGGGGGGCCTGTTTCCGCGCTGTATCACTAAAGTAAACTAAACTAAACAAACTGCTATTTAGTCAACATTTTGGAGACACAGTTGCTAATTCAACAGCCTCGTTCCTATGCAGTTTGCTGCCAGGCTGTAAACAAGCCATCACACTTTCGTTATTTAAAATGCTTGGAACTATGACTTGTGGTTTTCCTTATTTGCTTGAACCAGTTCTACCCTCCATCAGTCTTGTACACTCAACAGCAGCTAAGCTATGTCTCAAAGCCACATCCTATTATTGATTTTAAGACACGGACTGCTTTACTAATTAAATTAAGCTTTAATTATTAAAACAATTGTAATTTTCCACCATACTCTGTGCCTCCAGCCCCAGTATTGACTTTTATTTGTTTTACTTCATTCATCTGTCTGACCACAAAGAAACACTTTTGTTTCCAAGTCCAGCGATTGAACCTAATGTGCCAGTTTGTCAAAGTGCCAGTACTTTAGTTTTGGAGATGCAGCTTGGAAACGGGCCCTTTGGCCCATCGAGTCCGCACCAACCAGCGATCCCCGTGCACTAGTTCTATCCTACACACGAGGGATAATAGTGTGTGTAGGGTAGCACTAGTGCATACAGGGTGATCGCTGGATGGTGCGTACTCGGTGGGCTGAAGGGCCTGTTTCTGCACTGATTCTCTAACGTCTAAAGTCTAAGTCTAAAGAATGACCAAGCTCGCCATTCAGTCATATCAGAAAGCAACTACGCTGGATCAATCCCCGAGGTGTCGTAGCATCGCCCGATCGGTTCATCGGTTAAGGGGACCGACAACTCATGCCAAGGCTCGTCGGTTGGCGTAACCGGGAGGGAACTGGTACGTCGGACGGGTGGAGCAAGGGGTGTCAGGAGGGTGACACCAGCGCCTTCAAGGTCGGCAGCAGTAGGCGCCCCCGAGACACAAAGAAGGCCGGGCCAGGAGAGAGGGGGGTCCCGACTGGAAACGTCACCCGTTCCTCCTCTCCAGAGATGCCGCCTGTCGTGCTGTTACTCCAGCTTGTTGTGTCCATCTTTGGGAGGCGAGGGCCACCAGTTCGCGGGAACTGCTCCAGTTCATCGACCACGTGAGCCGACTGGACTTTTGACTTTGAATAATGGCGCCAAAAATCGGTCCGCCTGCGTGTGTGTCGTATGCAAAAGGAATTTCACTGCGCAGTTGGATATGTAACAAATAAAGCACCAATGAACCATCAAATAACGTCCCGACAGCATCATCGGTTGAATAGTAGCAAGACGTGAGCTCACCACCGGGATGGGAGATTGCAACCTTCACGTGGTCCGCCCTGTTTCGACAAATGCAATCAACCCGACGTGCACATTCAAATAAGATCCAATAGAACAAGTTGTCCAACAACTTTAGGCTGTGCACGCCACACGCAAGAAGAAGCTCACCACCATCTCATGCGCAATTCCGGATGACATTATCGGTGATGGTTGCTGGCTTGTAAATAGAGTCGTAGAGCGATACAACGTGGAAACAGGCCCTTCGGCCCATCTTGCCCACACTGGCCGACATGTCCCAGCTACACTAGTCCCACCTGCCTGCGTTTGGCCCCCATCACTCTAAACCTGTCCTATCCATTTACCTGTCTAAATGTTTCTTAACCGTTGGGATAGACCCAGCCTCAGCTACTTCCTCTGACAGCTCATTCCACTCACCCACCATCCTTTGTGTGAAAAAGTTACCCCTCAGGTCAGGGCTGTCTTAGCAGCATTGTGGGCCCCCGGGCAAAGCAGTGCACTGCGGACCCTACACTTCCAGTTTCTTTATGCCGAATCAAATGTGCCGTCATGCACTTGTGATGTTCTTCTCCGTTTTCATGTTCTACAATAACATTCTACAATACATAGATTAGCATGGGGCCCCGGGCAACTGCCCAGCCTGCCCATGCGTTAAGACGGCCCTGCCTCAGATTCCTATTACATTTTTTCCCTTTACCTTAATACTATGTCCTCTGGTCCTCGATTCTCCTATTCTGGGCAAGAAGCTCCGATCCATTCCTCTCATGATTATATACACCTCCATAAGATCACCCCTCATCCTCCTGCGCTCCAAGGAATAGAGTCCCACTCAAGCTCTCCCTATAGCTCAGACCCTCTAGTCCTGGCAACATCCTCGTAATGGTTGAAAAAAAACATCAATTGGGCACAGCCAACATTTCTGTTCAACTCAAAATAAAACTGAGACTCTGCACAAACTGTGCTGAGGTTGATATTATATTAAGCTAAGTGTTATGGCTCTCAATCTGTTTCCGCATTATGTTATTAGAGGCTCTGAAGGAAATTGTGTGGTGAGGGAGAGGTGAGCAGGGGAATGCTGCCTCCAATTCAGCGGACTAGTGGACGTGTGATCCAGTCCCTTGTTTTCCTTTGCATATTTTTTTTCCATGTTATATTACCGAGCTGCTCAAAAACGGCATGAGAACATAGGGAACGGAAACAGGAATGGACTATTCCCTCGCTGTGACCTCTCCACCATTCAAAGAATACTGAGCCTGGTCCACCTTCCTGCCTTATGCTGACATTCCCAATGCACCGTTTAGTTTAGTTTAGAGATACAGCGTGGAAACGGGCCCGTCGGCCAACCGAGTCTGCACCGCCCAGCGCTCCTCTGACATGAGCACTATCCTACACACACTAAGGACAATTTACATTTATACCAAGACAACTAACCTACAAACCTGTACGTCTTTGGAGTGTGGGAGGAAACTGAAGATCGCGGAGAGAACCCACGCACTCACAGGGAGAACGGACGAGCTCCGTACCAGACAGCACCCGTAGTCAGGATCGAACCCGGGCCTCCGGCACTGTGAGGCAGCAACTCTACCGCTGCGCCACCGTGACTCGTGTACAAAAGTCTTGACATTGGCCTTGAATATACTCAACCACTGAACACTTTTATCAAGTGACATAAAAGTATTTTCTTCCTCCTTTTCACATTTGATTTCTTATCAAACCCAGAAAGGAAAACTTTCAACTTTAACACGAAATGTTGAACAGTACAAGTGAGGAACAGACCCTTCTGTCCGTGATGTCTGCGCGGGATTAGATGCCAATTTAAACTTTTTTGACTGCATGTGATCCACATCCTGCTATTCCCTGCATATCTTTATGCTTATCTCAAAACCCTTTGTCATATCTGCCTCCATCAACACCCCTGACAGTCCATTCCAGCCACCCAATCTGCATACAAAAAACTTGCCCCACACATCTCCATTAAACTTTCCCCCTCTCACCTTAAAAGCTGCATCCTCTAATGTTTGGTAGCCTATACTCTCTAATCCGGCAGCATCCTTTAAACATCTTTTGCAACCTCTCCAAAGGCTTCATCATCTTCCATTTTGTTTTTAAATATATTTTTATTAGAGGCCATACGTATTACAAATAATATGATAATTTTTTCAGATATACATATTACATCTTTCCAAAATTATATAAATATTACCAAGCCATATATATAGGCCTCCATTTTTGTAAATAGTGTGAAGAAGAAAAAAAAGAGTAAAGAAAGAATAGAGATTAATTTAAAGAGTGTGATTATAATTTTGATTAGAAGAGAAAAAGAGCGAGAAAAAGAAAAAAAACGAAAAAAAACCATATAACTACTAAACAATTATTATACTTAAAGATAAAAAAAACAGTATACATCTTAACAATGAATGGAACAATTTCTAATTATAATATATAGAGACAAGTATATAAATCTCAGATTAAACATTTTCGTTTGATCTTACCACCGGGTACTTGTTGAGTTTCAATGCTGTAACCAGAACTGTTCTTCCTGGAACCAGAACTGCATTTCATGCTCCCATTGCGTCCTCACCAAATTTTGTGACTTTCAGGGGCTCCAGTTTTCTCCCCCATCCCAAAGACGCATGGGTCGTTAGATTCATTTTTAGTTTAGTTTAGTTTAAGTTAGAGCTACCGCGCAGGAACAGCCCTTCGGCCCACCGGATCTGCGCCAACCAGCGATCCCCGCACGCTAACACTATCCTGCACACACAAGGGACAATTTACAATTTTACCGGTCAAATATCCTACAAACCTGGACGTCTTTGGAGCATGGGAGGAAACCGGAGCTCCTGGAGAAAACCCACGCAGGTCAAGAGGAGAATGTACAAACTCCGCACAGACAGCACCTGTAGTCAGGATCAAACCCAGGTCTCTGGCGCTGTAAGGCAGCAACTCTTAAATGAATGGAACGTGGGCAGAATTAGATGGGTTAGCATTAGATTTGTGTCAAATGGCCAGAGCAGAGACAATGGGCTGAGTGGCCTGTTTCCATGACTGTGTGGCTCTATTGAAATAAGACCATGGAGAGAAATATCAGTGGGGAGGAACTGCAGATGATGATTTACACCGAAGATAGACACAAAATGCTGGAGTAACTCAGTGGGGCAGGCAGCATGTCTGGAGAGAAGGAATGCATGGGGTTTTGGGAGGCGATGCTTCTTCAGTCAGAAGAAGGGTCTCGACCCGAAACGTCACCTTCTCTCCAGAGATGCTGCCTGCCCCGCCGAGTTACTCCAGCATCTTGTGTCCATCTGCTGTGGAATACCAGTAGTTGCTAACCGTTTTCTGTCCTCTTTAAAGCACTCCCAGGGTATTTTGTTTTACTCTATTTTTGATACACGCAGAGTCTGTCAGTTCTTGTGTCACAGTCACAGGATCAGTGCATTGATGCGTGATGACATCTGCACAAAAGGACCAATTTTGTAGGGCAATATTCCGTGGCTGATCTCTGCACTTTAACTCCCCCTCCCATTCCCGCACCGACTTTTCTGTCCAGGGCCTCCTCCACTGTCAGAGTGAGGCTACAGGCAAATTGGAGGAACAGCACACCATCAGTATAAATATAGATTTTTCTAAATTCAAGTAACTCCTGCATTCCTCCTCTCTCTGTCCCTCCCCCACTCCAGTCATCTTGCTAGTTTCAATGTTTGAATCGCTTCACTATCACTTCTTCCACAGCCAACAATGGACCCTTGTGGGCTCCGCCTCTCTTGAGTCATCGGTGCTGGCTGTGATTGGTTCTGAACCTTTTAATACCCCTAGTTCCCCTCTCCCCAGTCCGAAGAAAGGTCTCGACCCGAAACATCACCTATTCCTTTTCTCAAGAGATGCTGCCTGACCCGCTGAGTTACACCAGATTTTTGTGTCTATCGTCTGGAAGTATCCGTGTTTAGTGGAAATATAGGAAAGGAAAGATGTGGTCAAGCTGGAAAGGGTACAGAGAAGATTCATGAGGATGTCGCCAGGACTAGAGGGTCTGAGCCATAGGGAGAGGTTGAGTAGGCTGGGACTCTATTCCTTGGAGCGCAGGAGGATGAGAGCCGATTTTATTGAGGCGTATAAAATCATGAGAGGAAAAGATCAGGTAGATGCATAGTCTCATGCCCAGAGTAGGTGAATCAAGGACCAGAGGATGTAGGTTTAAGGTGAAGGTGACCAGTATAGCTGGGACATTGTTGGCCAGTGTGGGCAAGTTGGGCTGAAGGGCCTGTTTCCCCACTGTATCACTCTATGACTCTATGACTAGAGTATTATTGTTTTTTTTGGAAGGTAGACAAAAATGCTGGAGAAACTCAGCGGGTGAGGCAGCATCTATGGAGCGAAGGAATAGGCGACGTTTCGGGTCGAGACCCTTCTTCAGACTTTGTCTACCTTCGATTTTTCCAGCATTAGCAGTTCTTTCTTAAACATTGTTTTTTTTGAAGATGGCAAGCAGATGTTGAGAGGGTGAGGTGATTGGACTGAGATTGTCCCTCAGTAGCACAAAATCGGGCCGGGATTGCTATTTCTGCCTTTTCCTGCTCCTCATCTTGACTGTTTTCGCAAGGAGAGCTCTTGTGAGTTTATTGTAATGGAAATAATTATCTCTGTTTTATTGACAGCTTTTTCCCCCCACAAGGCATCACTCTAATTACAGAGTTTTAGAAAGACAGGTAAGACTGTCATGTTAGATTTAATGCAGTGGAAAGCTTTATGTTAAAAAAAAAAGAAAGACCTGTCAACAAATCTTCCCGCATCCCTTTAAAGGTTCAGACCAAGGTTTGCGTTCCTAATCCAACTTAAAACATTAATGCAGGAGTGCGTCGTTGCCAGAAATGCTGCTTCATGCTTCATAGTTCAGCTTATTGTAGAGATACATCATGGAGACAGGCCCTTCAGCCCATCAAGTCCGCGCAGATTAGTGATCCCCGCACACTAGCTCCATCCTACACACAAGGGATAATTTACAATCTTTACCAAAGCCAATTAACTTACATATGGTCCGTGCATCTTTGGAGTGTGGGAGGATACCGGAGCACCGGGTGAAAAGCCCTGCAGGCCACAGGAAGAACTTGCAAACTCCGTACAGACAGCACCCGTAGTCAGGATTGAACCCGGGTGTCAGGCGCTGTAAGACAGCAGCTTTACCGCTGTGCCACAGTGCCATGTGATGATTGCCCAGTGAACCCACTCAATTAAAGAAGGGTTGGGCTGTCCTGGCAAAAACTCAGCTTAAAAATACGATCATCTGGTGACATAATTCATAATCAGAGGTAGAGAAAAATGCTGGAGAAACTCAGCGGGTGAGGCAGCATCTATGGAGCGAAGGAAATAGGTGACGTTTCGGGTTGAGAGGGTCACAACCCGAAACATCACCTATTCCTTCGCTCCATAGATGCTGCCTCACCCGCTGAGTTTCTCCAGCATTTTCTGTCTACCGTCGATTTTTCCAGCATTTGCAGTTCTTTCTTAACTAATTCATAATCAGGCTCACTTGTGACTATCGGATCGCGTCGGTAGATGTTTCTTTCATGAAGTGCCCAGATGTGATTGATGCCCATGGAGCAACATATTAGAAAACCAACCATTTCTGATTTTTAAAAAAAGTAATTGATTTGAAACTTTGACTCTTTCCCTCTCCCCGTGGACGCTGCTTGACCTGTTGAGTATTATTAACATTTGCAGCTTTTATTTTAAAATGGAGCATGAACCCATTGCTGTAATCAGTGACCCAGCACTAATAACTAAGTACAGAGCCCAAAGGCAGCGATGTTGAGTTCTGATTAAAGGTTGGCTGGATACGGAGTTCTTTTAATTAAATCAGAGGAGACTGAGGTGAAGTCTAATCCACGTGTATAAAGTTTTGAAAGGCTGAGATAGAGTGAATAAGATTACAAGTGGTCATTAACTAAGGGCCGCACAGTTAGACAGGAGCCTGAGATTTACCTAATTGAAGAAGGATTAGACCAAGGATTTGAAATAAATGCATCTGCTCAGAATGAAGGGGATCTGAAGTTTTCTACCAACAACTAGAGAGCAGTCTTGAAATACTATCTTCCTCATCGGTGACTCTCAGACTATCTTTGATCGGAACTTGAAGGTAGACACAAAATGCTGGAGTAACTCTGCGGGTGAGGCAGCATCTCTGGAGAAAAGGTCGAGACCCTTCTTCAGACTGATGTCGGGGGATGGGGCGGGACACAGATAGAATGTAGGTGGAGACACTAAGACTAGTGGGAGAACTGGGGAGGGGGTAGAGAGGGAACGCAAGGGCTATCTGAAGTTAGAGAATTCAATGTTCATACCAATGGGGTGTAAACTCCCCAAGCGAAATACGAGGTGCTGTTCCTCCAATTTGCGCTGGGCCTCACTCAGGCAATGGAGGAGGCCCAGGACAGAAAGGTCAGATTGAGAATGGGAGTGGGAGTTGAAGTGCTCAGCCACCGGGACATCAGGTAAAAGATCGGACCTTACTGGCTTTACCCTCCACTAAATGTTATTCCCTTATCATGTATCTAGAGACAGTAAATGGTTCGATTCTAATCACGTATTGTCTTTCCACTGACCGGTTGGCATGCCACAAAAAACTTTTCGCTGTATCTCGGTAAACGTGACAATAAACTAAACTGATCTAAACTAAACTAAACTAAACTAGACTGATGCGGTACGGTGGCGCAGCGGTAGAGTTGCTGCCTTACAGAGCAAGCGACCCAGGTTCAATCGTGACTATGGGTGCTGTCTGTGTGGAGTTTGTATGTTCTCCATGTGCCTACGTGGGATTTCTCTGCTAGCTCCAGTTTCCTCGCACACTGCAAAGACATACAGGTTTGTTGGCTAATTGGCTTAGTAAAAAATTGTAAATTGTTCCCAGTGTGTGTGGGACAGTGTTAGGGTGCTAGAATCACTGGTCGATGTGGGTCATAGGGCCTGTTCCCATGCTGTATCTCTGAACTAAACTAAACTAATCTAAAACGAAACTATCTTTGATATCGTCACCTAACACGATACAGAAGAATGATGGAACGTATCTCTCCACTCAGATAGACACGATGAACTAAAATGGCTTCCTTCATTTGGATTTGATTTCAATGATTTTCCCGAAGTCACCATCCTCTAGAGAGCCGAAGATCAAATTGTAAATAAAAAACTGAATCAGAATTCCTGCTCTTACTTCCCACCCACCAAAGGATTGTACAGTACATAATAACACGGGACAATTCTTCAAGGATCTCTCGTTGCTTTATAAGGCTGAGTTGCCTTTTAAAACATTTTTTTCTGCTCTTTGTAAATTTATGTTTGAAAGGCTAGTGATTATTTTTTTTATAATCCACATCTTTGAGGGTGGGGCAGGTTTGGAGTCAGTGACAGTGATCCCTCAGCCTCAGGCCTTTGATACATGTTTGAATGCCACGAAGAATTTCATCTTTTATCCATTCTGCCGGATGATGAAAAGAGCTTTAAAAAATTGCCTGTCATTCTGTCCTTCTATTTTTGCTTTAACGTTTAACAAAGATGTCTCGGGCTGCTGAGATAAATTAGATGCATTCCTTCTTAATCCGGCCGCACGGTGCTGGAAATGGGAGAGTTGAAGAAAAAAGAGCCCATCCTCACGGTAACTAGCGGGCGAGACTTCACTGATCCGCTCACCCGCCAGGACAGACCACCCAGCATAACGGCGTCTAGAAGATGCCAATAGACAATAGGTGCAGGAGTAGGCCATTCGGCCCTTCGAGCCAGCACCGCCATTCAATGTGAACATGGCTGATCATCCCCAATCAGTACCCCGTTCATGCCTTCACCCCATATCATACTGACTCCGCTATCTTTAAGAGCCCTATCTAGCTCTCTCTTGAAAGCATCCAGAGAACCGGTCTCCACCGCCCTCTGAGGCGGAGAATTCCACAGACTCACAACTCTCTGTGTGGAAATTGTAAATTGCCACACTATTGATGTATAAGAGGGGCAAGTGGGGTCTAGGGTTGCCAACTTTGTCACTCCCAAATAAGGGACAAAAGGTCAAAATAAGGGACAAATTCTGAATGGCAATTTGTTGACCGACTCGTCCGTGGCTGGGTGAATGATGAGTTGGCCCAGGTGCTGGACTGCACACAAATCCCAGCCGGGGGCCAGCTGACGTCGCACTGCCCAGGCCAAAACTCCTCAGACAGCCCTCTAGCTGGGCTTTGTGTTCTGCTGCACGCAAAGTCCGGCACCCCATCCAACTCATGAACCGATGATGGGCCATGAGCAGGAGGGGGGTGGTGTCGGTGGTAAGCGAAGGTCCGAAGGTCGGACAGCTGGCTGGGCTGCTGACTGATGGAGCCACGGGCGAGGCACTGCTGCTGCACTCCATGGGCTGCACTACGTCGGGACAGGTGAGGCGGGGCCGGGCGCGACACATCGACCCGACAGTCCCCTCGAACCGAGTAGTAGCAGTCAAATACAGGACAAGGGTGGCCCCGTATGAGGCAAACCAATTTAGCCCAATATATGGGATGTCCCGGCTAATTATACGTGACAGTTGGCAACCTTAGTGGGGACCTATGTTTGGAGTGACATCAAAATGGCGTCCGATGTTCACGGACAAATATCTTTAGCCGGCAGGCAAGAATTCCCCCATCCATTCACAACCAGAATAGCGACTTCCAGAAACATAGAGTCGCAGGGTCATACAGAGTGGAAACAAGCCCTTCGGCCCTACTTTCCCCATTCTGACCAACACATCCCATCTATATTCCATGTAAGAAGGAACTGCAGATGGTAGTTTAAACCAAAGATAGACACAAAATGCTGGAGCAACTCAGCAGGTCAGGTAGCACCTCTGGAGAGGCGGAATCAGTGACGTTTCAGATCGAGACTGAAGAAGATTCTCCAGCTCTATGTGTCTATCTCCCATCTTCACTTGCCTACCTGCCTGCATTTGGCCCAAACCCTTCTAAACCTATCCTGTCCATGTACATATCCGTACCTGCAAATATTTAATTGGTGGCAAATTTGACAATTAAACTCTCTTGATTTGTGAACTAGATCATTCCCTTGCAAGGAAGGCTGACTGGGCTGGGAATGAGTAGAGAAGGCAGATTGGTGCAAGAGGAAGATGCAGGGTCCTCAGAAGGTCAAGAGATATAGATTAAGCTTTTAGGGCTAACAGAATCAAGGGATATGGGGAAAAAGCTGGAACGGGGTACTGATTTTAGACAATCAGCCATGATCTTATTGAATGGCGGTGCTCGCTCGATGGGCCAAATGGCCTACTCCTGCACCTATTTTCAATGTATCTATGTTTCTAAGGTCACATAATCCCAGGATCTTCAGCTGAACAATTCTGCAATGATAGGTAAAACATGTTTTGATTCGCACGTCCTCAATGCAAATTTCTGCCATCTCAAAGCAGGCCATGGATTGCATTTCCTGATCCTTTCCTAAATAACTGTGACAATCCCCATCCCTGACCACAGCAGCTGGGGTTATTTGCAACATCTTTTAACCTGCAGTTCAAGGTTTCATGAGGGAGGTACTGGTGGGGGTTTTGCTAAGAAGAAATCTGAGTAAAACACAACATGTTGGAGTAGGTAACTCCACGTGGTCAGGCAGCATCTCTGGAGGACATGGACAGGCAACGTTTCAGGTCAAGCTGAAGCAGGATCCTGACCTAAAATGTTGCCTGTCCATGTCCCTCCGAGATGCTGCCTCACCCCATTGAGTCAAGAGTCAAGAGTCAAGTCAAGAGTCTAAAGATTTTATTGTCAGATGTCCCAGATAGGACGATGACATTCTTGCTTGCTGCAGCACAACATAGTATATAATGGTAGGAAAAAAAAGTTCAGTGTGCATATATACACATGCACACATACTCAATAAATAAACAAATATAATGTAATAATAATAATGGTCTGTTGCAGTTCAGAGTTTATTTGTTGTGGTGTTTAATAGCCTGATGGCCGTAGGGAAGAAGCTGTTCCTGAACCTAGACGTTACAGTTTTTGGGCTCATGTACCTCCTTCCCGTTGGCAATGGTGAAATGAGTGTGTGGCCAGGATGGTGTGGATCTTTGATGATGCTGGCAGCCATTTTGAGGCAGCGACTACGATAGATCCCTTCGATGGTGGGGGAGGTCAGAGCCGGTGATGGACTGGGCAGTGGTCACAACTCTTTGCAGTCTTTTCTGCCCCTGGACGTCCGAGTTGCTGAACCAGGCCGTGATGCAGCCAGCCAGTGTGCTCTCTACTGTGCACATTGTGTTTTACTCAAGATTCCAGCATCTGTAGTCCCTTGTGTCCCCCAAACTGAACATGAATTTGTCAGCAAAGGAAGGAGACCAAATGGTAACCATGGGCTGATGTGTTTGATGACTCTGGTGCATACCCCACACATGTACATATAGGATAGTGCTAGTGTGTACAGGTTGGTCGCTGGTCGGGGTGGACTGCGTGGGCCGAAGGGCCTGTTTCTGTGCTGTCCCTCTAAACTTAGTGAGCTATGATGGGGCCCATAGGACTGCATTAAATACAGTGGAGCAACACTTCTTATACCCGGATATTGAAATACACCCTAACACACAAAGCCCAGGCATTGTGGTGAGCAGAGCTCTCTTCCACAACATCGCTTTGCCTTGTGCAAGGAAATTCTTGAGGAATCGAAGCAACATCTTTGCAAGGATTGGAGACCATGGTCAGGGGCTAATATGTGACAGTGTTGGCTATGAACTGGAAGTTGCCTGGTGAGCACAATAAGGTATGTTCATAAGTGATAGAAGTAGAATTATTCCATTTGGCCCATCAAGTCTACTCCGCCATTCAACCATGGCAGGTCTACATGTTTCATGCTGGGGATAAGATCCTGATTTACAAATGCTATTTCCCTCACCCTGTCTAAAGACTGTGTTGTCCATGGGAATTGCTGGTGAATTTAATCGCGGTGTGTGCTTTTATTGAGAGTTGGCATCCCACAATACTGAATTGAATACTTTATTGTCACATGTGACAAGTCGAAATGAAATTCATATTGGAAGTGGGCCACATTTTCTTAAGTCCACAAGTTATAGGAACAGAATCAGGCCATTTGCCCCATCGAGTTTACACCACCATTCAATCATTTTTAGTCCTGTTAAACCAAAATGTCTGAAGAATGGTCTCGACCCGAAACGTCGCCTATCTCCTTCGCTCCTTAGATGCTGCTGCACCCGCTGAGTTTCTCCAGCTTTTTGTGTAACCCTCGATTCTCCAGCATCTGCAGTTCCTTCTTTAACAAACCAAAATGTTTGTTGTAAGTCTTCTTTTATGTGGTGGGTGGGGGGAGGGGAAGGGGGAAACTTTATTTCTGCGGTTTTCCTCTGAATTGCATCTTCGGCCTCTCCGTGCGGCCCACCGTCGGGACTGGAGCGGCGTTTCCTGCCGGGTTCGGCTGGGAATACAGCTTCGGCGGCGGCACAGCGCTGGGACACCATCACGGAGCGGGCGATGCCTTACCGGGTCGCCGTGCGGTAAGCACCGGAGTGCCGACTGTGACCGCCGACTCCCAACATCGAGGAGCTGTGGGTGCGGGCGTCCAGCCGCGGGCGGCGCTGGATTTAAAACACCGCGGAGCCTGGGATCCGAGATCGCCAGAGTCGGAGCTCCAGCCAGCGCGGCCTGAGGTCTACGGGTGCCGCGGTCTCCGGGGAGGAAACGGCCGCTCCAGATATTTCCAAGGCCGCTGAGGAGTGTTCACCTGATGCCGGAGTTCCATCTTCCTGGCAGGAGGGCCTATCACATCGGCTCACCGTTGCAGCGACTGGCTGAGGAGGCCTCAAATAGGCCCCGACCTCGGGTAGACTAGGAGGAGGAGGAGGAGGAGGACTGGACTTTTTGGTGCCTTCCCTCACAGTGGAACGTGTTGGTTCTGCTGTGGGGGGGAAGGTTAATGTTAAATCCTATAGTGTATGGTGTCTTTATTTTTCTTATTTTTTTTATTTTATATGGATGTATGGTAATCTCATTTTTTTTCTCTGTAAAGCACTTTGGCTTCAACGGATTTGATTTAAAAGTGCTGTATAAATAAAAAATACTTACTAATTATTTACTAAATTATGGCTGATCTATCTATCCATCTCAGCCCCATTCTTCTGCCTTAAGAATAAGGGGTAGGACTGTGGTAAGGAAATACCTTTTCACCCAGAGAGCTGTTAATCTGTGGAATTCTCTGCCACAGAAGGCAGTGGAGGCCAATTCACTCTATGTTTTCAAGAGAGAGTTAGATATAGAGCTCTTTGGGCTAACGGAATCAGGGGATGTGTGGAGAAAGCAGGAACGGGGTACTGATTTTGGATGATCGGCCATGATCAGATTGAATGGCGGTGCTGGATTGAAGGGCCGAATGGCCTACACCTACACCTATGTTCTATGTTTCTATATTTCTCCCCGTAACCCCTGGTACCCTTACTAGGCTGAAGCTTGCATTATTATCTGGAACTGACATTGCAAGGATCGTGACCAGTCCGTTGTATGATCGAGCCACAAATAGACAAACATCTGGACATAAGCTGCATTGTTGAAGAATTTACGGAGCAATCACCATTAAAGCGATGAGCAGTTCCTGCAGGGGTTCACAGTTCACCAGGATGAATGAAAAACCCTTTTATATTTTCAAACTCTTTGCTTTGGGGAAAAGCTTTGAAAATGATTTGGGACTCAAAGTGATCCAATTTGGATTCATTTCCAAATATCCTTAATTTCGCCCAATTTTGGACAATTTAGGTTTGATAGACTGTCTGCTTAGCAGAAATAATGGCTCCATCTGCGCCCAGCAGAAACATCTTTATATCCGTTGATGGCAAGGAGTATAACCCCATCAGTACAGCCTCAGATCATGTCTACTGCCACAATGTCCCTTTGCCTTGTGCAAAGAAATTCTTGAGGAATCAAAGCAAAATGTTTCACTGGCTCTCGCTGGGCAGCTGAGAATCGACTGTTAGCCGAGCTCTTATTTAACGTTGGTTTTTTTTCCCATTTTATATTTAATGTCTCTCCGGTTTCCCTAATAGTGTTGGGACTGTGAAACTGCCCAGTTCCCTTGGATGTGTCAGAGGTCAAATGAACTGTTGACACCTCAGCAATCTGGTGGATCAGTGCAATTTATTTGCAAACCGTTCCGATCCCCTTGATATTTGATGCATCGGGATAGTTCATCCTTGTGACTATTTAATTTGAACCCGAGCTTGAACGTTCATTTTCGGTTCACTTCGGGTGAGCGTTTTAGATATTTTTTTCATCCTGGTCCAGAAAATCAGGTTATTTTCGTTTTTAAAAATAAAAACTTTGGTTAAAGATTGCATCGTGTTGCAATTTAAATGGAGCACCACTGATCAGAAATTGACATTCCCAGCAGATGCATGTACAGTTATAAAATCACAGCATTGAAATGGGCCTTTGGCCCATCAAGGCTTCATGGTTGGAGGCAGAGGTTGGTGGTGCGAGGGTGTATTTTGGACGTCCTGACCCCGAAACGTCACCCATTCCTTCTCTCCGGAGACGTCGACAGTCCTGCTGAGTTACTCCTGCTTTTTGTGTCTACCTTTCCTATGACTACTGATGTGCCTCAGGCATCAGTACTGGGCCCATTGCTGTTTGTCATCTCTATCAATAACTTAAACATTAGACAGTACAGCACAAGAGCCAAGTCAAGAGTGTTTTATTGTCATATGTCCCGGATGGGACAATGAAATTCTTACTTGCTGCAGCACAGCAGAATATTTGAATATGTAAACAGAGTACATAACGGGGGGAAGAGAGAAAAAAAAGTAAAAGTGTAATAAATAACAAATATAGTGCAATAAAAATGTAGTGTTTTTTAGTTCAGAGCTCAAAGCTTATTTGTTGTTGTGTTTAATAGCCTGATGATAATAGATAATAAGCCTGATGATTTAATGACCAAGAACAGGTCCTTTAGCCCCCAATGCCTGTGCAGAACATTATGCCAAGACCCTCACTTATCTACCTGCACATAACCCACAGCCCTCCATTAACCACATGCCCATAAGCCGATCCAAAAGTCTTTTAAATGCCACTAACGAATCTGCTTCAACCACCCTCCCTGGCATTGCGTTCAAGGCACTCACCACGCTCTGTGTAAATAATTAGTCCCACACATCTCCTTTAAACTTTGCCCCTCTCACCTTCAACCTAACTAAGCCCATTAGCACTGGTAAAGTTTGAATAATGCACATTTCCATCCACTCCCAGCCTGAGGCAGAGTGATTTAGTTTTGCATTCACCCACACCTCGACCACAAAATGTTTTTCTTTAGTTTAGAGATACAGCATGAAAACGGGCCCTTCAGCCCACCGACCAACAATCACCCGTACACTAGTTCTTCTGCTCACTCGGTACAATTTACAGAAGCCAATTAACCTATGAACCGGCAAGTCTTTGGGATGTTGGAGCAAACCGGAGCACCCGGTGAAAACCCACACGGTCACTCACGGTAGAGGACTTACAAACTTCATACGGACAGCACCCGAGGTCAGGATCGAACCCGGGACCCTAGCACTGTGGCAGTAAAGCCCCAGCCCCACTTAGGAGACCTAAACAGCAACCTCTGGTGACTTTGCCCGTCACCCAAGGTTTCCATAAGGTTACCGGAGGTTTTGGTCGCTCTCCCTAATGGTTGGTTTCCACGTGGTCGAGGCTTCATCTAGGCTTTTTCATCATGATTAAAACCGGCCTCGACTAAAAATAGGTTGGCGTTTTGAAAATCTATATTTTTTTAGTCGCAGGTCTAGTCAAAGCCGGTTTTCTTCATAGTCGAGGAAGGTTTTCAACATATGCGTGGGAGGTGGTAGGAGATTGCAGGTCACCTCGACCTTTTTTACCTGGTGGGCGAGGTCACCAGAGGTTGCTGTTTAGATCTCCTAAGTGGGACAGGGGCTTAATTCTACCGCTGCGTCACTGTGTTATCGGGTTCTCTCAATTTCTCTCATCCCAAACAAATGAAGGAGCCTTTCGCCCTCTGCAATGTTGTGTTAAATGCGATAATGTTATGGAATTGTGTCGAATAATAGGAACCTGAGGGGTAACCTTTTCACACAAAGGGTGGTGGGCGTACGGAACAAACTGCCAGAGGAGGTAGTTGAGGCTGGGACTAGAAACAGTTTGGCAGGTACATGGATAGGATAGGTTTAGAGGGATATGGATCAAACGCAACCAGGTGGGACTAGTGTAGATGGGGCATGTTGGCCGGTGTGGGCAAGTTGGGCCGAGGGGCCTGTTTCCACGCTGTATCACCCTGTGACTCTCCGAATGCCTGAGCCTCTGCAGAAGGCGAGTAAACACTTACAGGTCCACAATGTGTAACTAATTGAGCCTGCTTAAAGCCCGTCCCCACCACTACTGCCGTGTGCACTGCGGTCTCGTGTGCGAGTAAATCCTGGCTTGTACCGCGCCGCACGCACATTTGCCGAGTTTCTTTAGATGCTGTTCGGCAGAAGCCAAGTGACAGAAGTGCAGTATCAAAACAAACAATGAGATGGGATGTGTAATCTTGTGTTATTTATCCGGCTGACTGGCATCTTCAACGGCGGAAACAAATTTCACTTTGAATGGGAAGGGGGGGGGGGGGGGGGGGGGGGGTGGGGTCTTCATGCAGTTCGACTCCAGCATATTAACACGCAATATGTCGAAAACATAGACAGCCAAAAAGTAGTGCTGTTTTATGACGGCTTAATGTCTTATAATATGTGACTAATTACTTTGGTAATTGCTAGACCATTCCATCTCAGACAAACGCTGACAGCCACAGTACCTGCACCATGTTACCAACACGATACAAACCCTTTCCAGTGGAGGTTTCGCCACTCTTGACTCCTGGGCCAGGCAAACGTGTTGCCGCACTAACCCTTCCTCTACAACAAAGTTATTTTTTGCTTTGTGTTTCTCTCTCTCTCTCTCTCTCTCTCTCTCTCTCCACTCTCTCTCCAGCTCTATGGCTGGCAGCCAGCTCCAGTTTTGGCCTTTGGACAGGAATAGTTAGACAAAACATCGGAAAGCACGAGGAGCTTGAATGCCTGTCCCACCAGGAGGTCCTGACATAGGAAGAATCTCTGCCTGTTTGTTGAAATCCCTGGAAATGAACTTGCTCGGAGTTTATTTACTTTGCTCTTTATTGGCTTTGCGAGAAACACATTTTTATTTTCCGCTCTCTTCGCCTTGATCTTTCACTTTAGTTTCAGCTCTAATTTAGTTTCGGAGATACACTTGCCAATGAGAAACAGGCATGGCCCTGCTCCAGGCCACACTGAGTTTGGGTGCGCGGGTCAGGCTCAGATCGAAGTCCAAAATCCAGATTGCGCGAGTCTGGAATCCGTTAAATAGCTCTGGTGTGCGAGTTGAACTTAAATCTTCCTCTATCTTGGGGGAGCTGGGGTGTATTAAGACCCTCTGGTTTGGCAGGGAACCTGGGCTGAACAGGCAAAGACTCCAAGACCACCAGAGAATTGGAAAAAATCTAGCACAAAGCTCGGGGCACATTGCTGTGTGCTGTGGTCAGATTGCCAGCGGGCATCAGAGTAATGGATCTTGAGTAACAGGAATAGAATTAAACAGAAAGGATGGGCAGCGTAGACAAATATATTGCACAATTGCAAAATAGTCCCACCGCAAATTGGAGGAGCAGCATCTCATATTTCGCTTGGGTAGTGTACATCCCAGCGGTATGAACACTGACTTCTCCAATTTCAGGTAGTCCTTGCTTTCTCCCTCCTTCCCCTCGCCTTCCCAGCTCTCCCACAGCCCACTGTCTCTTCCTCTTCCTTTCTTCGTCCTGCCCCCCCTCCCCCACCCCCACATCAGTCTGAAGAAGGGTCTCGACCCGAAACATCCCCTATTTCTTCGCTCCATAGATGCTGCCTCACCCGCTGAGTTTCTCCAGCATTTTTGTCTACCTTCAATTTTTCCAGCATCTGCAGTTCTTTCTTAAATATATTGCACAAGATCGACTGGCCTTACATTTTCACCCATAGTAATTCATAAAAACCTCCTCATAGGCCAATATTGCAAAACATGTTTTTATTTTTGCTCGACCACAATACCTCTTGCTGGCACTGAGCACCGACCACGCAGAATTTCCAATTCCATTAATTGTGCTTTGAGGATGTGCATTAAAATCACTGGACCACTCCATTTAGTCAGAGTGTCGTACAGCGTGGAAAGAGGCCCTTCGGCCCAACTTGCCCACACTGACCAACATGTCCCATCTACACTAGTCCCACCTGCCTGCATTTGGCCCTTATCCCTCTAAACCTGTCCTATGTGTGTATCTGTTCCAATGTTTCTTAAACGTTGTGATAGTACCTGCCTCAACTACCTCCTCTGGCAGCTCGTGCCATGCGCCCACCACCCTTTGTGTAAAAAAGTTACCCCTCAGATTCCCATTAAATCTCTCCCCCCCCCCCCCCCCCCCCCTCACCTTAAACCTATGTCCTCTAGTTCTTAATTCCCCTACTCTGGGCAACAGACTCTGTGGAGTTTAATCGATCGATCCTCTCATGATTTTGTACACCTTTATAAGGTCACCCTCATCCTCCAAGGAATAGAGTCCCAGCCTACACAACCTCTCCCTATAGCTCAGACCCTCGAACCCTGGCAACATCCCCGTATATCCTCTCTGCACCCTTTCTAGCTTCCATTTGTTAGTCGGTTTTGCTAGTCAGTGGCAGGGGATTGGTAATGAATTGCAAAGTACGCAAAGAGTATCTAACGCCGGCAAAGTTACGAAAATAATCATCAGAATTCCTTCACTCAGTGCTCGTGTACGGGGACCGCGAGTCACTGCGCCGAAGGGCCTGTTTCCGCATAGTGCCTCGAAACTAAACTAAACTAACTCGTTTCCACTGGTGGGAGAGCCCAGGACTAGAGGACAGAGCCTCAGAATCAAAGGACGTCCTTTTAGGAAAGTGATGAGGTGACATTTCTTTAGTCAGAGGGCGGTGAATCTGTGTAATTATTTGCCACCGACGGTCTGTGGAGGCCAAGTCAGGGGATAATTTGAAGGCAGAGATAGATAGATTCTTGATCAGTACGGGTGTCGGAGGTTAAGGGGAGAAGGCAGGAGAATAGGGTTAGGAGGGAGAGATGGATCATCCATGGATTGAATGGCGGAGTAGGCTTGATGGGCCGAATGGACTAATTCTGCTTCCAACACCTATGACCTTATGACCTCATGACCCTTTAGGTAAAGAAGACAACTCCAAAGACCTGGGTTCAATCCTATCCTCTGGGATTTGGTGTGGAGAACTTGCATAAATGCAGCATGCTCAGCTAGGGGTGGTGGTTGAAGCAGATATGTTAGTGGCATTTAGAAGACTTCCAGATATGCATGTGGATATGTTGGGAACAGGGCGTTGTTCAGTTTAGTTCAGTTTATTGTCACGTGTACCGAAGGACGGTGAAAAGCCTGGGTTACATTAAACGTACGCACACTTAAAATGGCAGCCCATCCAAGGTAATCTGGTGCGTCATCGGTAATAATAATAATAATAATATCTTTTATTGTCATTACACATAAGTGCAACGAGATTTGGTTTGCAACTTCTATCCGATGTCATAACTTAAACGACTAATAAAAGTTAGGTTTAGATACCCCGGGAACAAGGTTTGTGAAAAGAACATTAGAACAGTAAAACAGATCGGCACGGACTGGAAGGGCCGAGAGGGCCTGTGTTTCCGTGCTGTAATTGTTATATGGTTATATTGTTATATGGTTATAAAACAGTCAAAACCAAAGCAGACTAAAGTGCAGATGTGTCTGTGCGACATGACCATCCGAGGGAGACAGTCCATGGGGGGGGGAGGGGGGGGGTACTCAGCAGGGCCGGTTCAGAGCCGCTGTAGCTCTGGGAATGAAGCTGTTCCTGAGTCTGGAGGTGCGGGCGTAGAAGGCCTTGTGACGTCTGCCGGAAGGGAGTAGTTCGAACAGTCCATTACAAGGGTGAGAGGGGTCTTTATGGATGCTGACTGCCTTCCTAAGGCACCGTGTGCCTTAGGTAGAGTTTGCTATCGATATCTACAGCCTTGGTAGGATGGTCGTCTGAAACTCTGAATGCAAACAATAATGTGCCACAGTTTAAAATCTCTCCGACACTTCGGATAATTCCTCACATTTTAGATTAAAATATATAAATCGACAGTTTAGGAGCTGAAATTTTGGCAGAAGATGTGCATCACTTTGATGAGTTACAAGAAAGATTAAGTAGCAAATTAAAATTAATACGAGGGGGGGGGGCACAGAGCCACAGGTACATGGGCACGGTGCCACCAGAGTGCCAACATGCTTTCACATAGACTTGGTTTGGAGCCAAGGTTTACTCGCATGATGAGCCCTTAGTCTTGGCAACGTAACAGACAAGGAATGTGATGAGATGTGATGAGAGGAAGCTGGGCGCTGCCCCGCAAGGCCCGAGAGTCAAACACAAGCCGTATCACAATAACATTTGGAAACAGGGAACTGCAGATGCTGGGTCACAAAATAAAAAGACACAAAATGCTGGTGTAACTCAGCGGGTCAGGCAGCGTCTCTGGAGAACATGGATAGGTGATGTTTCTGGTTGGGGCCACATCCTCAGACCGAGTGTAGGGAGGAGTGGTAAAGAGAAGCTGGAAGAGAGGAGGGGTCTGAAAAGGGATCTCGACCTGAAATGTCACCGATTCCTTTTCTCCAGAGATGCTGCCTGACCCGTTGAGTCACTCCAGCAATTTGTGTACATCTAGGGGCCAGACAAATCTTGGCAGCTTATGTTCATCCTCTTTGTTTAAGAAGGAACTGCAGATGCTGCAAAATCGAAGGTAGACAAAAGTGCTGGAGAAACTCAGCGGGTGCAGCAGCATCTATGGAGCAAAGGAAATAGACAACGTTTCGGACCGATAGATGCTGCTGCACCCGCTGAGTTTCTCCAGCACTTTTGTCTATGTTCATCCTCTATGTTCATTCAAGTACATGCCCGGACTCCTCTTAAATGTTCTTACGTCCTGCTTGCAGCCAAGATCTGCCAAGATTGATTGCAGAAGTAGACCTGATGGGCCAAATGGCTAATTCTGCTCCTATCACCGATGGCCTGAAGAACACTTGCGCTTGGTCCGCCAAGGCAGACTGGATCGTCCGGTTGCTGACCGGTTGAAGTCCTCTTCCGATTCCCATACTGACCTTTCTGTCCTGGGCCTCCACCATTGCCAGAGTGAGGCCACTCGCATCCGCAACTCCTGGGTTCACTCATATCTTCCCACTCAGACCACCCCCTCCCTCGGGTACTTCCCCCTGCAACTGCAGGAGATGTAACGCTCACCTGTCCCAATACCTACTCCCTCACCTCCATCCAGGGACCCCAGCATACCCTCCAGAAGTGCAAGTACATCTCCTCCTACCTCACCTACTGCATCCGGCATTCCCGATGTGGCCTCCTGTACACCTCAGATATGGTGCCCAAAATTGCTCACAATACTCCAAATGCAGCCTGACCAGTGGCTTACGGAGCCTCAGCGTCTGAAGAAGGGTCTCGACCCGAAACGTCGCCTATCTCCTTCGCTCCTTAGATGCTGCTGCACCCGCTGAGTTTCTCCAGCCTTTTGTGTAACCCACGATTCTCCAGCATCTGCAGTTCCTTCTTTAACACTCAGCATTATATCCCTGTTTTTGTATTCTAGCCCTCTTGAAATAAATGCTCTCAAGGATGAGGGGAAAGGAACGGTTTACTGCAATACATTATGCACAAAATGTCATTTAAGTTTCATTCTGGGACACAGTGGGACACGGGCAAAGCATTAATATTAAACATGCGTGGATGATTAGACATCGTCTCCTTTGATCTCTGTCAGTAGAGGAGGACTGGGAGGAAGAGGTCAGATAAAGGTAGGACGTTAGTTAAAAATAGAGGGACCTTGAGACGAGTTCATGTTAAATAGCTTCTGGCATTAACATTCCATAGGTATGAACGGTGACTATTGTTTCCCAAGCCCTCCTGCTCATGTGTATTGTGTCTATGCAGGGGAAGCTTATCAAAGCTGCAAATCCCTGAGATGGCGGGAGACATCATGTCAGGAATCGAGTCACCTCAGCAATGGTTTCCCGGAACTGAGTTGCCAGCAGCTCCCTCCGCACTACTTCAGAAAAACAAGATTATCTCAACAGGGAAGGTCAGCTTAATTGTGCATAGAAACGTAGAAACATAGAAAATAGATGCAGGAGGAGGCCATTCGGCCCTTCGAGCCAGCACCGCCATTCATTGTGATCATGGCTGATCGTCCCCAATCAATAACCCATGCCTGCCTTCTCTCCATATCCCTTGACTCCACTAGCTCTATCTAACTCTCTCTTAAATCCATCCAGTGATTTGGCCTCCGCTGACCTCCGTGGCAGGGAATTCCACAAATTCACAACTCTCTGGGTGAAAACGTTTTTTCTCACCTCAATCTTAAATGGCCTCCCCTTTATTCTAAGATAGCAGCAAAGATGGACACAGAATGCCAGAGTAACTCAGGGGGAACAGGCAGCATCTCTGGACAGAAGGAATAGTTGACTTTTCGGGTCGGGTCTGAAGAAGGGTCTCGACCCGAAACGTCACCCGTTCCTTCTCTCCAGAGATGCTGCCTGTCCCGACGGCTGGGTTACTCCAGCTTTTTGTGTCTACCTTCGGTTCAAAGCAGCATCTGCAGTTCCCTCCGACACGGACAATGGAACTGGTTGGCAGACCTGGGATGTGAGAGGGACGGAGAGAGAGGGAAAGCAAGGGTTACTTGAAGTTAGAGAACTCAATATTCATACGGAAGATAGACACAAAGCTGCTGGAGTAACTCAGCAGGTCAGACTGGGTAGAGTATTCACACCGCAGGATAGTGAGCTGCGGCAGGACTCTTTAGACAAAACATGAGTACTATCAGTGGCACGGGCTGCAGCCTTGCACTGCCCTTCAACTCCAGTTCACAGACAGGAGGGAGTAAAGGACATCGCTCAGACAGGGTCGATTTCTCCCGCTGATATTGACTCCGCAAACCTCCAGTGTTCTTGGCCGGCCTCTTGGAGCTGTGACTTTTCCCCTTTAGGAGCTCTCTGGAGAAGATTCACCTTTCCACTGACTGCCAACTGTCCCGCATTAGCTGGGCCAGCCCGCATATTGGGCTAAATTGGTTTGTTCCATACGGGACTGCCCTTGTCCCTTATTTGACTGCTACTACTCGGGTCAAGGGGACTGTCGGGTGGGAACGCCATGTCCGACCCCGCCTCACCCGTCCCAACGTCGTGCAGCCCATGGAGCGCAGCAGCAGCGCCTCGCCCCTGGCCCCATCGGTCGGCAGCCCGACCAGCTGTCCGACCTCGGGACCTTCGCCTACCGGCGACACCACCACCCCTCCTTCTCACGGCCGATCATCGGTTCACAAGTTGGATGGGACTCACACAAAGCACAGCCGGCCCGGGCCAAAACTCCTCAGCTATCCCGCCGGCTGGGCTTTGTGTGCAGTCCAGCACCCTGGCCCAACTCATCATTCACCCAGCCACGACCGAGTCGGTCAACGAATTGCCGTCGGGAATTTGTCCCTTATTTTGACCTTTTGTCCCTTATTTGGGAGTGAGAAAATTGGCGACCCTATTGGCGTGGGAAGAGGAGATCACGATCGGAGGGATCTTTGGAGAAGCTATTACTCAGTTTAGTTTATTGTCAGGTGTACCGAGGTAGAGTGAAAAGCTTCTGTTGTGCACTAAACAGTCAGCGGGAAAATAATAGTCTTGGATCAATATTTCCAAGATGGCACACGCCCCAGGCGGCTATTTGCGTGCCTGCCACAGAAGCAGATGTACGTTCACCTGTTACATTCACTCCGCACTTTTACATCTCTATTCCTACAACCAGCAACATTATTTACATTCATTATGATATCGATACACCTAAATGGCTGGATTGTAATCATGTACTTTCTTCCCGCTGACCGGTTAGCACGCAACAAAAGCTTTTCACTGTACCTCGGTACACGTGACAATAAACTAAACTAAACTAAGCCCGATTACAATCGAGCCGTCCACAGTGTACAGATACATGATAATGGAATAACATTTACTGCAAGGTAAAGCCACCAAAGTCCGATCAAAGTTAGCCAAGGGTGACCACTGTGGTAGATAGTAGCTCAGGACTGCTCTCTAGTTGTGGTAGGATTGTTCAGTAGCCTGTTATTGATCTGGGCCTTGCGTCAGCTGCTGGGAGGAACCCACTTCAGTTATTTTAACTTGCCAGTTGACCTTTATATAGCCTTCCTTCACGCCAGGTCACAGTAAAAGCATTGATCCCCATTTCACAGCTGGGTGGACATATAGCTCCACTCAGTGTGAGAGTGTGCGAATCTAGCAACACTGAGAAACTGTTTAGTTCAATGGGAAGGATGCGTTTTGAACTGCAATTGATGTTTTAACTTAGAACCAGTGGCAGGGGTGTGTATAGTCTGAAGAAGGGTCTCAACCCAAAACGTCACCAATTCCTTTTCTCCAGAGATGCTGCCTGACCCATTGAGTTACTCCAGCTTTTTCTAATTACTGATTATTTATACCGATACTTCTGATACTGATTATAAATGTCTGGTGGTTCATAATAAAAGTTTGAAGAGCAATATATTACAGCCTGCAGTTAAGATTAGAGGTACAGCGTGGAAACAGGCCCTTCAGCCCACCGAGTCCACGCCGGCCAGCGATCCCCTCATACTAACACTATCCCACACACACTGGGGACAATTTACAATTTTACCAAGCCAATTAACCTAAAAACCTTTACGTCTTTGGAATGTGGGAGGAAACCGGAGCACCCGGAGAAAGCAGGTCGTGGGGAGAACGTGCAAACTCCGTGCAGACTGCACCCGTAGTCAGGATGGAACCCGGGTCTCTGGCGCTGTGAGACACATCAACTCAACCGCTGAGCGCCGTGCCACGTGCAGTTTTTGGATAGACAAGATGGTTAAATAAATAAGTGAAGACCCCAGCAGTTAGCGTGATGCACAGCAGAACCACCTGGATATATAATGCGAGCTCCCAGTCTCAGTCACACTCCCGACTGTAACAGTGGAGTAAGTCTTTTCTGGACCTGTCCCACTTAGGCAACTTTTTAGGCGAGTGCAGGAGAATCTGCGCTCGCCACATGGTCGCCACATAGTCGCCACATGGTCGCCATATGTTCGCTGATCGTCTCTGGTGAGTCTCCTTCATGGTCGCGGGGAATTCCCGCATTCTGGGAACTAGTCGCGGCCTCGTAATGGTCGCCGCAAATTTTTCCACAAGTTGAAACATTTTCTGCGACCAGAAATTGGTCACCATGGAGAACATCGCGAATCCTGTGGCCGTAGGTGCAGTTGTAGTGGGGTCGCCATGTAGTTGTAGGTAGTCGAGGTAGTTGGAGGTAGTTTTAGTTAATCACCTTTGCTGACCGGTCATTTTCATTGCCTTAGTGGGGAAAAAACGTAAGCAGGAGTTTTCAGAACCAAGGATAACCGACTGGTAATGTTAAATGTCCGCCAAACTTCACAGCTGTGTATCTCTGGCTTATTAAAAGTTGTCTGGCTTCTTAAAAGGGTCTCCATCCCTTCACCCCCCTTCTCCTCCCTTCTCCCCTCCCACCCATCCTCCCCCCTCTTTTAAAAGATTTACTGTACACGGTGCTAGCCATCTTAATGTTCCTGTGCATCGCGATGTGTGTCTGGATTATCTTGGCTTTGCACCGTGTGAATTTCAGACCACGCTCCGCCAGCTTGCACTGGCCCCCCGATGTGTTTGTGTGTGTGTCTTCTTCTTCTGTCATATGTCTTTTAGACCTGCAGCTCCGTTGAGGCGAGCCAGGCCAACGTGTGATTGTCTAGGTCAATCAGACCTCGGTAGCCGGTGTTTGGGGCAACTGGTGACTTTGTGCTCCACTGTCTGTGTTGGGTCCCAACACTCGCAGAAGGCGCTGTCCATGAGACCCCACCTCTTCATCGTTACTCCATAGCGTCCAATTCCTGTCCTCAAGCGGTTGTGGGTTGTCCACTGCTTTTGGGGCAGGTCCTGGCCAGGGACGTCAATGGGGTCATTGATGTACCGGTGCAGCCTAGATGGTTCCGCTGATTTCCACTGGTCTCTCCATCTCATCTTGACCCAGGCGGCCTTGGAAGCCTCAGCTGGTGTTGTGCAGAGCAGCTCTTAGCCTTGTGGCAAAGGGGCGCAGTGACTTGAAGCCTGTCTTGCAGTGTGTCTGTCCCGCTCTGACTGTCACCGTTCCAGTTCCCGGTTTTTCGGACGACTGCCAGCAACTTGACAGTCGCCGGCAGTCCGCTGAAAAAAGTGGGACAGGCCCATAACTCTCCTATCTGGCTGTAAAGTGTAGAAGATTTGTGGGCAGCACGGTGGTGCAGGGGTAGAGTTGCTGCCTAAAGGGCCTGTCCCACCAGCATGCAACTCCATGCGATGAGCCCGACCTAACGTGGTCGCTTGAGCCGTCCGGCGTCGCGGGGCCGGTTCCACTCCGATCACCAGAGCCGTGCGGAATTGTGCGGAGTTTGTCCCGACATCGCGCGGGGCACCGAAAAACTGACTATGTTCAAAAATTCCGCGCGGCAACGGCTTGTCGGCTCGCAGTCGCCTCGACGCATTACACACCGCCTTGACGTCATGCCTCTGTGATCCTATCTGTAGGTGCGTCCGTGACCCTCTCTGTGTGTGGCACCGTGGCCCTCTCTGTGTGTGCCTCTGTGCCCCTCTCTGTGTGCCCCTCTCTGTCCTGGCGAACTTACCTTTAAGACTTTGCTCCAAGTTCGCCTCACTTTGCGCCGCGTTGCGCCACTCACACGACCTCCGCGCGGCCCTCGCTGCCGGTTTGGTCGCACTTGCCGCATGCAGGAGCATGCTGGTGGGAACGGCCCTGAACAGGGATCACCCGACCTCCGCGCAGCCCCCGCTTCTAGTTTGATCGTGCTCATCGCATAGAGTCGGATGCTGGTAGGACAGGCCCTTTATGCTCTTACAGTGCCAGAGACCCGGGTTCGACTCCGACTACGGGTGCTTGTCTGTACAGAGGTTGTTCTCCCCGTGGCCTGTGTGGGTTTTCTCCAAGATCTTCAGTTTCCTCCCACACTCCAAAGACGTAGAGGTTTGTAGGTTAATTGGCTTGGTGTAAATGTAAATATCCCTAGCGTGTGTGTTGAGAAGCGGACTCGGTGGGCCAAAGGGCCTGTTTCCGCATTGTATCTCTTAACTAAACTGAACAAAACTACAGGCTGTGATATATTGCACTTCAAACTTTTATTGTGACCCACCGTACATTTATAATCAGAAGAAGTATCAGTATCAATAATCAATAACCTTGGGGAGAATCATCGCTAACTCGCCAAAAAAAAAGTCACGCCAATTTGCCCACCTGATGGTAAAAAAATGATGTAAAACTCAGCTGGTCAGAAATCAACAATTTGACCTGAGATATTATGTGTGGGAAGGAACTGCAGATGCTCGACCTGACCAGACCCGAAACGTCACCTATTCCATTTCTCCAGAGATGCTGCCTGACCCGTTGAGTTACTCCAGCATTTTGTGTCTATCTAGGGTGTAAACCAGCATCTGCAGTTCCTTCCTACAGATTAAAATGGCTTCCATCTCATGTCCAGGGCTGACAACACAGTGGTAGCTTCCAATCCAACAGAAGGTCAGGATTGAAAAACAACGTGTGTTGTTCCCTCTGAAGTACTGCATGCCCTACTGCGGACGGCTTGAAAGCTTTGCTCTCCCTGAATGAGAGCCCTTCAAATCTGCGCCACTTTCCACACTGGGGCAAGTAGCATTAAACAGCCCACTGTGCGGTCTTCCGCCTTCATCGTGTTAGGAATGTGATCAACATGTGATGAGTGTTTGACCACACTGGGCCTGTACTTGCTGGAGTTTAGAAGAATGAGGGGGGACCTCAATGAAGCGTACAGAATAGTGAAAGGCCTGGATAGAGTGGACGTGGAGAGGAAGTTTCCACTAGTGGGAGAGTCCAGGGACTAGCGTTCATAGCCTCAGAATTAAAGGACATTCTTTTAGGAAAGAGATGAGGAGGAATTTCTCTAGTCAGAGAGCGGTGAATCTGTGGAATTCTTTACCACAGAAGGTTGTGGAGGCCAAGTCAGTGGATATATTTAAGGCAGAGACAGATAGATTCTTGATTAGGGTGGGTGTCAGAGGTTATGGGGAGAAGGCAGGAGAATGAGGTTCATAGGGAGAGATAGATCAGCCATGATTGAATGATGGAGTAGACTTGATGGGCTGAATGGCTTAATTCTGCTCCTATCACTTACGATTTTATGATCTTATGAACTTAGCGGGATAGGCAGCATCTCTGGAGATAAGGAATGGAGATAATGGCGCTTCGGGTCGAGAACCTCTTCAGACAGTCCACCTTGAATCTTACCGTATTTTCTGGAGCAGCAACTTCCAAAAAACTTGCATGGAAAATGGAAGCCACAATCAAACAAATTTTCCTGCAAAATCAACAAGATTGGAATGGAGATTTAGTATCAAACTATCTCTGAACAATTAAATTATACGTACTTGGTTTAGTTGCAATGCAAAATAAATCACCGTGCAAAATGTTATAGATCAGGAATGCAAGGTGTCTTATCTGCGAGTTTGCAACTGACATGAATTTCCGTGATATTCCCTTGGTGATGATATGCTGGGGAAATACATGATAATCCTATTCTAAGTTGACTGCAAAAGAGATTGGAATAATTCTCCTTTGCTTTTTTTTTGCACCCAAGTTTCGTATGTAAAAGACAGTCCTCATTATTATGGGGCTTGACAGGATGGATGTGCAGGTGATGTTTCTGAGAAGACTGTGAACTCGTGATTGCCCTTATCTCCTGACGTGAGCCTCATTTCACTGAGGCCCTGCTCTGGGATGATGTGGTATAATATCCCTTTCTTTAGCTGTGGTAGATCCCTCTAGTCTGATATTTTAACCGCGATGCTGCATTGTTCATAACAACACAAGAAACCTGCACTTTAAAACTACTAGCAAAGGAATTCTATAACATTTCTATTGTTGTCTAAAAATAACGTTCAATCAAATTGCTGCCCCTCATTGTTACAAAATAATGAACTCAAAAAGCTGGAGTAATTCAGTGGGTTGGACAGCATCTCTGGAGGAAGGGGTAGGTGACATTTCGGGTCGAGACCCTTCTTCAGGTCCCGACCCGAAACGCCACCCATTTCTTCTCTCCAGAGATGCTGCCTGTCCCCCTGGGGTTACTCCAGCTTTTTGTGTCTCTCTTCGGTTTAAACCTTCATCTGCAGTTCCTCCCTGCACAATTAACTTAGTTGCCACACTGGGGTGCTTTTAAAGTGCAAAATGAACATAAAATGTCAAAGACAAACACAAAAGGCTGTAGTAATGCAGCGGGCCTGGCAGCATCTCTGGAGAGTAGGAATGGGTGACGTTTCGGGTCGAGACCCCTTCTTCAGACTGAGAGTTGGACTTCTTCAAAGCAGGCATGCCTTGAGGAGATTTCGCGGTAGAGCAGAGGAAAGTTGTGAGTCTGTGGAATTCCCTGCCTCAGAGGGCGGTGGAGGCCGGTTCCCTGGATACTTTCAAGAGAGAGCTAGATAGGGCTCTTAAAGGTAGCGGAGTCAGGGGATATGGGGAGAAGGCAGGAACGGGATACTGATTGGGGACGATCAGCCGTGATCACATTGAATGGCGGTGCTGGCTCGAAGGGCCGAATGGCCCGCTCCTGCTCCTATTGTCTATTGAAATGAGCAGGAAGGAAATGCAGATGCTGGCTTACGCCGAAGATGGGGACAGAAAGCTGGAGCAGTAAAATATTGGTGGGGCTGAGTGTGCTTTAGCCGCTGCTTTCAAACTCTGCGGCTGCGAAGTTTTAGAAAGCGAGCAAAAAAGTTTATGCAAGAACCATCCAGATTCTGAGCACCAAGTCAAGATTCTGTGAGCAAGCGTTTTGGCAGCCGAACTGCTCTGACATACAACATGAATCAAATCACAGTTTTACTTGGCCCAGTTCTACCACAGGGTGTTTGTTCTCTTCCCGTATTTTTAGGTCCTTCCACAGTAGGTGCCGAGCAAGTGAATTTCGCGCCCTTGATTTGCAGCCTGTTCAGTCGGATGACTTGGGGACTGGTTCCCTGGGGGGTTGAGCGACTGGGTGCCCCTAAAGCAACAGACCAGTCGCTTGGGACAGTTCCAAAGCAAAAGCCCGCAGATGCTGGAAAGCTGGAATTTAGTTTAATATGGTTTAGAGATACAGCGCGGAAACAGGCCCTTCGGCCCAACGAGCCCCCGCCGACCAGCGATCCCTGCACACTATCACTAACCCACACACACACACACACACTAGGGACAATTTACAATTAGCCTACAAACCTGTCCATCTTTCGAGTGTGGGAGTTAAGTGGAGCCCCTGGAGAAAACCCACGAGGTTCACGGGGAGAAAACTCCGTACAGACAGCGCCCGTGGTCGGGATCGAACCCAGGACCCCGGCGCTGTAAGGCAGCAGCTCTACCGCTGTGCCACCGTGCCGCCCTTTCGGCACAGAATGCCAGATGCCAACAGCAGGCCAGGCGGCATTTCTGGAGAGAGAAAACCAGAGTTAATATCTCAGGTCAGAAGATAGACACAAAAATGCAGGAGTAACTCAGCGGGTCAGGCAGCATCTCTGGAGAAAAGGAACAGGTGACATTTCGGGTCATAACCGAAAATCTGAAGAAGGGTCTCGAGCCGAAACGTCACCTGTTCCGTTTCTCCACAGATGCTGCCTGACCTGCTGAGCCTTTTTAATCTACCAGCTTCAATCAGCAATTGACAACATCGAAAATGGGCACAGCTTCTAATGCAGCTTAAATGTAGAAAAACATCATATCACAGAAGCAAATTTTGATAGTCTTTCCTTTAGAATTTAGAGACATAGCGTGGAAACAGGCCCTTCGGCCCATCAAGTCCGCGCCAACCACCAACCACCCTGTACACTAGCACTATCCTCTACACCAGGGACAATTTACGGAAGTCAATTAACCTACAAACCTTCACGTCTTTGGAGTGTGGGAGGAAACCGGAACACCAGGAGAAAACCCACGTGGTTAGAGGGAGAACGTTACAAACTCCATACAGACAGCACCCCTAGGCAGAATTGAACCCGGGTCTCTGGCGCTGTAAGGCAGCAACTCTACCGCTGTGCCACTGTGCCGCCCACTGATCACTGTACATATGTATTGGAACAGGCGGATAAAGACTGTGGTTAAAAATGAGTCTGTTATTAACATGCATCCTGAAGGAGAGTGGCGAGGGAGTTTTGGAGTTTTGTGTTTGTCAGTGAAGATGAAACTTTGAGAGTACAAAATTACAAGAATGATTCCAGGAATGAGTGGGTTAGTAACGGGTGAGGCAGCATCTATGGAGCGAAGGAAATAGGCAACATTTCGGGCCGAAACCCTTCTTCAGTCTGAAGAAGGATTTCGGCCCGTTGCCTATTTCCTTCGCTCCATAAATGCTGCCTCACCTGCTGAGTTCCTCCAGCACTTTTGTCTACCTTCGATTTTCCAGCATCTGCAGTTCCTTCTTGAACAGTGGGTTAGTATATGCTGAGCGTTTGACAGCATTGGGCTTCTACTCGCTGGAGTTTAGAAGATCGAGGGGGGGACATCATTGAAACTTACCCGAATATTATTGCCATAGAGGGAGTGCAGAGAAGGTTCACCAGACTGATTCCTGGGATGTCAGGACTGTCTTATGAACAAAGACTGCATAGACTTGGTTTATACTCTCTAGAATTTAGGAGATTGAGAGGGGATCTTATAGAAACTTACAAAATTCTTAAGGGGTTGGACAGGCTAGATGCAGGAAGATTGTTCCCGATGTTGGGGAGGTCCAGGACAAGGGGTCACAGCTTAAGGATAAGGGGGAAATCCTCTAGGACCGAGATGAGAAAATCATTTTTCACACAGAGAGTGGTGAATCTGTAGAATTCTCTGCCACAGCAGGTTGTTGAGGCCAGTTCATTGGCTATATTTAAGAGGGAGTTAGATGTGGCCCTTGTGGCTAAGGGGATCAGAGGGTATGGAGAGAAGGCAGGTACGGGATACTGAGTTGGAAAATCAGCCATGATCATATTGAATGGCGGTGCAGACTCGAAGAGCTGAATGGCCTACTCCTGCACCTAATTTCTATGTTTTGTATGTTTCTATAATGAAAGGCACAGATAGAGTGGATGTGGAAAGGGTGTTTCCACTGGTGGGAGAGTCTAGGACCAGAGGTCGGAGCCTCAGAATTAAAGGGCGCTCTTTTAGAAAGGAGGTGAGGAGGAACTTCTTTAGTCAGAGGGTAGTTAATCTGAGAGTCAGAGAAGTGGGAAACTTGGTATATAAAAGAGTGCGTGGAACATGTATGGTGTGAAAAAGGATCGATCGGAGCAGGCGATGATCAAGGTGAATGGACACTGAGAATTGGGCCACAACATAGCTGAAACCAAGAGGAGCCACACTGGGGCAATGCAAATCTGGCATTCAGCCCATGTCTTGGGTACTTCGCTTTTTGAGTTGGTTGAATTTTCTTGACCATTGACACCCATTCTAATCAAGAATTTGTCTATGGTACACAAAATGCTGGAGAAACTCAGCGGGTGCAGCAGCATCTATGGAGTGAAGGAGATAGGTAACGTTTCGGGCCAAAACCCTTCTTCAGACTGGTCTATCTCTTTGTCTATCTCTGCCTTAAAAATATCCACTGACTTGGCCTCCACAGCCCTCTGTGGCAATGAATTCCACAGATTGACTACCCACTGACTAAAGAAGTTCCTGATCACCTCCTTTCTAAAAGAGCGCCCTTTAATTCTGAGTCTACGACATCTGGTCCTAGACCGGAGTCAAATCATTTTCACGTCAATCGTTATTTTATTTTGCATTACACTCGCTTTTGATTCGCTTCCTTTTGCTTTACTTCTCAGTCGGGTGTTTGTTTTCTATCCTTGCTTTCACCCCTTGCCTTGGCTGCGACATGACTGAGGATTGCAGCTTGCTCTGACTTCCATCGCCTTGGCTGAGTCTGGGAGCAGAACAGCGCCGGAGCCAGCCACGCTGCGAACGACGATGGCACGGAAGTGGGACCCTTTTGCCGCCCGCGCCCTCGCCGCATTCTGAACGAGCTGCCAGACGCTTTATCACTGACGACGGCTCGTGAAAGTTTGATCAACAAACTCCTTCACCGGGGGGGGAGCCATTCACACGCGGCGGGTTGAGGCGCCAACTATCCCCTGACGTGGCCAAGCTGGCGTCCTTGGCCGAAATACCACCTTGTTACAGAACCACACGAAGAGAAATTACAACAAAAATACCCTTGCTGGGATATTGATGTGTACAGGAGAAATGTGCTTCCTTGAAAACTGATAATAGTGATATGGTGATTGAAAATAAGGAAGTGGAGGAGATATCGGACAATTACTTTGCATCGTTTTCCAGGGTGGAGGCTAAAAGGCAGCATGATGGACGATCTAAAGACACTAACATCAAAGCAGGTACCAAAGGACTTGCCTGCACTAACATAAGGGAAGTTCAAGAAGGAACTGCAGATGCTGGAAAATCGAAGGTAGACAAAAATGCTGGAGAAACTCAGCGGGTGAGGCAGCATCTGTGGAGCGGAGGAAATCGGGTCTGAAGACGGGTTTCGACCAGAAACGTTGCCTATTTCCTTCGCTCCATAGATGCAGTTCAGTCCAGTTTAGGTCATTGTCACGTGTACCGAGGTACAGTGAAAAGCTTTTTGTTGTGTGCTAACCGGTCAATGGAAAGACAACACATAGAAACATAGAAATTAGGTGCAGGAGTAGGCCATTCGGCCCTTCGAGCCACCACCACCATTCAATATGATCATGACTGATCATCCAACTCAGTATCCCGTACCTGCCTTCTCTCCATACCCTCTGATCTCTTTAGCCACAAGGGCCACATCTAACTCCCTCTTAAATATAGCCAATGAACTGGCCTCAACTACCTTCTGTGGCAGAGAATTCCACAGACTCACCACTCTCTGTGTGAAAAAAATATCTTCTCATCTCGGTCTTAAAGGATTTCCCCCTTATCCTTAATCTGTGACCCCTTGTCCTGGACTTCCCCAACATTGGGAACAATCTTCCTGCATCTAGCCTGTCCAACCCCTTAAGAATTTGGTAAGTTTCTATAAGATCCCCCCTCAACCTCCTAAATTCTAGAGAGTATAAACCGAGGCTATCCAGTCTTTCTTCATAAGACAGTCCTGCCATCCCAGGAATCAGTCTGGTGAACCTTCTCTGCACTCCCTCTACGGCAATAATGTCCTTCCTCAGACATGATTGCAATCAAGCTATTTACAGTGTACAGATACATGATAAGTGAATAACGTTTAGTGCAAGGTAAAGTCCGATCAAGGATAGTCCGTGGGTCCTCAAAGAGGTCGATAGCCGTTCAGCATTGCTCTCTGGTTGTGGTAGTACGATTCAGTTTAGGGTCAGGGGACCATCACTGGGGAAGAGCAGCCAGTAGATCTGCTGCCTCACAACACCAGTGAGCATGTGCTGCGTATGTGGAGTTTGCATGTCCTCCCTGTGACCACAGAGTTTTCCTTCAATTCCTCTAGTTTACTCTCAGCTTCTAAGCCTACAAAGATGATAGCCTACAAAGAGTATAGGTGAACGACAAAATCTGGGAAGGATGGACAGTAATAGAACATAACACATAGAACAGTTCAGCACAGGAACAGGCCCTTCCACCCACAATGCCTGTGCCGAACATGATGCCAAGACCGACACTTATCCTAGATAGACACAAAATGCTGGAGTAACTCAGCGGGTCAGGCAGCATCTCTGGAGAAAACGAATTGGTGACATTTTGGGTCCGAACCATTCTTCAGACTGAGAGATAGAGAAATTCTCTATCAGTCTTAAGAGGTTCCGACCCGAAACATCACCTGTTCCTTTTCTCCAGAGATGCTGCTTGATCCGCTGAGTTACTCCAGCATTTTGTGTCTATCTTCGGTATAAACCAGCATCTGCAGTTCCTTCCCAATCATCACTTATCTACCTCAACATAACACATATCTCCCTATTGCCTGCATATCCACGTCCCGATCCAAAAGTCTATCAAATGCCACTAATGTACCTTCATCAGCCATGACTCCTGGCAGTGCATTCCAGGCACTCACCCCCCCTTCAGTGTAAAAAACTTACCCCAAGCATCTCCTTTAATCTGTTCTCCTCTAATTTTACGGCGATGCCCTCTAGTATTTTATTTGTCCATCCTGCGAAAAAGATTGTGACTGCCTACCTTATCTGTACCTCTCATATGGGAGAATAAAATGGTATTGAGGTAGGATTAGTGTCAATGGATGCTTGAAGGTTGGCACAGGTTTGATGGGCCGAAGGTCCTGTATCAATGCTGTATTGCTATACTACTCTAAGAAGTCTGTTCAGTTTGCCAGTCATGGTGGTACAGCGGCCGAGTTGCTGCCTTACAGCAAAATGCAGCGCCAGAGACCCGGGTTCGATCCTGACTACGGGTGCTGTCTGTATGGTGTTTGTACATTCTCCCCATGATCTGTGTGCGGTTTTCTCCGAAAACTTTGGTTTCCTCCCACACTCCAAAGACGTACAGGTTTGTAGATTAATTGGCTTGATTAAAATGTAAAATAGTCAAAGTTGCAAAAAATCTGAAGAAGGGTTCCGGCCCAAAAATGTCAAAGTTGCCGATATGCAGATTACTGCCCTGCCTACTACAAAATTCAGAAGGTTCGGAAGGAAGTCTTGATCTTGTAAAAGTACGTAAAATCATGAGGGTTATAGATCACTTGAGTCCCTCTGCAAAAAAGAGGAAATATGGCCTGGAACACGCAGAGAGCAAGAAATCATAAGGAAAATATCAGTCTTTAATCACCAAGGGCGACCTCAACTATACACTGACTCCCAACAGACAGTATACACACAAAGGGCATTGTGAGCAGTTTCGGGCCCCAAATCTGAGGAGGAACGTGCTGATGTTGGAGAGGGTCCAGAGGAGGTTAAGGAGAATGACCCCAGCAACGAGTGGGTCAACGTCTGATGAGCGTTTGATGACACAGGGCCTGTACTCGCTAGATGCTGGGAGGATCCTCATTGAAACTTAACGGAATACTGAAAGGCCTGGATAGAGTGGATGTGGAGAGGATGTTTCCGCTAGTGGGAAAATCTAGGACCAGAGGGCGCATCCTCAGAATAAAAGAATGTAACTTTAGAAAGGATGTGAGGAGAATTTCTTTAGTTAGAGGGTCGCGAATCTGTGGAATTCATTGCCACCGATGGCTATGGAGGTCAATTCATTGGGTGTTTTTACCACAGAGATTGACAGGTTTTTGACTAGTACGGGTGTCAGGGGTTAAGGGGAGATGGCAGGAGAATGGAGTTGAGAGATAGATCAGCCATGATTGAATGGTGGAGCAGGCATGATGGGCCGAATGACATAATTCTGCTCCTGTGACTTATGAACATATGTACATATGACATCAGGGTAAGGCTCAATAGTGCTAAGGTTGTATTTTCCTACTCAGAAACAGGCCCTTCGGCCCATCGAGTCCACGCCAACCAGTGATCCCCACACGCTTACACTATCCTACACACTCTATGGACAATTTACAATTTTTACCGAAGCCAATCAACCTACAAACCTTGTACATCTTTGGAGTGTGGGATGAAACCGGAGATCCGGGGCAAACCCACGCAGGTCACGGGGGGAGAACGTGTAAACTCCGTGCAGACAGCACACGTGGTCAGCATCGAACCCGGGTCTCAGGCGCTGTAAGGCAGCAACTCTGCCGCTGCGCTAAGGACCACGCGCGATGAATGGGCTGAAGGGCCTCAAAGGCTCTTTGCAATCGGCTGCTCTGAAATTAAAAATAAAATATGGAGGAAGATGGGAGGGGTGAAGAGAGAAGGGAGAGAAGATGGGAGGGGTGAAGAGAGAAGGGCTTTAAAATCTTTCTTCATACCATTGAGTATTTCTGACAGGCACAAATGCTTGTCAAGGGCTCTGCCCTTTGTTGAACTCAACAACCTTTATCTGCTTTTCATTAGGAAGAATTACAGACAGAGAAAATGTAAGGCCGAAAATATGAATGCGGCTTTGGAAAGCTGAACACAGGGGCTTGATGGTCACGGAGTACTTTTGTTGTAAGATATATTGGTCCAATGACAATGTTTTTTTATTAATTGGGAAGATACTATAATAATAAACGAACAGCACTCAAAGAACAGTCAATTAATTAATTAATGCCATCATGTCGTCCAATTATAGTTGCTCCAACAGACAGACAGGCTTTTATTTTTGCCGAAAATGTATCTGGTAACATCTGGACTATTGTATGTGCAATAAAGGTGTCCACCTCTTCTCATTTGCTTACCTGGTCAGATCTCTCTCTCTCTCTCTTCCTGTCTCTCTCTCACACACACACTCTCGTTCCCTCTCTCCCTCCCTCTCTCACACACACTCTGTCTCCCTCTCTCTCACTCTCTCTCACCCTCCCTTTTCCTCTCACACCCACACCCACTTTTTCCGCTCCCTCTCTCTCTCTTTCACACACACACACACACTCTCTCCCTCATCCTCTCATGCACAAATGCACTTTCAGTCATTTTTTCTCTCTCCCCTTCACTCACACTTTCTTTCCCTCATCCTCACTTTCACACTCTCTCGCCCCTTCTCTACCCCTCTCTCCAACGCTGTCATTCATTTGCTCTCTCGTTCACTCTCTCTTTTTATCCTCCTTTCTTCCTCTCTCTCTCTCTCTCTCTCTCTCTCTCTCTCTCTCTCTCTCTCTCTATTTCACTCTGTTTCTCTCTCTTCCTTTCTCTTTTTTTCTTTCTCGCTCCATTTCGGTCTCTCTTTCTCTCTTCCTTTCTTTCTCTCTCTCTCATTCTCTCTCTCTCTCCCCCTCTCTCTCTCATTCTCTCTCTCTCTCCCACTCTCCCCCTCTCTCTCTCATTCTCTCTCTCCCTCTCTCCCCCTCTCTCTCTCGCTCATTCTTTTACTGCTGAGGGCATGAAAGGCCCTCTTAAAGGTAAATAATTGAAATAATTAGTGCGATCGTCCAAGATTCGCCGGCTTCCCTTCAAGCTGGAGCTAAGGCCCTCTCCTTCTGTCACTGTACAAATTATCCCCATATGTTGATGTCCACCGTTTTCAGCTATGATTTATTCATTATGCGTTGGATCATGTGCCAAATGGCGGAGGCTCTTTTCCTCGACAATGGGGCAGCCCCGTTGAAGCAAATGCAGGAGTACAGATTATCTGGCCAATTAACCCTTTAAAGGTCAAGGTGCTGGATTTCACTGCTCAACTCGGTATGAATGTGTTGCCACTTTAACGCTTTCCTCCTGGCAGCAGATGCCAAACAAATTCTCAGAGCGGTTGTTAATTTAAATATTTTAAGAAGTGCAGCTGAGCGCTGGGAACGTGAATGAAGGATTTATATATTTTTTTAATTTCCTTTGTCCCCCTCATTTCCTGAAGGTTGGTGTTGGAGGGGAGATGGGGGGGAGAGGTTTGGGGTTAGGTCGTGAAAGGTTGGGCAGGTCATTCAGCCCAGATTCAAGTTCAAGTTCCAGTTGGCAGTTATTGTCCCTTAACCAATTAAGGTACAGTGAAGGTGCACATAAAAGCTGGAGAAACTCAGCGGGTGCAGCAGCGTCTATGGAGCGAAGGAAATAGGCAACGTTTCGGGCCGAAACCCTTCTTCAGAAAGTTCAGGTACAGTGAAATTTGAGTCAAAGACCTATACACGTAAACAGGACCTTTGGCTCAATTTGTCCAGGCCGACAGACCGAAGTTGCCATTCTGGCAAGTTGCTCTTTTATACCTGGCCCCATGGAGCCAACAGAGGCCCAGATTCCTCTAAATCCTTCCCAGCCATAGATCTGTCCAAATGACTTCTGAAAGTCATAATCGTATGACTCCTCCAGCAGCTTGTTCCAGACACGGCCAGTCCTCTGAGTGAAAATGTATCATCTGAGGTCTCTCTTAAACCTCTCTCCTTTCTCCATAAACCGAGCCATCTTCTTTTAGAATCCTCTACCCTGAGAGTGGTTACTTTATTAATCCTCCTTGTGATCTTGTACACCTCAATGAGGTCACTCCTCAGCCCTCTACATTTGCAAGAAAAGAAGTCCCAGCCTATCCAGACGCTCCCCATAACCCAAGGCCACAAGTCCTGGCAATATAAGTCCATGTTCATAAGTTATTGGATCAGAATTAGGCCATTTGGTCCATCAAGTCTACTCTGCCATTCAATCATGGCTGATCTATCTCTCCTTCCTAACCCCATTCTCCTGCCTTCTCCCCATAACCCTGACACCCATACTAATCAAGAATCTGTCAATCTGTGCCTTAGAAATATCCACAGACTTGGCCGCCGCAGTGGTCAGTGTGCATCTTTTCTGCCTCCTTTTTCAACGGAATGACTTCCTTCCTACAATTGGTCTCACCGACGACTTGTACAGCTGTGCCATGATGTTCCGACTTTTGTACTCAAGACCCTTCCCAACGAAGGCGCATGCTCCAAGCACATTCCTCACCACCCTGCCCATCTGACTCACAACTCACAGCTCTCCAGCGCTCCACCACCAACTGTGTAAGTCCTGTCCTGGTTTGACTTATCACAGTGTCAGAGTGTAGACATCTACGCATACTTTGGCCTTGCTACTTATCTCATCCAGCTGGTTACCAGCCACGTTCCAGCAGAGCAGTGAACCATGAGGGGCACCACAACGAGATCATGTCCTCAACCAATCCTCGACAGTAGGTGATGAAGTATAAGCTAAACCAAGGAGGCAGAAAATAATGTTGGTGCCTTTGTCATTTCCCTGACTGGCATGTTTAGTTTAGTTTACGGACTGTTTCCCCGGGACGCATTCAGAGACCGGCATCGAGCGCTGCTGGAAGGTCATCAACTCAGTGAAAGACTCTCTTTGGTCCGCCCGAGTTTTGTTGACCTCCCAGCGGAGTGGGATGTCCGTCGGGGAATGTTCCCGATTGTCACGCTGCAGACTGCGGGAGTACGTGCTGAGGGACGCACTGAAGCTCGGTGCAGCCAACACCAAGGCTCGGTGGGGGAGGACCACAGTCTAGGGTCCTTCCGCTGCTGGACATGGGGGGCAGGGTGCGGTGGAGACGCCCCTCAAAATAAGGGAAGGGATTCCGCCCCAGTGGGCCACATGAGTGGCAAGAATGTTTGTATAGGCTCTGAGAATGTCGGATGAATTTTTTGCACAGTTCCTGTATTGTATATGTATAGTTCTTGAATAAAGTCTATTTTGAAATTTAAAAAAAAAGTTTAATTTAGTTTTGAGATACAGCGCGGATCCACCGAGTCCGCGCCGACCAGCGATCCCCGCACACTAACACTATCCAACACCATACTAAGGGCAATTTACAATTATACCAAGACAATTAATCTACAAACCTTTACATCTTTGGAGTGTGGGAGGAAACCAGAGCACCCAGAGAAAACCCATGCAGGTCTCCGGGAGAACATACAGACTCCCTTCAGACAGCTCCCGTAGTCAGGATCGAACCCGGCCCTCTGGCGGCGTAAGGCAGCAACTCCACTGCTGCGCCACTGTGCCACCCAAATGTCATAGACTCCAGAAACTATTTGGCATTGAAACAAGCCGTCCAGCCCATCACGGCCATCAGGACCATCAAGAAACCACTTACGTTAAGCCCTTTTGCCAGCAATTGGATCATAGCCCTCAATACCTTGGCTATTCAACTGCTCATCGAAATAGCTCTTAAATGTTGTTTGAGTTCCTCTCTCCACCACCTCCTCAGGCAGTTTGTATTCCAGGTTGCAATCGCTCCTTGTGTTAAGAAGTTCTTGTTCAGATCCCCCTCTTAATCACTTACCCATAGATAGAGTGGATGTGGAAAGGATGTTTCCGCTGATGGGAGAGTCCAGGACCAGAGGTCGTAGCCTCAGAATTAAAGGGCGCTCTTTCAGAACGGAGGTGAGGAGGAACTTCTTTAGTCAGAGGGTAGTTAATCTGTGGAACTCGTTGCCACAGAGGGCTGTGGAGGCCAAGTCAGTGGAGACTTTCAAGGCAGAGATAGACAAATTTGTGATTAGAACGGGTGTCAAGGGGTTATGGCGAGGAGGCAGGTAAATGGGATCAGGGGGCCGAGATCACTCATGATTGAATGAAGGGGTAGACTCGATGGGCCGAATGGCCCAACTCTACACCTATAACTCGTAAATCTGCGCTGAACAGGTTTGATGGGGTTGGTAGACTTTTCCCCTGGGTTTTGTACATAGGTTGCACCTGCCTCGCACAGCACATTGCACTGAACCCTGGAGTGTGCCAGTCAGTAGCACTCGGGTAAGAGCGTTACCTTTTCCCGAATGTGCCTCGATTCGGAGCCGCGGCCGTATCCCGACGGCAGGAACCAGGAACCGGCCGAGAGAGGGAGGTGACGGAGAGGAGGTTGGAGGGAGTTGGCAGCGAATGCTGGACCAAGCTCTAGGTGAGAAAAAAACGGTGGTGGCACGTGCGGCACGGTGGAGCAGCGGTAGAGTTGCTGCCTTGCAGCGGGAGACCCGGGTTCGATCCCGACCACGAGTACTGTCTGTACGGAGTTTATACGTTCTCCCCGTGACCTTGTGGGTTTTCTCCGAGATCTTCGGTTTCCTCCCACATTCCAAACACGTTCGGGTTTGTAGGCTAATTGGCTTGGTATAAATGTAAATTGTCCTTCGTGTGTGTGGGATAGTGTTAATGTGCGGGGATTCTATGTTTCTATGGGTTATTGATTGGGGATGATCAGCCATGATCACAATGAATGGCGGTGCTGGCTCGAAGGGCCAAATGACCTCCTCCTGCACCTATTTTCTATGTTTCTATGACTGGTCAGTGTGGATACAGTGCATCTCAAAATTAAACCACACTAACCTGGGTGGGTGGGGGGGGGTGAGGAGGATAGGCGGGGGCTTACCTTCCATGCCCTCATAGTCAGCTGTGGGAGCCCCCACAGGGGAACAAGGGCTGAAGAGGCCCATGCAAAGAGAAGGATGATGGTTCACGAGACGATCGGAATGGAGGCGACGTCTACAATGGACGTATGTAGCCAGCTGCAGCTGGAACTGTAAAATGGCACCAACATGGCACCTCTTGCATATGGACTCAGTGGGCTGTTCTGTGCATTCTGTACTGACCATGGGCTTGTGCCTATGTATGGTGATACTCATGCTGAGCTGTGTACAAAAAAAAAGTGGGGAGGGTGTGTGGAACGAGCTGCCGGAGGAGGTAGTTGAGGTCGGGTCTATCGCAACATTTAAGATGCAATTATACAGGTAAACATAGAAAAGAGGTGAAGAAGTAGGCCATTCGGCCCTTCGAGCCAGGAGCTTGTGCTATCCATGGTACATGGATAGGACGGGTTTGGAGGGATATGATATGGGCCCAACGCAGGCAAGTAGGACTCGCGTTGCTGGGACATGTTGTCGGTGTGGGCAAGTTGGGCCGAAGGGCCTGTTTCTACACTCTATGACACGGTACCTTGGTGCAGGTGATAGTAAAGAAACCATTGGAACTATTGAAAGGCAAAGTGGGTCAGATAAAGCCTCCAGTTTGTTGATTTCCACAACCAGCCAAGGCTGTGAAACTTTCCAAGGCAGTTTCACAAGAAGCTGATGAAACGTAAAGAGTTAGATAATTCCCAAAACAAAAGAGAAAGGGGAAAATAAACACAAGAACATATGTAGATCTTACCAACGGTTACTTGACATCCGTCCAAACGTATGTCACAGTGCACAGAAGGAGTTGCTATATAAAGCTTTGCTGTGAAACATGCCCCCTAGTTATTATAGATCAGCTGGTTCTATTGTTCAAGAAATAAAATAAGCAATAAAATGCAAAAACTAACAACATTTTCAGCACAGCTTACAGCCAGGAGGGCTGTACAATACCAGCTAAGGTTAATATAGGAATTGCACATGCAGGGTTATGCTAAAAATAGACACAAAATGCTGGAGTAACTCAGCAGATCGGGCAGCATCTCTGGATAAAATGGATAGGTGACGTTTCTGATCAAAACCGAGTTAGCAGAAGGGTCATGACCTTGAACGGTTTTCTCCTTCAGTTGCCTCTCAGACTGAAGAATGTTCCCAACCAGAAACACCACCCATTCCTTCTCTCCAGAGGTGCTGCCTGTCCCGCTGAGTTACTCCAGCGTTTTGTGTCCATCTATAGTAATGGATTGTGTGGGAAGGAACTGCAGGTGCTGGCCTGCACCGAAGATAGACACAAAATGCTGGAGTAACTCAGCGGGACAGGCAGCATCTCTGGAGAGATGGAATGGGTGACATTTCGGGTCGGGAACATTTTTCAGTCTGAGAGCCAACTGAAGGGTCTCGACCCGAAACGCCACCCATTTCTTCTCTCCAGAGTTGCTGCCTGTCCCGCTGAGTTACTCCAGCATTTTGTGTCAATCCATAGTTAGGGAATTGTTTGATAAGTTTGTTACTTTTAATGACATAAAGAGAGGTAGGAAATATGCCTGAGGAGAGGAAGATGATATTCTTGAAGAGTCTGCGCTCCTGGGGAGAATGTAATACCATCTGAAGAATGGTTTCAACCTAAAAACATCACTTGTCCCTTCTCTCCAGAGATGCTGCCTGACCCGCTGAGTTACTCCAGCATTTTGTATCTATCTTGAGCATTGTAATACAGAGCTGTGATCCAGCACATTAAAATGGTGAAAGTGCCAGTATGATGAACATATTGCTATTGTTTCAAGATCTCTCCTGGATCTTCAATTCACCAGCATTCTTGACACTTGAATCGTTCAAATCACATAATCTTCGAGCTGTTTCTGTGGAAAGGAACTGCAGATGCTGGTTTATATCAAAGATAGACACAAAGTGCTGGAGTGACTCAGCGGGTCAGGCAGCAACTCTGGAGAAAAAGACGAATACACACATCGGGACATTTTTTTACAACTTAACGAAGCCAATTAACCTACAAACCTGTACATCTTTGGAGTGTGGGAGGAAACCGGAGCACCCGGAGAAAACCCAACGTGCGTCACGGGGAGAACGTACAAACTCCGTGCAGACGGCACCCGTAGTCAGGATCGAACCCGGATCTCTGGCGCTGTAAGGCAGCAACACTACCACTGCACCACCATGCCTTCCTTGTATTGTGATTCCTCTACCAATACCAAGCTTTTGAAAATCTCCTGCCCGGCATCTTAACGAGCAACCTGAAAATCACATCTCTTCTGCACTGCTGAGAAATCTCGATTCCTCACGCCAACCTTTCCTGTCTGCTTGTAAAGTGAGTTTGGAAGGTATTCTCAACTGCAGATCACTCTAATCACACCTTGCTAGGAAGCACATTGAAATTCCAACAAAGCTCATTCTGTGAAGGTCTCTAACAGTCGGGAGGAAGGGCACAATCTCATCTCATCAATCTGGTCTGAATGATAAACCATGACACTAATAACCCATTGAGCTAGCCAATCCCTCATTTATATTATTAAGCCAACCTTTGGGCGCAGCAGTAGAGTTGCTGTCTTACAGTGCCAGAGACCTGGGTTCGATATTGACTGTGGGTGCTGTCTGTACGGAGTTTGTACGTTCTCCCCGTGACCGTGTGGGTTTTGCCTGGGGCATCACTTTCCACATCCCAAGGATGTGCAGGTTTGTAGGTTAATTGGCATCTGTAAACATTGTCCCTACTGTGTAGGATGGAACTAGTGTTAGAGTGATTACTGGTTGGTGCGGAATCAGTGGGCCGAAGGGCCTGTTTCCACACTACATCTCTAAACTAAACTCAACTAAGCAAATACTATATACTCGTTCCTGGGAAACCAGAGCATATGGCATTTCACTCCTGCCATCGTGAAGAAGGTATATGTCTGAAAACTGTCATGTTCAGGGTCAGGAGCATCTTCTTCCCAGCGACCATCAGCCTATTGAACACTACGTACTCCATCTAAACTCCTAACTAGGAACAGCCTTGGTTGCACTAGCTTTGTTGGTTGCACTATATATACTTTTAAATTTATTGAACTTTGTTAATGTTTATTACATTGTGGATTGAGTATTGTGTTTACAAACATGGTGTGCAGCTACAAGTAAGAATTTAATTTTTCCGTTTCTGAAAATATGAATGAATGAATATGAATGAATGAATTAATTAATCAATACTTTATTGTCAGTTGTGACAAGTCAGCGTGAAATTCTTTCCCTGCATATCCAAGGTATGCAAATATTCGCCACATAAAGGACGCTGACGATAAAACACTCTTGACTCTTGACCTCTTGCCAGTGAATTCTAGGGAAGCCTGGTGTTTGCTATAGCAAAAATTCGAGGAACAAAACTGGACCTGAAGCAGTGCCCGTCCTTTGTTGTCTGCACTGAGCGTGGCATGTACACGTCGATATGTTAACCGTATTGCCACACTCAGTTGATGCAACACTGCGAGCAGCTTTGGGCTCCTTATCTGAGGAAGGGTGCCCAGTGGTGCGTTGGAGCGCATCAAGAGGAGGTTTACGAGAATTATTCCGGGGACAATTGGTTTAACGTATTGGAAGTGTTTGATGGCTCTGGGACTGTACTCGCTGGACTTTGCAAGAATGAGAAGGGATCTCATTGAACCGACTGAATAATGAAAGACCGAGAGAGCGTGGATGTGGGGAGGATGTTTCCAATAGTGGGAGAGTCCAGGACCTGAGGGCACTGCCTCAGAATAAAAGGGCATACCATTAGAACGGAGATGAGGAGGGATGTCTTTAGTCAGACATAGAAACAGAAACATAGGAAATAGGTGCAGGTGTAGGCTATTCAGCCCTTCGAGCCTGCACCGCCATTCAATATGATCATGGCTGATCATCCAACTCAGTATCCTGTACCTGCCTTCTCTCCATACCCCCTGATCCCTTTAGCCACAAGGGCCACATCTAACTCCCTCTTAAATATAGCCAATGAACTGGCCTCAACTATCTTCTGTGGCAGAGAATAGTAAGATTGAACGAGAACTTACCAGTTCGAAGGTTGATCTTTATTTTATGAGGAGTCGAAGTGAGGGATTTCGTGAAGAGCCCGCCGGCGCGCATGCTCGACATACTTCAAAGTAGCGGCGTGGAATCACAGAACCAACAATAGAAATGACTTCGCATAGTATGATTGAATTGACTAAGATTACCAGATGAAGGTGATTGAGGGTTGGGCGAGGAGGGCACGAAATCCCTCACTTCGACTCCTCATAAAATAAAGATCAACCTTCGAACTGGTAAGTTCTCGTTCAATCTTACTATTTCATTTCGGAGTCACGTGAGTGACTTCGTGAAGACTTCAAAGCTTCTGTGATTACACGCCCTGGACCACGTCCATGCTGACACACCACTACCAGGGATGGATGGGAGGAACAAACTTGCTCAATAGTTCATACTGCAAAACAAGAGCATATTTATTAATAACAAATCAAAAACCCCTCATGCGGGGACATCTCCACGTTCTTGACCTGCATTCAGCACGGCTTCTGCGAACTGTAGAGGAGCAGCAACAGGCTTGTTATAAAAACGCTGGAACACAGCTTCATTCGCCCATCCTGCGGTGGCGAGAATTTGGTCCATGGGCACCTCCATGACCCTCGCCGCTGACGTCGATGCAGCCCTGGTGGAATGAGACTTGAACACATTAGTGTCGATACCTGACTTACCCAAGACGACTCGAAGCCACCTGGATATCGTCTGGACTGTCACTCGATGATGAGGTCTCTTATGAGTGACAAGCAGGTATCTCTCCATTCCTCTGATGCGTGCCGTCACCTTGACATAGTGGCGGATATGTGAGGCTAAACATAGCCTAGCATCTGCGGGGTATGCCGGGAACTTCAGCTGCAGCCCTGTGCACCCAGGTCTATGCTGCTTTAGTAGCTCGTCAATGAAAAAGACTACTTCTGTAGGGGTAGATATCATTCTGTCGACACGAAGTTTGTGTAGTGTCTGTACCCTCTGAGCTGAAGTCAGCGCTAGTAACATCACCAGCTTCATGGTGAGTTGGTCCAGTTGGAGCCCTTCCATGGGAGACCACGTCCTGAGCAGGGTTAATACGTCCCTGATATCCCAGGTGATATTATAGTGTGGTGTAGGCGGATTCATATTGAATATACCCCGCATGAGTCTGGACACTAGCCTGTTGGATCCTACCCCAATCTTGAGGTAGAATGATAGCGCACTTCTGGCGCTGTTGATGGCACTGTAACTTAAGTGTTCATCATGGTGCAACCCCGCGAGGAATTCCAGGACGTCGGTTATTGTCACGTCATCGTACGTGATGCGAGAGCGGCTGCAGTAGGCTTCCCACTTCTTAATATGCGAGCGGTATCTTCGCCTTGTGGACTCTCGACACGACGCCCCGATGGTATCCATGGTCCGAGCCGAGAGGCCGTATTGGACTAACGGCCTGTTCAGAACCTGCAAGCCAACAAATTTAAATAGCCATGGCAGGGATGTGGCTCCCCTGAGACAGGGTGAGTAACCAATTGTGGGCAACCCTTCAAAAGGACCCAAGGTTCGTTGAGCATGTCAAAGACCACCGGATACCAAGGCTGTGTGGGCCAGTCGGGTATAATAAGGATACCCTTGGAAGCATCTGCCTGAATCTTTCGCAATACCCGACTGATGAGGCAAAACGGAGGGAAGGCATAGAAAAACCAATTCCCCCAGTCCAGCGAGAATGCATCTAGCGCTATTGCCCCAGGATCTGGTTCCCATGAAACGTAGGCTGGTACCTGATGGTTCAACCGTGACGCAAAAAGGTCAATGTCCGGTTTACCAAATTTGGCTGTGACTTTAGAAAAAATCTCAGGATGCAACATCCATTCAATGTTGTCATTAAATTTGCGTGACCTGGTGTCCGCCACAGTATTAAGCTCACCTGGCAAATATGTAGCTGAAATCCAAATGTCTCTTTGAACACACCAGAGCCAAATTGAGTTAGCCAATTTGTCACACGAAACTGACCTGGTACCACCCATATGGTTTAAATATGCCACAGCTGTGGTGTTGTCTATTTGGAGATGGACGTGTGCTCCAACAAGCTTGGAACAATATGCACGAAGTCCGTGGAATGCTGCCAGCAACTCCAAATAGTTAATCCCTTGAGTCAACAACATCGATGCCTCAAGGGTGTCCCATCTGCCCCCACAACTAGAGCAATTATCAGTAGCTCCCCAGCCATTGGAGCTTGCATCAGTCTGTAAATATACCACCGGATTAGCCTCCCTAACAGGCTTAAATGAGTTGCTAATGTGACACACCCACCATTGCAACTCAGTTATCGCTTCGGACGGCAGCTGCATTGATCGATGGTAATGACCAGCGTTCCGTTTTAACGCAGTAATTTTAGCTCTTTGCAAATTCTGATAATGCAAAGGTCCATATCGTGCTGCCGGAAAACAATTGCAGGGTGTGGCCCACAATAAAGACATCATCTAAATAGGCCATAACTATATGATGTCGTTGTCTCAAATAAGCCATGATTGGCTTCACCAATTTAGTGAACAATCTAGGGGCTGTAGTGAGCCCATTAGGCAAAGCCTTATACTGCCAAAGTTGCCCCATCCAGATAAATTTCAAAAACCTTCTATCATATTTCTGGATGGATACTGAATAATATGCATCCCTCAAATCAATGCATGCCATAAAGCAGCCATGAGAAATCAATGATTTGGCTGTTTCAAACGTATCCATTTTAAAATGAGTATATGTTACAAACGTATTCAAACGGGTTAGATCAATAATGACACGACAGCCTCCATCCTTCTTAGGTCTAGTAAATATGTTCGAAACAAATTCAATTGGCTCATGCACCGTTTTCTCAATCACACCCTTCTGTTCCAGACTTAAAATTTCCTTATAACCTGCTGCCTGTTCTGCAGCAGACAATTTGAACGTACGACCAGGCATGTGCTGGGATGGAGGAATGTCGCCATTAATAAACTCAATTTTATGCCCCTGAATATTCCGCAACACATACTCATCACCAGTAAAATTACCCCATGCATCCAAAAACAACCGTAAACGACCACCAACATGGGAAGTTAAACAGAGAGAAAAAAGAGAACCAGACCCCCTCACCTCCGTGGTTACCGGCGGTCCTTGACACGTGTGGGTGGCCGTGGAGGTGCTGGGTTGGCTTGAGGGCGCGGCGTCTTCGATTTCCACAAAGGTCTCTGCCGACCCTGTCCTAAAAAAGACCCTTGGTGCTGGTTCTGGTGCTGTTGTCGTTGTGGAGCTAGAGGGTGAGTCCTCGTCGAGGCACTGGCCGACCCTCGTGAGCGAATGTATGGAGCTTTTGAGCCTGACGGTGTGGGGGCACTCTGAGAGCGCATGATCCCCACCGTTTTGGCTTGTTCGTCAAGCTCTTTGACGCTCTTCGAGAGGTCCTCACCAAAGACCTGACGGGGCGGCGGCGGCGGCGGTGGTTTGCACAATTCTGCAAACTTCGGGTTGAGTGCTGGGCGGATGCTGTTTTTGCGAAACCCGTTGATTTCGTGCTGGGTCGCGCACAATAAGGCCAGAGCATCTTCCTGGTCCAAATTCAGTTCGTCCCCGTCCACCGACCGCGCAAAGGCGGTAATACCGGCCGTGAGGAGTTTCAGGATCCGCTGCAATTTTAGCTCCTGTTGACGGATAGCCGCACTGATGTTGCCCCATATTGGCGTATTGACCACAGGCACGTTGAGGGAGTTGCAGTTTGATGGAGCCTTGTGACGGCTCATAGCCTGGATGAGGACTTCTTCCTGCAGCACCTGATTATTAAGAAAGTCCACTGTGGCTGCCAGCTTTGTATTTAGAGGAAGACCAGCCGTATGTGGGGCCGCGAATTTGGTCGCCACATCCAAGAGTTCCTCCGCTGGCACCTCCAACGGAGGTGGTACGGGATCCACCAGAACCTCCTCCTCCTGCTGCTCCAGGCTGATAGTAGATGTTGGTGAAGACGCCCTGTGCCTGTTGCTGCCCTGCTGTTGTTGACGTTGAAGCAGGAGCTCCAGCAGCCGCTCCATACGGTCAATACGCCCTTCACCCTGAACACTCAGGTGGTCGGAGTCCTCCGGCTCTGAAAAGAAAACCGGGCTCCTGTCATAGGCCCGCACCTCGTCGAGGCCCTGCCGGTGCCGGTAGTTGTCGCTAACAGCCGCCGAGGCGAAACTGCGCGATTCCTGCGCGGGCGTGTTCAACCGCCTCCGTTTAGCGGGAGCTGAAGCCGCTGCCACTAAGGGCACTTGCGGCGACGTGTCGGCACCAGCCGAAGCATGGCTGCCTGGGGCCCGCGCAGTCTTGCCGGCTGCCCACATCGTGGACGTTGCCGACGCATGGTCTCGCCCACCCATCCATGGGGGGCTCGGCGACCGTGACGAGACCCGACTCGACCGACCCGTCCCGGCGTCGAGAGTCGGGGTGTGCCGGCTGGACCTCACAGCCGCCCCGGGTCTCGCCCTGGAACCTGACCGCTCCTCCGCGATAGGCAATGCCTTAGCCCTAACAGGGTTAGGCTTCTGGGCTCCTGCCCTCCCCCTTCTCGGAGGGCTGAGTGGAACAGGCCGTGCAACGGCACGTGCCCTGCTCGAGGTCGCCAGCGAGCCTGCTGACGACCTGACTGCCATGGCAGGGTCCCCCTGCTCTGGCGGCACACCACACTCCTCCTCGTCGAACTCCTCCGAGCTGTGGTGTGCTGGCGGATCTGGACCTGTGAACACAGGGCTTACCCACATCTCCGCCTGAGTCCCGGCCTGCGCTGCAGGTACTGCCGATGGTAAAGGCCCCGGAACTGTTGACCGGCGAACTCGTCCTGACGTCCTCCGGCCCTTCGAACTCCCATCCATGTCCTTGCTGCAAGACATAATCAGACAACAAGGACAACCAACTAAAGGTAGAATACTTACCTCCGTGGCCCCTTATGAAGGGCTGGCGAGGAGCGCGCTCCACCGCCAGCCGTCGCAGCAACGCGTTACGACGATATGTCGAGCATGCGCGCCGGCGGGCTCTTCACGAAGTCACTCACGTGACTCCGAAATGAAATTCCAGAGACTCACCACTCTCTGTGTGGAAAAGATAGTTTTCCTCATCTTGGTCCTAAAGGAATTCCCCCTTATCCTTAGACTGTGACCCCTTGTTCTGGACCTCCCCAACATCAGGAACAATCTTCCTGCATCTAGCCTATCCAACCCCTTAAGAATTTTGTACGTTTCTATAAGATCCCCCCTCAGTCTTCTAAATTCTAGCGAGTACAAGCCAAGTCTATCCAGTCTTTCCTCATATGAAAGTCCTGACATAGCAGGAATCAGTCTGGTAAACCTTCTCTGCACCCCCTCTATGGCAAGAATGTCTTTTCTCAGATTTGGAGACCAAAACTGTACGCAATACTCCAGGTGTGGTCTCACCAAAACCCTGTACAACTGCAGTAGAACCTCCCTGCTCCTATACCTAAATCCTTTCGCTATGAATGCTAACATACCATTCGCTTTCTTCACAGCCTGCTGCACCTGCATGCCTACTTTCAATGATTGGTGTACCATGACACCTAAGTCTCGTTGCATCTCCCCTTTTCCTAATTTGCCACCATTCAGATAATAGTCTACCCTCCTGTTTTTGCCACCAAAGTGGATACCCTCACATTTATCCACATTATACTGCATCCGCCATGCATTTGCCCACTCACCCAGCCTATCCGTCACCTTGCAGTCTCCTAGCATCCTCCTCACAGCTAACACTGCCCCACAGCTTAGTGTCATCTGCAAACTTGGAGATATTGCCTTCAATTCCTTCATCCAGATCATTAATATATATTGTAAATAGCTGGGGTCCCAGCACTGAACCTTGCAGAACCCCACTAGTCACTGCCAGCCATTGTGAAAAGGACCCGTTTACTCTTTTGTGACATCTCTAGGAGATTGGGGGGGGAGGTGCTGTGGGGGTGGGGCGAGCAGTCAGAGGATATTAACATAGGAACATAGAAAATAGGTGCAGGAGTAGGCCATTTGGCCCTTCGAGCCAGCACCGCCATTCAATATGATCATGGCTGATCATCTAAAATCAGTATCCCATTCCTGCTTTCTCCCCATGTCCCTTGGTTCCATTAGCCCTGAGTGCTATATCTAACTCTCTTTTGAAAACATCCAGTGAAGTGGCCTCCACTGCCTTCTGTGGCGGAGAATTCCGCAGATTCTCATCTCTTCTAATGGTGAAAAAGTGCTTTTCCTCATCTCAGTCCTAAATGGCCTACCCCTTTATTCTTAAGAACTGCCAGTTAAAAATAGCAAGAGAGTTTAATCCAGGGCTCCAAGATCATGGAGGCAGAAACCTTCTTGAACAAAGAAGGCACTGGGCCCATTTGATTTCACGTTACCAGCCTGAGTGGTTGGGCGCTGCAGTGGCGCCCAGCTGTTCCTTAAATGAGCTTAGCGTCACCTTCCCAACCACTGCTCCTCGTCTCGCTTCCAATGTCCTACTGCGCGCCTTCTGCCAGGCTGCCTATAAGCAAGCCTGGTGGAGGGGTAGGGAGCGGAGGGGAGGGGTGGATGATGGTTTATCTACATCCCACGGTACTTTGAAAGGAGACCGAGCAGCGGAGGGGGGGGGGGGGGGATTCCGAGGCGTTTAATTACGTGACAGGGAGGAACTGGACACGATCGCAATTGGGCTTTCATCCCGATGGCTCGTTTCTCCCATACCTGATCTCAGAGGGGAGGTGAGAAGCTTGGGGTCAGGTCCAAGAAGCACGACTGTTTTGTTACTTTCATGCTTCAATCCATCCGGCGTCTTGCCCGGAGCCAGCTGTGGTTCATTTGGCTGACATTGGGCAGAGTTGAAAGGAACTCGGTCGGGTCAAGGGCAAGGCCTGAAGAGCTGGATGCCAACTCACCAAATGCCTGGTGCCATCCAGGGGGTTGGGGGTGGCAAGAGGTTCCTCTCTGAGCACCGGCGTCTAATCCCCAACTTCATTATGTCTCGCTACTTGGCAGCGTTCTCTGTGGAGGCCGGTGGGTTCTGAAGTAAAAACCTTCCTTGCTTCATTTTCACACATTAAGATCCATTATTTTTCATGCTCGCTGTTAAAAACAACAGCTGAGAAATGAAATTGTTTTGCCAGAGACTGCAGCAAACTCCCAGGGTAAAAATAACCAAAGATTGAAGAACTCGGAAATAACAAGACAAATTTCAATTTGACGTCGACTTGATGAAAAAAATGATTGCGATCTTGCACAAAATAAAAAACATCTATTATTTCTACAGGGGAACGCGAGTTTTATATTGTGTTAATTTGCTTAAGATGGTAACCAATCTTGTAGCTTTTTCTCTACCGTCTCATCAATAATCTGGTAAGATTGTGGACTCAGGAGGGTGACTATGAAGGAACACTTCACATCAGGGTTTTCTGATCAAGGACAAATGGAAATTTGTAGTCAATTCCCATTTCTATGTGCTCTTTCCCAATGAACAAAGCCATCAGCAAACTGCAAAGTCATGTAATGATCTCTTCAGACTTAATGTGCTTTCCCAAACTTTCTGGAGAGCTAATGGAGCAATTAACTATTCTGTGTCACGTGAGTTCTGTTTTCACACAGAAAGTGGTGAGTCTCTGGAATTCTCTGCCACAGAAGGTAGTTGAGGCCAGTGCATTGGCTATATTTAAGAGGGAGTTAGATGCGGCCCTTTTGGCTGAAGTGATCAGGGGGTATGGAGAGAAGGCAGGTACAGGATACAGAGTTGGATGATCAGCCATGATCATATTGAATGGCGGTGCAGGCTCGAAGGGCCAAATGGCCTACTCCTGCAACCTATTTTCTATGTTTCTATATGTGAGTGAAAAAGGTATGATACATGCAAGCCTACACTCACACTCGTGTACACCTGCATGCCACATGCATGTGCACACACACACACATGCATGCATGCACAAATGCATGAGAACAAATATAGCCATATAAAAACACACAGGCATCCAGGCACACAGACACACATACACACGCACAAACACGCATGCATCCACACAGACGTTCTCCCTTTCACACGTGAGTAACCATTGATGCTATGCGTCTGAAGAAAGGTCTCAACCCTAAAACGTCACCCATTCCTTCACTCCAGAGACACTGCCCCCAGCATTGTGTGTCTATCTTCGATGCTCGGAATGTTAGGATTTGGCATTCACGAGCACTTCAAGATCTCACAAATGCATCCTTTATTCTTACAAACGCCGTTTTAAAGTATTCACGAAGAACTCGATGGATTATAAGACCCCCACCGCTGAACGTCTTCCACAAAAAGATGAAAACTCTGGCGGATGAAATTCTGAAGTGGAAATTAATTGTCTCGAGGCGCAAAGGGAGTGGAAACCGCTGAGTGGATTGGATGGGAAACCCGCCTTGGATGACCTTGGGGCGATACAGTGACAGAGCAGTAGAGTCGTTGCCTTACAGCGCTTACAGCGCTTACAGCGCCGGGGCCTCGGGTTCAATCCCGACTACGGGTGCTGCCTGAATGGAGTTTGTACATTCTCTCCGTGACCTCTGTGGGTTTTCTCCGAGATCTTCGGTTTCCTCCCGCACTCCATAGACGTACTGGTTTGTAGGTTAATTAGCTTGGTATAAATGTAAAATTGTCCCTAGTGTGTGCAGTATGGTGCTGGTGTGCGGGGATCGCTGGTCGGTGCGGACTCGGTGGGCCGAGGGGCCTGTTTCAGCGCTGTGCCTCTAAACTAAACTAATAGCCCTGTCCCACGGTGCGAGTTCATTCAAGTGCTCTCCCCAGTTTAAAAAAAATCAAACTCGTGGTAAGCACGGAGAATGAACATCGCGGGTACGTCAGAGTTCGGGGACGTCTCTTAGCGGCTCGTAGCGCTAACGGCAGGCACTCAGGAAGACTCGCTAACGGCAGGTAACCTCGGGAAGACTCTTGAAGATTTTTCAACATGTTGAAAAATTTCCACGAGAGCCCCGAGTACCGACGAGCGGTCATTACCGTAAATCTCCGAGTTTGAATCAGGGCAAACTCGGGAGAGCTCTTGGAATGAACTCGTACCGTGTGACAGGGCTTTAAAGCTAGACTCAACGGTTCAGACTGCCTTCAGGACCTCCCATTCAGAGAGAAAGCATTAACGGTGTGGTGTTCTACTCCACTATGTTCTCCACTGTCGTATGGCAGCTAGTACATGGTGGGCCAAGTGGCTGCCTTCCATGTCATAAATCTCTCTGCTTCTATGAGACAGTAATGGGCCAGTCATGTGTTGACACTGATGGTATGAGGGTTGTGAACAGAGGGTGCTGCATGTAATGAGGAACAGGGGTACTTTTACAGTCTGCAGTGGTGCAGAACATGTCAACATTGAATGTTTTGAGAAGTGCGAGTCAAAGCGAATGAAATAATTTATATTAAGTTTAGTTCCGTGTACACCGCAGAAACAGGACCTTCTGCCAAACAAGTCCGCGGCAAACAGCGATCCCCGCGCACTAGCACTATCCTACAAAAATTGGGACAATTTACAATTTATTTTTTTTACTGAGCCAAATTCACCTGAAACCTGTACGTCTTTGGAGTGCGGGAGGAAACTGGAGCACCCAGAGAAAACCCACGCAGGTCACGGGGAGAATGTATAAATTCCATACTGGCAGCACCCTGTAGTCAGGATCGAACCCGTGTCTCTGGCACAGTGTTGCTCAGTTCTGTATAATTTTGTTTTTAGCTTATGTACCATCAATGGCACTGACACTAGGCAATAGACAACAGGTGCAGGAGTAGGCCAATCAGCCCTTCGAGCCAGCACCGCCATTCAATGCGATCATGGCTGATCATCCCCATTCAGTACCCCGTTCCTGCCTTCTCCCCATATCCCCTGACTCCGCTATTTTTAAGAGCCCAATCTAGCTCTCTCTTTAAAGCATCCAGAGAACCTGCCTCAGCAGCCCTCTGAGGCAGAGAATTCCACAGACTCACCACTCTCTGTGAGAAAAAGTGTTTCCTCGTCTCCGTTCTAAATAGAAACATAGAAACATAGAAATTAGGTGCAGGAGGAGGCCATTCGGCCCTTGGAGCCTGCACCGCCATTCAATATGATCATGGCTGATCATCCAACTCAGTATCCCGTACCTGCCTTCTCTCCATACCCTCTGATCCCCTTAGCCACAAGGGCCACATCTAACTCCCTCTTAAATATAGCCAATTAACTGGCCTCAACTACCCTCTGTGGCAGAGAGTTCCAGAGACCCACCACTGTGTGTGAAAAAAAGTCCTTCTCATCTCAGTCCTAAAAGATTTCCCCCTTATCCTTAAGCTGTGACCCCTTGTCCTGGACTTCCCCAACATCGGGAACAATCTTCCTGCATCTAGCCTGTCCAACCCCTTAAGAATTTTGTAAGTTTCTGTAAGATCCCCTCTCAATCTTCTAAATTCTAGAGAGTATAAACCGAGTCTATCCAGTCGTTCTTCATAAGACAGTCCTGACATCCCAGGAATCAGTCTGGTGAACCTTCTCTGCACTCCCTCTATGACAATAATGTCCTTCCTCAGATTTGGAGACCAGAACTGTACACAATACTCCAGGTGTGGTCTCACCAAGACCCTATACAACTGAAGTAGAACCTCCCTGCTCCTATACTCAAATCCTTTTGCTATGAAAGCTAACATACCATTTGCTTTCTTCGCTGCGTGCTGTACCTGCATGCCTACTTTCAATGACTGGTGTACCATGACACCCAGGTCGCGCTGCATCTCCCCTTTTCCTAATCGGCCACTATTTAGATAATAGTCTGCTTTCCTATTTTTGCCACCAAAGTGGATAACCTCACATTTATCCACATTATACTGCATCTGCAAAACATTTGCCCACTCACCCAGCCTATCCAAGTCAACTTGCAGTGTCCTAGCATCCTCCTCACAGCTAACACTGCCCCAGCTTAGTGTCATCTGCAAACTTGGAGATATTGCCTTCAATTCCCTCATCCAGATCATTAATGTATATTGTAAATAGCTGGGGTCCCAGCACTGAGCCTTGCAGTACCCCACTAGTCACTGCCTGCCATTGTGAAAAGGACCCGTTTACTCCTACTCTTTGCTTCCTGTTTGCCAGCCAGTTCTCTATCCATATCAATACTGACTTACTCCTTATTCTTAAACTGTGGCCCCTGGTTCTGGACTCCCCCAACATCGGGAACATGTTTCCTGCCACTAGCATGTCCAAACCCTTAATGATCTTCCTTAACATTAAGTCGGCAAAATAAATATTAAGGTAGGGGAGCAAAGTCAGATTCCTAATCATCACCAACTAGCTCGGCCAGATACGTTAGCAGTGTGGCTCCAAGTGTACATTGGCGAGCAGGCATCCTATGATGAGTGACTCACTCCCATAGCCTTTCCAACATCCATAAGGTACAAGTCAGGAGTATGAACGTACTTCCTACAGTCCACAAGCTCACCACAGTGCAAGACAAGTTGTAGGGTCAGGTGGTATCTCAGGAGAACATGGATACAAAAGTAGACACAGAGTGCCGGAACAGATCAGTCGGTCAGGCAACAATTCCGGAAATACACACTTCTACTTTCTATGTTTCTATGGAAAAAGCAGGAACGGGGAACTGATTTTGGATGATCAGCCATGATCATATTGAATCGCGGTGCTGGCTCGAAGGGTCGAATGGCCTTACTCCCGGACCTATTTTCTATGTTTCTATGGATACAAAAGAAGACCCAGAGTGCTGGAGTTCATTCTGCATAAACCATAACAAAAATCCTGTATTATTCCACAGCTTAACTGGTTGCATGGTGGCGCAGCAGTAGAGTTGCTGCCTTACAGCGCCAGAGACCCGGGTTCAAATCTGACTACGAGTGAACTGTGTTCCTGCCTTCTCCCCATATCCCCTGACTCTTAAAGATAGCGGAGTCAGGGGATATGGGGAGAAGGCAGGAACGGGGTACTGATTGGGGATGATCAGCCAGGATCACATTGAATGGCAGTGCTGGCTCGAAGGGTCGAATGGCCTACTCCTGCACCCATTGTCTGTTGAGTGCTTGTATGTATGGAGTATGGAGTTTGTACGCTCTCCCCGTGGCCTGCGTGGGTTTTCTCCAGGTGCTTCGGTTTCCTCCCACATTCCAAAGATGTGCAGGTTTGTAGGTTAATTGGCTTCTGTAAATTGTCCCCAGCATGTGTCGGATAAAACTAGTGTACGGGGTGATCACTGGTCGGTGCGGACTCGGTCGGCCGAAAGACCTGTGTGCACACCGTATCTCTGAACTAAACTAAGCTTAACCAAGTTATGTTAATTTTCCAGTCTTTATTTCTTTCGTCTAATGTGGAGACCAACATATTTTCACATATGCACGGGGATGGTTGGATGAATATTTTTTTTGGCTAATCTGGCATGACTTAGCATGAACTGTGTGTTGCTCTTTTCTTTCTTTCAGAAATTTATTCCCAAAGGGTTTCGGTGTCGTTGGCTTGTTTGTGTTCAGACATGACAGCTGGCATGGCAATGCCGAGGGAACGGCGAACATGACCCGGACAATCAAAGAAACATTTCAGTGTGCCCTCACACCATTCAGAGTTAAGTGTGTTCTCCTGGGCAACATTAGTGCCGATTTAACCCCTAAAGCACCACACAATATATAATACCAGCCCACAGGCCAATAGAAAGCATTTTATCTGGGTGCATCGCAGCTCGGTTTGGGGACAGCTCCGTCCAAGATCGCATGAAATTGCAGCGAATTGTGGGCGCGGCCCAGACCATCGCACAAACCAACCTCCCTTCCATTGACTCCATCTACACCTCACGCTGCCTCGGCAGGGCCAGCAGCATAATCAAGGACGAGCCGCACCCCGGCCACTCCCTCTTCTCCTCTCTCCCATCCGGCAAGAGGTACAGAAGTGTGAAAACGCACACATCCAGATTCAGGGACAGTTTCTTCCCGACTGAACCATCCTACCTACAACCAGAGAGCGGTCCTGAACTACTATCTACCTCATCAGTGACCCTCAGACTATCTTCGATCAGACCTTTCTGGCTTTACCTGGCACTAAACATTATTCCTTTTATCATGTATCTATACGTCGTAACGGCTCGATTGTAATCATGTATTGTCTTTCTGTTGACTGGTTAGCACGCAACACAAGCTTTTCACTGTACCTCGGTGAACATGACAATAAACTAAACTGTAAAACAAGGCAATGATAGGGAAGGCAAACAGCAATATCACATGCGGTGGACATCCTGAGATTAAACAAGATATCAAGGAAAAGATACTTAGAGATAATATATATAAGTATCTGGATAAAGAGGGTCTAATTAGGAACAGTCAACATGGATTTATGCCTGGAAGGTCATGTTTGACTAATCTTCTTGAATTTTTTGAAGAGGTTACTAGGGAAATTGACGAGGGTAAAGCAGTGGATGTTGTCTATATGGACTTCAGTAAGGCCTTTGACAAGGTTCCTCATGGAAGGTTGGTTAAGAAGGTTCAACTGTTGGGTATAAATGCAGGAATAGCAAGATGGATTCAACAGTGGCTGAATGAGAGAAGCCAGAGGGTAATGGTGGATGGCTGTTTGTCGGGTTGGAGGCAGGTGACTAGTGGGGTGCCTCAGGGATCTGTGTTGGGTCCTTTGTTGTTTGTCATGTACATCAATGATCTGGATGAAGGGGTGGTAAATTGGATTAGTAAGTATGCAGATGATACCAAGATAGGGGGTGTTGTGGATAATGAAGAGGATTTCCAAAGTCTACAGAGTGATTTAGGCCAGTTGGAAAAATGGGCCGAAAGATGGCAGATGGAGTTTAATGCTGATAAATTTGAGGTGCTACACCTTGGCAGGACAAATCAAAATAGGACGTACCTGGTAAACGGTAGGGAATTGAAGAATACAGTTGAACAGAGGGATCTGGGAATAACCGTGCATAGTTCCTTGAAGGTGGAATCTCATATAGATAGGGTGGTAAAGAAAGCTTTTGGTATGCTAGCCTTTATAAATCAGAGCATTGAGTATAGAAGCTGGGATGTAATGTTAAAATTGTACAAGGCATTGGTGAGACCAAATCTGGAGTATGGTGTACAATTTTGGTCGCCCAATTATAGGAAGGATGTGAACAAAATAGAGAGGGTACAGAGGAGATTTACTAGAATGTTGCCTGGGTTTCAACAGCTAAGTTACAGAGATAGGTTGAATAAGTTGGGTCTTTATTCTCTGGAGTGCAGAAGGTTAAGGGGGGACTTGATAGAGGTCTTTAAAATGATGAGAGGGATAGACAGAGTTGATGTGGACAAGCTTTTCCCTTTGAGAATAGGGAAGATTCAAACAAGAGGACATGACTTTAGAATTAAGGGACAGAGGTTTAGGGGTAACATGAGGGGGAACTTCTTTACTCAGAGAGTGGTAGCGGTGTGGAATGAGCTTCCAGTGGAAGTGGTGGCGGCAGGTTCGTTGGTATCATTTAAAAATAAATTGGATAGGCATATGGATGAGAAGGGTATGGAGGGTTATGGTATGAGTGCAGGCAGGTGGGACTAAGGGAAAAAAGTTGTTCGGCACGGACTTGAAGGGCCGAGATGGCCTGTTTCCATGCTGTAATTGTTATATGGTTAAACACTCACGTAACAACAGAGTTGACGTGGATAAGCTTTTTCCATTGAGGGTAGGGAAGATTCAAGCAAGAGGGCATGATTTGAGAATTAAGGGACAAAGGTTTAGGGGTAACATGAGGGGGGAACTTCTTTACTCAGAGAGTGGTAGCTGTGTGGAATGAGCTTCCAGTGGAAGTGGTGGAAGCAGGTTCAATTTTATCCTTTAAAAATAAATTGGATAGGTATATGGACGGGAAAGGAATGGAAGGTTATGGTCTGAGGGCAGGTAGATGGGACTTGGTGAGAGTAAGTGAAGGGCCGAGATGGCCTGTTTCCGTGCTGTAAATGTTATATGGTTATATGGTTATATGGTGGCATAAATATACCTCTAAATTCTGCATGGAAGTGAGATCTCTACTTGCCAGATCTGAACCAGTACATTGTACCCTTTACTCCAGTTTTTTGTGTCTACATAAAATAGACAATAGAGAATAGATGCAGGAATAGGCCATTCAGCCCTTTGAGCCACCACCGCCATTCATGACTGATCATCCCCAATCTGTACCCCCGTTCTATCTTTGGTTTAAATCAGCATCTGCAGTTCCTGCTCACACAAAGTCTAATTAAAGATGGTCAGAGGGTCTCCAATGAGGTAGATGGTAGCTCAGGACCACTTTCTAGTTGGTGGTAGGGTGGTTCATTGGATCTGGAGGTATGCGTTTTCACACTTCTGTCCCTCTTGTCTGATGGTAGAGGTCATAAGGTCAAAAGGAATAGGAGTAGAATTATGCCATTACATGATAAACGGATTAAAGTTTTGTGCAAGACAAAGCCCAGTAAAATCCGATCAAAGATAGTCCCAGGGGCTCCAAGGAAGGAGATAGTAGCTCAGGACTGCTCTTTAGTTGTTGAGAGTGGGTTGTTTTCATATGTTTTCATATGTGATAGGAGCAGAATTAGGCCATTTGGCCCATTCAAATATGGCTGATCTATCTTTCCCTCTCAACCCCATTCTCCTGCCTTCTCCCCATAACCCTTAACACTCGTACTAATCAAGAATCTATTAATCTCTGCCTTAAAAATATCCTTAGACCTGGCCTTCTGTGGCAATGAATTCCACAGATTCACTACTTTTCTAACTAAAGAAACTCCTCCTCATCTCCTTCCAAAAGGAACGTCCTTTAATTCTGAGGCTATGGCCACTGGTGCTAGACTCTCCCACCCTGATTTAGTACGGTTGTCTGCGGTTATGGGGAGATGGCAGGAGAATGGGGTTAGGAGGTAGAGATAGATCAGCCATGATTGAATGATGGAGTAGACTTGATGGGCAGAATGGCCTAATTCTGCTCCTATAGCTAGGAAGGAGGTGGGAGGTGGCATTGAAGATGGAGTTGAGGAGGAATTTAAATTGGGTTTTGAAGGCCAAACCGTTAAGTATGTTCAGGACTGAGGAAGATACATTTTCAGAAAAAAAGGTGAGTCAAAAGACAAGGAGAGTGGGCAGTGGTGTAACGTTGTGACCAAGTCCAGTTTATACATGAACTAACTGAATGCTGGAGCATGCTTAAGGTGCTCTATGGTCTAATCTTACGTTATGTTATGTTGTGGTTTCATATGTGAGTCATTCCCGCAAGGGCGACACGGTGGCGCAGCGGTGGAGTTTCTGCCTTATCAGCGTTTGCAGCGCCGGAGATCAGGGTTCGATCCCGACTATGTCTGTACGGAGTTTGTTCCGAGATCTTCGGTTTCCTCCTCCCACACTCCAAAAACGTGCAGGCATGTAGGTAAATTGGCTTGGCATAAACGTAAATTGTCCCTAGTGTGAATTGGCTTGGTTTAAATGTAAATGGTCCCGAGTGTGTGCAGTGTAGGATCGTGTTAATGTGGGCCGAAGGGTATGTTTCTGCGCTGTATCTCGAAACTAAACTAAAAACTCTTCGCCATTATTTAGCATACACGCATGGATCATGAGGCTTATGGTCTAGTGGAAACATGTGCAATTTGGGGCTTGGCACCAGAAAACGCGTTTTAATGGAGCATTTTACACTCAGCAGCGCCCAGGCAGAGGGAAGATGCTGTTCTCCAAACTTGGATTTGCCTTCATCCAGTTCACTGGCTAGACTAGACTGACCTCTGGACTCAAATCGACCAAGGGAAAAGGTTGCCGCTAGCACACTGCGCCAAAAAACTAGTGCCCTGGAAGTATACATACTGGAGAATTTGCTGAAAAACAGTTCATAGTCAGACCTTATAAGATGTGAAGAAAGGAAAAAAGGTAATATGACAAGTGCTGGTAAATTGTTTTTTTTTTTTGCAGAGAGAATAAACTCAGTGTGTGCTGTCCTACTCCTGATATAACATGTCTTTGAACTGTGGGACAGCTGCACAGAGCTGTTATATGACATGGAAAAACGTTGTGAAATATTCAAGAGGCAATGTCGCTGAATCCCCGCAGGAATTGTGAGGAGTGTCTTTTCTTCTCCCAGTCCCTCGTCATGTTCAAATAACAAGTGTAGATATGTGCTCTGCCGCGTGTCCCTGTGTCTACGTGTCTCCTCTGAAGCATTCTTTACATCGCTTCATTATACACACTCACAAACAGCAGGTGTTCCCGCTGCCCAGATCATTACTACCACAAACACTATCTAAATATGCGAATGTGTTGGCGTTGCCTTTAAAGACACAGTATCCTCTTTTGATGGCTTTACGCGCTGGCTCCGCTCCGATGGAATTATTCTACCCTTGGACTGGAATTCTGAACATTAGACGCGAAAATGTAATCACACTGTAATACCTCATTTACATCTCAGCCTAGGGGACAGGGAAGAGGAGACCAGCTCGTTATAGCAAATCTCTCGATATAACAAGCTCTTGCCCTGGTTCTAGTGGATGCTTCATTATCATCAGAGGCAGAACTGGGAAGCGTAGTTTACAGGAACCGTTGAGTTTCCAGTCACTCGATGTTGAACTGGCCCTTGCCCTTGCCCCGATAGAGATAGACACACACGAAAACGCTGGGCTAACACAGCGGGTCGGGCAGCTTCTCTGGAGGAAAGGAGCAGGTGACATTTCGGGTCGAGACCCTTCTTTAGACGTCCTCGTTGCACGATTTACACTGACACACTCGTGCATGGCACGGTTTGTCTGAATAGCAGGTGAAATAGCAGGCTTGTCACAGTCTCTTGGCATACGTGACAATGCTATATCAAACTATACTTCTATTTCACCTAAAGCAACATGCACAACATCCAAGAGGGCCAGAAGTCTGGAGAGAGACAGCCTGAAGAAGGGTCTCAACCGGGAACGTCACCCATTCCTTCTCTCCAGAGAGCCGTTGGATGTGGCCCTTGTGGCTAAAGGGATCAGGGGGTATGGAGAGAAGGCAGGTACGGGATACTGAGTTGGATGATCAGCCATGATCATATTGAATGGCGGTGCAGGCTCGAAGGGCCGAATGGCCTACTCCTGCACCTATTTTTCTATGTTTCTGTGTCCCGCAGAGTTACACCAGCATTTTTGCGGTTATCTTCGGTGTTGACACCAGCATCTGCAGTTCCTTCCTACACAATCTTGAGAGGGAGGGAGGCACTTTTCATTGCATGGTAGTGCAGCAGGTAGTGTTGCTGCATCGTCCTTCACATGGTGAATCGCACGTCCAAGCCCCAGACCCAATGATTTCAAAGGGACCAAGTTTCAGAGGCAAACTGCAACATGAATGGGCGATTACATCTCATGTATAACGTAACAGCAGGGGGTCAGGTACAGATGTTTTCAAAAGGACACAGATGATACGTATAGGAGAGAAAAGGCCATTGAAAGACTCACAGTAGAATGAATGAATGGTAGATTTACGTGGAACACAAAAGCCATCATCAAAATAGTTTGTTGCCCTATTGTGCACAACACACAACTAGATGGATAGGAAGGAACTGCAGATGCTGGTTTAAACCGAAGATGGACACTCAATACTGGAGTAACTCGGCGGGTCAGACAGCATCTCTGGAGAAAAGGAATAGGTGGCGTTTCTGGTTGGGTCTCGACCCGAAGTGTCACCTGGTCCTTTTCTCCAGAGATGCTGTCCCAGCTTTTTGGGTCTCACTTCAGAGAGAAAAGGATGCATGTAGTGGTGACTATGGCATTACACCGAAATACTAGGAGCGTGATTGCAATCGTGGCAATTGAGACAATGCCCCAGTAGTCAGTGAACAGCATCGCAGTTACTGAACCATATTCCACAAAGATGGTCTAAAAAAAAATCAGGTGCCCACACAGCTAGTTGAGGATTGTTTAAAAAAAATTTAAGTTGTAAAATAAAATGTTGGTAACAGCGTAAGATTGTGATACAAACACTCCTGCTGCCCGTTTGGAATGGAAAGTTTCACCCAACCCGGCGCTCTGTGAGCTCCACAGCTCCACTCCCACCGAGTTGACACTTAATTCAACAGTCGTTCACTCTCTGAGCATCTTTAAAGTCACTATACATGTCAAGTATCACCCACATCACCATAAGTTCATTTGATATAATTCTCAAGAGCAAAAGAAGAATGCGGATGAAACATCTTTTGTCGGCATGTGAAAGGATATCTCTTGTCTGACAGAAACATAGTGCAGGGAAATAATACAGAAACTTTCCACAATTAACCTGCTTCAGTGGGATAACATATATGGAATTTACAACACTGTGAAGTATTTAATTTGAATGCCTTTCTGTTGTATTGGGTGCATTGTTCATTGTAATTTTGTAAACCACATAATAATTAAAAAAATAGAGATCTATTACATCCAATAATGTATCTTATATTTTTTTCGGTTGATCTTGGCTTAATTTCCCCACCATCAACATTTTTTTCCAATTGTCTTCCGCGTTTATTCAATTCTTTCTTTACACTTTGTTCCCTGGTATGAAATATCTATATGAAAAAGATTTTAAAAACTAGACATTTGAATAATGCCTTTCGCAGTTTCAAGACACCTCCAAGCATGTTATAGCAAAAAAATACATTAACTCTTTGCATCAATTTTATTTCACATTATATATATATATATATATATATATATACACACATGCATAAATATATAAAGGTTGTGATATACACATACACATATATAAAATGTGTTATGTAGATGTGTGTGCATATATATCACATTTATATATTTACAATATATTTATGCATATAAGATGTGAAATAATTTTATTGTAGTTTTATTTTTTAATATATAAATTGATATATATGTGTGTTTGCATGTATATATATGTATGTGTGTGTGTGTGTGACTATAACCCACACATATTGTAAATATATGCAGTACGTGTGTGTATGCATGTACATATTTATATATTATAATTTTACACTCCCACATATATATAATGTGTATGTGTGTGTGTGCATACACCCACACCCACACACACACCCACACACACACCCACACCCACACACACACATATATATATATATATAATGTGTGTGTGTGTGCTTTATAAAAACACAAAATTCTTTCATATATATAATATATCTATATTAAAAAATGGTGTGTGTTTTTTTAAAGCATTTGCTACTGCAGGGTCCTCAGTCAATGTCTCACTTGTCTCCTGCCTTGGGTGCAACTACTCTCCCACCCATTTCAAAGAATAAGTTGTAAGATCAAGGGGCATCACTGAAACACAGTTCCTATCATCCCCAGCCCAATAACCCATGCGTATCTCTTTCATTAAATAAATTCATATTCGCTAAAGTTGATGATTTCCAAAACATTTGCATGCCAGCTTCAAAGAAGGAATTGTCTTATTTTCTTCCTTCATTTCATTTTCCAAAGATTTTTTGTATTTATTTTAGTTTTCTCTATTTTGCATTTACAAGTAAAAACTAGCTGCCAATTCTCAGATCTTCAGTACATTTATTAAATGTAATATTTTATACCTTTGCAGCCAGAATTGACATTATCATTTCTTTCCTGTTTCAATAATAATAATCTCTAATCTTCAGTTCCTTGACAGGAGCTAATGGTTTCTTATATTATAAGAGAGGCTCGTGGAACCTGTATGGAGCACAGTGAGCTGGTTTTTTTTTAAATGTTAATTCCTTTTATGATATAGACTGCTCTGAAGTCACAAACAAGACATGATTTGATGAAAATGCTATCAGTCGGAGCAGAGAAAGAATCAAAGGATTATAATGATCCTTTTAACATTTTTCTTTATTTTTGTTTTAAAAGGAGTTGATACCTTTTTACCGGCTGATACCTATATTTAAGCTAAAGTAAAAAGCAACTTGATATCATTAATGTCCCAACCTGGTTAAATCGTGTAGTATCTGAGCGGGAGCTCAGTCAGTTTTTAAGCTCTTCCTGTTAAGCTCGTCGCTGCTTTCCACCTCTTCTCATGTAAGGGCGTCGATATTTGGAGCAATGACACCCCCTCAAGTCACCTACACTATTCAACATGATCCGGGCTGATAGCATTTTGGCTCCAACACTATCCTGTCTGATCCCTGTTGTCCTTGATTCTCCACAAGCCTAAACAATATATCCTGACTTTAAATATGCTTATAACTGAAACTCCACATCTCAAATCCTAATGGGACAACCGTACTCATTGATGTGTGGGAAGGAGCTGCAGATGCTGGTTTACACTGACGATCAACACAAAATGGTGGAGTATCAACATTTGCTTCTGTGATGGGATGTTTTTCTACAGTTAAGTTGCATTAGAAGCTGTGGTCATTTCTGATGTTGTCGATCTCTGATTAAAGCTTGTAGAATTAAAAAGGCTCAGCAGGTCAGGCGGCATCTCTGGAGAAAAGGAACAGGTGACGTTTCGGGTCGAGACCCTTCGTAGTTCTAGATTTCATACCAGGAACACAGCCTCTCATTATATACCCAGTGAAACCTCTCCAGGTCTCATTCATTCTTCCATTGAGCAATCTGCTCATTCTTTCCTCACAACATTGCCCCCTTGATACCTGGCAATAGGGGTGAAAAATCAATGGGAAAAAATAACATGAAGGAATGGAGCATATTTGATCTTATTTGATTGTGCACACCAGGTTGATTGCATTCATCGAAACAGGGTGGACCACGTGAAGGTTGCAATCTCCCACCCCAGTTGACAAATAAGAACTACACATGTCTTAGAAATAGGTCCAAAGCAGAAAATTGAAATTTTCCAAATGAATATTAACATGACAAAGGTGTTTGCTTAAGGGCCTGTCCTACCAGCATCCGACTCCATGCGGTGAGCACGACCAAACTGGAAGCGGGGGCCGCGCGGAGGGCGGGTGATCCCTGCACAGGGCCGGTTCCACCAGCATGCGCCTGCATGCGGCGAGCATGACCAAACCGGCAGCGGGGACCGCGCTGAGGTCGAGTGAGTGGCGCAACGCGGTGCAAAGTGGCATGAAGTTGGAGCGAAGTCCGCGGTAAGTTCGCAAGGACAGAGAGGGACACACAGAGAGGGGCACAGAGGCACACAGAGAGAGGGCCACGGAGGCACACACAGAGAGGGTCACGGAGGCACATATAGAGAGGGTCACGGAGACACGACGTCGAGGCGGTGCGTAATGTGTCGAGGACATGCGGGCCGACAAGCCGTTGCCGAGCGGAATTTTTGAACACGGTCAGTTTTTCGCGCGATGTCGGGACGAGCTCCGCACAACTCTGCACGGCTCCGGCAATCAAAGTGGGACCGGCCCTACGAGGCCGGACGGCTCAAGCGACCATGTTAGGTCTTGCTCACCGCATGGAGTCGCATGCTGGTAGGACAGGCCCTTTATGTAATTCTACTCGGAAGACCATTCTAAATCTTGACCAGTCCATTCACTTGCTTCTAGCTGGCCCAAACTGACTATAGTATTTTTTTTTAATTGTGTTCTGAGGTGGTACAGCAGACCTGCCTTATTTAAGTGCAGACCATGTTTCAGGACCATATAAATTTAGTTTAGTTTAGAGAAACACCAAGTCTGTGCCGACCAGCGGTCCCCATACATTGACACTAGGGACAATTTACAATCTTTACCAAAGCCAATTAACCTACAAACCTGAGCAATCGTTGGAGTGTGGGAGGAAACTGGAGCACCCGGGGAAACCCCACGCAGATCACGGTGAGAACGTACAAACTCCGTACCCGTAGTCAAGATCGAACTCGGGTCTCTAGTGCTGTAAGGCAGCAACTCTATTGCTGCGCCACCATCCCGCCAGTTGTGCGGTCCACTCTACATTTGATTTCCGCTATCCTCACTGGACCTCGATAACAACAATCAGTCACTAGAGCGCTCGCAGAGTGAAGCAACGGTCATGAATTTAACCACCAACTGCTACAAAGCCAATGCTAAGTTAGAAGGTGAACTGCCCTAACACTGACCTGTCGAGTTAGATTTCACTCTTAGAGCTAGGGGAATCAAGGGATATGGGGAAAAAGGCAGAACGGGATAATGATTTTAGATAATCAGCCATGATCATATTGAATGGCGATGTTGGCTCGAAGGGCTGAATGGCCTACTCCTGCACCTATTTTCTATGTTTCTATGTCTATGTTTCTAAGTATGTCTCTGGTCGGTGAGGCCGATGAGTTGATGCTTAATCTCACAGATGATGGGAACAGGCATGCAAAGCTTCAGAAAGGAAAAATGCTAACAACAAAAGGCTGTTGAATGTCAGTGACGCACACATGGCTGAGCGTAGAAGGCATTTTATCGGGATGCATCAGCATGGTTTGGGAACAGCTCCATCCAAGACCGCAAGAAATTGCAGAGTTAAGGACGCAGCCCATACCATCACACAAACCAACATCCCTTCCGTTGTCTCCATTTACACCTCACGCTTCCTCGGCAAAGCCAGCAGTACAATCATGGCTGAGTCACACCCCAACCACTTCCTCTTCTCCCCTCTCCCATGGGTCAAAAGGCATAGAAGTGTGAAAACGCACACCTCCAGATTCAGGGACAGTTTCTTCCAGGCTGTTATCAGGCAACTGAACCATCCTACCTACAACTGGAGAGCAGTCCTAAACTACTATCTGCCTCATTGGAGACCCTCAGACTATTTTTAATCAGACTTTATTGGCTTTATCACGTACTAAACATTATTCATGTTATTCCCTTTATTTTGTATCTGTACACTGTGGGTGGTTTGATTGGAATCATGTATTGTCTTTCCGCTGACTGGCTAGCACGCAGCAAAAGCTTTCCACTGTACCTCGGTACACGTGACAATAATCTAAACTCAAACTTGGGTAAACTAAATCCCTCAGTCTGGGGCCACTGTGGGTCACTTGGCAATTTGACACACTAGCTAAAATCAATAGACAATAGACAATAGGTGCAGGAGTAGGCCATTCGGCCCTTCGAGCCAGCGCCGCCATTCAATGTGATCATGGCTGATCATACCCAATCAGTACCCCGTTCCTGCCTTCTCCCCCATATCCCCTGACTCTGGTATCTTTAAGAGCCCTGACTAGCTCTCTTGAAACTATCCAGAGAACTGGCCTCCACCGCCCTCTGAGGCAGACAATTCCACAGACTCACAAATCTCTGTGTGAAAAAGTGTTTCCTCGTCTCCGTTCTAAATGGCTTGCCCCTTACTCTTTGAACTTCTTAAGAAATCCTTTCTTAAATGCCCTTCTCTCTCCTACTTTATCCTTTGTTAACCTAAAGCCTGTTTTGTCTCAGTTCTCTCTTCTCTTGTTGTGCTCCAGGGCAGTAAAATCTGAAACGAGTATTAAGTCAGGAAAATTACCGCGTGCAACCGAGAAAAAAATGTAAAAACTGAAAACCCATAATTTGAATGTAGCAATAATAAAACATCGCCCAGCATATTTATTACGGGGCTCCATGCACCGACATCCATTTTGGCACTTGGCCTTGCCCCATTCCAGAACACACAGTGGTATAGGGAAAAACCCACAACAAATGCATACCTCCCCATTCATTATTGCTTAATAACACAGCAGCAGCTTAAACCTGAGATCAGACAGACAGGGACTGAGTCCCTTTGCCCATGCAATCTACTGCCTTTAGTATTCAGTTCATCTGCCCCAGACAGTACAAACGCATTGCTTTTGCCAGATCTGATGGAGGTAATTCTGGAAGGGGAGACGTTTCAAACAGTTAAGCATTAGCGAAGTATTTAGCCCTGGCAAGCCCCACGAAAGGAAATATTTTTTTTTATATACTCTTCTAATTGCCTGCAACACTTTGATGCATAAATACACACATGCCGACCGAGGCAGATCATTAGTGACAACTATTCAGACTTGTTTGGTCTTCAAGATTTGGGAGGTCCAAGTGGGGACGCTGCTAATCCCTACCCAACATCCATAATTTAAAACATGAGCAAATTTGATCGTCAAGATTTCGACTTACGAGGAGAAAACGTGGGAGAGATTGCACGCAAGCTCAGCTCCAGAACACCAGGGAGGCAGGTAGATACCACCTGAATTTGGATGCAAAAGGGGAACAAAAGACCGTGTGCCTGTTGATATTGCCTCCCCACCCTAATCAAAATCTCCCCACCCCTCTTCCTATTCCCCAACTGCACCACTAGATATATATCATGGAACCATTATATCATCACAGCCTTGGATGCCTCATCTGCAAGCCACCAGTCTTCTATGGGCACACCCACCAGACCACCAAAGAGTCAGATGAATAGCCACTGAGAAGACTGCCAGAGAAAATGGATGGAACTATTTAAAACAAAACACACACCATGGGATGCAGACGCCAGGCACATACGAGCAAATGAGAAATGCAAAATATTAGTCCGTCTACCACTAGAAATCTCTCCCAGATACACAGCCAACCACCAACATCTCACAGAATGAAGTGGAGTCACACTTTCACTGCAGGAATGTTTGGGGTTTTTATATACAAGACAGACCTTCCAAAGCAGATGTGATTCTCTGCTGGACTGGCAGGAACCAGATTTAGAATCTCGCTAAAGACGTTTCAGAGACTATGTGGCAGATCGTGGGCATAATGCCATGTCTCATCTTTGCAAAGAGCGGTGCATTTGAACAGTGTCTTCTTCCAAGTGTTGCAGTTTTGCAATCTTTCTTCTGTGTTCACAACTTCACGTTTATTAGAAGTTGCCGTTGCTCAACAACACTTCTGAAATATTTCTTTAAACTCGGATTTTGCTATTCTATTATTAACAACAAAGCTCCTCGTGTCAGGCTGATCCAGAAGAATCGGTCCAACTTGGAACTCGGTTCGGCTTGGGGGACCGATGTGTAAGTGTTCGACGAAACGCTTTCACTCGCCGGTGCAAAGGAAACCACATCAGGAGCAATTAGTGCAGTAAATGAAGCTGGAGGAGATGCATGTGAACCCCTGTCTCACCTGGAAGGGCTGCTGAGGGCCCTGGATGTTGATGAAGGGGGAGGCATTGGGACAGGTGCAGCATCTCCTGTGGTCGCTGCTCCTTGACCTTATTGAATGTTAGTGGAGTTTCGAGGCAGAGAACTGAAGATAGCAGAGACCTGAAGATAGACACAAAAAGCTGGAGTAACTCAGTGGGTCAGACAGCGTCTCTGGAGAATAGGAATAGGTGACGTTTCAGGTCGGAACCCTTCTTCAGGCATCTAGCCTGACCGCGCTGACCAGCGATCACCACAGACACTAGACGACAAACCAGAGACTATTTCATTACTGAAGCCAATTAACCTACAAACCTGTACGTCTTTGGAATGTGGTAGGAAACCGGATCACCTGGAGAAAACCTACAGGGTCACTGGGAGAGTGCATGAACTTCATACAAACAGTACCCATAGCCAAGATCGAACCCAGGTCTCCGGCGCTGTAAGGCAGCAACTCTACCACTGCACCACTGAACCACCAGTAGGTTCTTATTTTATATGACTATTTATTCTTCCGACTGACATTCGGCCCAAAGTACCTCTGCCAGCAACTCTTAGGTTAGGTATTAAAGTACTCGATTAGCATCCAGAGACCCAGACCAATGATCCAGAGGCATGAGTTCAAATCCCAGTACTGAAGCTTAGGAACTTAAAGTTAAGCAATTACTTGAAGATGGATTTAAAGCGAGTCTAAGTGACAATAAACATGAAGCTGCCAGATTTCTATAAAAACTCATCTGGTGCAATATTCCACTTCACTGCAGGGATTTTACGATCTTTCCCCATTCTGACCTACGTGAGATCTCAGATCCATGTTATTGAATCTCAGTTGAGGGGGAAATTAGCACTCGACAAGAGATTATGGCATCGCCTGTGACCTCCACAATCTAAAAACAAATTAATTGATAAAAAAAAGTCCTGGAATTGCTTTTCAGTTCAACATCCGTCATATGAAAATTCCCAGAAAATAACCCAAATAAGCAATTTCTGATGCTAGTAATCTACCAATGGGGGAAAAAACAGGTATAGAAGGAAATCTATAGAAGGAAAGTCTAGAGACCTTTCAAAAGTAACCAAGAAATTTCTTGCTAAAGATGAATTAGTTACTTAAAAAGTCACTTACATACTTATATAAGTTATTTGGGGAGGCACGGTGGGGCAGCGGTAGAGTTGCTGCCTTACAGCGCCAGAGTCCCGGGTTCCATCCTGACTACGGGGTGCTGTCTGGACGGCGTTTGCACGTTCTCCCCGTGACCTGCCTGGGTTTTCTCCGGGTGCCCTGGTTTCCTCCCACACTCCAAAGACGTGCAGGTTTGTAGGTTAATTGGCTTTGGTGAAAGTATAAATTGCCCCGAGTGTGTGTCGGATAGTGCTCGCGTACGAGGATCGCCGGTCGGCGCAGACTCGATGGGCCGAAGGGGCTGTTTCAGCACTGTATCTCTAAACTAAACTAAACTAAACTAGCAATGGTTCTCCGAGTAAAGGTTTGGAACAGATCTAAAAAAATGGCAGTTGTTTGTGATACCGTCGTGGTTGCACAGCCTTTTACACAGGGTTGGAGAATCGAGAACCAGAGGGCATCGGTTTAAGGTGAGGGGGAAAAGATTTAACCCGAGGGCCAACTTTTTAACACAAAGCGTGGTAGGTGCATAGAACGAACTGCTGGAGGAGGTGGTTGAGTTCGATACTATTGCAATGGTTAAACATTTAGACAGGTACATGGATAGGATAGGTTTATAAGATTACTAGACTAAGTGGGAACCATTAGGTCCCTGTCACACAGGAGGCTTGGTCCCCCAACACAATATTCCACCACTCACCCACAGCCCCCAACTGCACAGGTTCAGCTCATTTCCCCTCATCCCTAGCACTCTCTCCCCCTCCTCCACCCACCCTCTTCTTTCCGCTCTCCGCCCCCATCCCTCCCTCACCTCTCTCTCCCTCTCCTTTCCCCAACCCTCAGTCACTTCCTCCCTCCCTCCATTACTCCTCTCCCCTCCCTACTCCCCTCCTATCCCTCTATCCTGCATCCCCCCCACTCCTCACCCCCCCCATCCTCCCCCACTATCCCTCCTCACCTCCCCACTGCCCTCCTCTCCCTCTATTCCCCACTGCCTACCTCCCCCACTTTCCCCCTCCTCTACACCCCCCTCCTCTCCCTCTATTCCCCCACCTACCCCTTTCTCCCTCCTCACCTCCGCCCTCTTCTTTTCCCTCTCCTCCTCCCCTCCCCAAATCCATCCCTCACCTCTCCCTCCGTCTCCTTTTCTCTCCCCTCAGTCATTCCCTCCCTCCCTCCCTCCAGTACTCCTCTCCCCTCCCTACTCCCCTCCTCTCCCTCTATCCCCTCTCCTCCCCCACGCTCCGTCCCCAGAATCTCGAGGTTGCCGCTCCTCTCCCTTCTTGCGTGCCCCGGAGGAGCACCAGCCATCAGAGCCAGGCCTCGGTTCGGCCCGGAAGCACCAGCAGCTATGGCTGTGCCGGCGTGTGGGCAGAAGGGGGAGCTCGGAGAAAAGATGGGGGAGAGGGGGGTATCACGGGGGAGTGGGCAGGAGCCAGCGAGGGGGACCAGAGGGGAAAGGGGTGGAGCTGCGGGGCGTTGCGATGGCAGTGCGTTTTGGGACTCACACCGGGTGCTGGATGTTCTCCTCCGCTGGGATCAGACTCTCCCCCTTCCGTTTGACGATATTGCCACGCTGCTGCTTGGGGCAGGGCTGCTTCGTTTCCCTCCGAAAGTCCCGTTGGAAACCTTCACCGGCCATCCTCAACTCCAGTAAAGACGCGATGGTGCAGGAAGGGGCGGACCGTTCCGCGGAGTGACATGGGAAGAGACTAATCCACACGGCGCTGGAAGGCAGGGGAGGAGATCAATCTGCGCATGCGCAGTTTTTAAGATTTTTAAACCTCGCTAACTGTGATGACATTCGACCGATCGGAACGAAACTTGGTGGACTCGTAACACAGGAGAACGGTGAGTGAACTGGCGAAAAATCGTAGCGCAAATCGTAGCGCAAATCGTAGCGAACCGTTTTTGCGCAAATAGAATGACCGACAAACTGGAAGATAAAAAGATCAGAGTATAGATAGGAGAATAGAATAGAATAGATAGATAGATAGATGGGCCAAATGCAGGCAAGTAGATGGAGTATGTTGGTCGGCGTGGGCAAGTTGGTTCGAAGGGTCTGCATTCATGCTGCATGACTCTATATGACTCTAACCGAAATTGTTCAAAGGTAACCAAGCAGCCAAACAGTCTCCAAACACATCTCAACAAAGTTCAGATGTTTAAGACCATCATTTGAATTGCAGATTAGTTCACAGCCTTAGAATTCCCACCTGGCATTGATGTAACGTTCAGTTTTATAGATTTGTGGTTTTGACAGAGCCTGCAGTGCAATGTTAACCATTGCCACACTTGTCTCATGTTGTACGATGGAGTGCGACATGGGGAGAAAGTGTGCCTTGCGAGGGGAGGTGGGTACGATCAATATAATTGGTCATTTCAAACATCTTCTGTTAAGGAAATGATATTGGGATTCTTTTTCCCCTCCTTCCAAAGAATACTATTAGCCTCTCAAAGTGCAACCTTCAGAGAGAAATATTTTTATTAGTATTCAGCAGCATTCTGGTAGATCAACAAAGGTGGAATTCTCCAGATACTTGCCCGAGACAGACAGATAATGTAATGCCCTCAAAAATTCCAATTTGAAAATTTATGAACTCAACAATGGCCCTGAATTTACACTCGATAGCGAAGCAGTAGGTCACAGCGCTGACCTTTAAAAGTGCCTCGGCGCTCATGAATTCCCTGTCCCTGATGTTGGTTTTTGTTGAGCATCAGTTCAAAAGAATCCCCAGCATCCAGCAGGTGCAAGGTCATTACCTTGCCTGAGCAGCTGATCACATTGGAGGATGATTGCAGGCAGCAAACCAGGAAGAACTGAGCACAATTGTGGGCGGCACGGTGGCGCTCTGGTAGAGTTGCCGCCTTACAAGCCAGACACCCAGGTTTGATCCTGACCACGTGTGCTTGTCTGTACGGAGTTTGTACGTTCTCCCCCTTGACATGCGTGGGATTTCTCCGGGAAGCTCCGGTTTCCTCCCGCACTCCACAGACGTACAGGTTTGGAGGCAAATTGGTTTTGTATGATTGCAAAGTGCCCCTAGTGCGTGCAGGATAGTGTAAGTGTGCGGGGATCGTTGGCCGGCGCGGACTCGGTGGGCCGAAGGGCCTGCTTCCGCACTATATCTCTAAACTAAATTAAAAAACTAAATTTGTAATTAAAAGCATCAAGACAGGACTATGAATGCAAGCGTTTAGCACAGACAGTGTGAGTCGAAGAGACTGGCTAACATTGTGTAATTTTAATATCATGCATTTCCCCCTTCCCCCACCACACTATCAACTTTTCATCACTTCCATTCCCTATTCCCAACTTGAATGTGGGGTATGGTTAATATCTTCTTCTTCGTTTGTGTCCATCTTCCATGTTTCAAATGTTGACATCGTACGTCCTGAAAAGGAAGCAAGCTTCCGGCCACAATCACTTGTTGCAATAGATGATGGTGGTCGCAGAATTAGCTCGGGATACTTCCAGTTTCCAGCCCCGCGACGTGGACGGATTTGCTGTGGGGCCTGGTTAATATCAAAACCATAATACCCATTATCCGATCATATTTACACCCAAGCATAAACAGGCATAGAATCTCTGAATTAAATTTCAATCTAAGATGATTAAGCGGAAAATTAGCTCTGTGTATCTTCGTGAGAGGCAGGCAATCTGACTTGTGTCAGGGTTCGGAAGGGCGAGGAGGAATGAGACTCAGAGAGGCCCTAGCATGCCGGACCTGTTTTTATCTGGGGTTTTGGCCAGTTTATTTGCCTTGAGACCCTGTGCTAGATCAATGGGGAACTGTGTTTAGCTATTGACGACCTTGTATGGCAATACCCACTGCCGAGAGACCTTACGGCTTCCAGGATAAGCAAGGAGAAAGAGGGAAGGTAAAAGTTGGGTTAGTTTAATTCTGTCTAGTTTAGTTTAGAGATACAGCGTGGAATCAGGCCCTACGGCCCACCGAGTCCGCACCGACCAGCGATCCCCACACAGTAACACTACCCTACACACACTAAGGACAATTTTACATTTATAATAACCAAGTCAATTAATCTATAAATCCATAGGTCTTCGGAGTGTGGGAGGAGACCGAAGATCTCGGAGTAAACCCACGTCGGTCACGGGGAGAACATACAAACTCCTTGGTCTTTAACCTATCCATATGGGTCTATTGCTGGATATCATTCTGTGCCACTCAATCGGCTTCCATTTAACCCAACATTACATCTAGTTGAAAACCAAATTGTTGGAAGAATTCAATAGGTCAGGCAGCATCCGTGGAGCCAGGGGGGTGATCAACATTGAGGGTCAGGACCTGCATCAGTTCTGTCTTTGCCAAGTGATTTACATATATCATGGCTACATTACCCTTCTATTCACTGCCTTCTCTGGAAGCAATTGAGCCCAAAGTACATGGAGTACATTTTCCATCTGGTCAGTACCCACGATTGGACTTTGACAGCAGAGTTTCATATCCAAGCTGACTCCTACACACTGAATTTCCTAACATTTAAACGCACTAAAGTCCAATGTTCAGATAGGCTTCACCAGTCTTGACTCGGGAATCGACTGACGTATGTCTCTGTGGATGGATGAATGCATTTGGAGTCATAGAGGCATACAGTGCAGAAACAGGCCCTTCGGCCCAAGCTGCCCATGCTGACCAATGTCCCATCTACACTAGTCACACCTGCCTGATTTTGACCCATATCCCTCAAAACCCTCTCCTACCCAACCAAACTATCCTACCCACAACTATAGAGCAGTCCTGAACTACTATCCACCTTATTGGAGGCCCTCGGAATATCTTTAGTCAGACTTTACTGACTTTATCTTGCACCAAACGTTATTCACGTTATTCCCTTTATCATGGATCTGTAAACTATGGATGGCTCGATTGTAATCATGTACTGTCTTTCCGCTGACTGGTTAGCGTGCAAAGGAAACTTTTCACTCTATCTTGGTACACGCGACAATAAACTAAACTAAACTAAACTATCCATGTTTAATCGATAATGTTTTATTATTAATGATTTACGTGTCATTCCTGACTGTCACTGTATGTCATGTTGTCACTTGCGGGCAGAGCACCAAGGCAAATTCCTTGTATGTGAATACTTGGCCAATGAACTTATTCATTCATTCATGTGCTTTTCTAAAAGAGACATTGTGATCTTGCTGTCAGCACTGCTATCAACATTGCTATCAATACTGCGATTGTACCTGCACTTTATTCAGCTAAAGAGTGGCATAAGAAACATTTTACCTCCAACTTTCTGATGCCTACACTTTTGCATTTGGTTCACCAGATCTTGTCACCAATGCCACAGTGAGAGTTGGATCACTTTCATTTGAATTCTACTCTTGTCAAGGTTCCATTAAAAAAAATGTTTTATTCATTGTAAGAAACAATATCAACGTATTAAACTGCCATGGTAGTTCAATGCCTTGGAACAATTGAATGTTAATCAATCCTCAGCTAATCTAGTCAAGTTGTCAGCTATTACATTCAAGTCATGGGATCACCTCGTCGCATGTCTTTAAGACAGGCTCTTGTAAATTCGCTCAGCCCGCCTGAACCAACCTGATCTCCCGGTTGCCGGAGACTTTAATTCTCCTTCCCATTCCTACTACAGACCTTCTGTCCTAGGTCTCCTCCATTGTCAGAGTGAGGCTAAAAGCAAATTGGAGGAACAGCATCTCATATTTCGCATGGGCAGCTTACAGCCCAGTGGTATGAATATTGATTTCTCTCACTTCAGGTAGCCCGGGCATTCCCTCTTTCTCTCCATCCCTCCCCCATCCAAGTCGCACTTGCTTCTCATTTTCACCCTACAAACAGCTAACAGTGGGCTGTTTTCTCTATCAACGTTACTTGTTTGCGTGTCTTTCATCCGTTGTTCCTCATCTCTCCACATCATCGTCTATATCTCTCGTTTCCCTTGTCCCTAACCAGTCTGAAGAAGGGTCTCGACCCGAGACGCCACCCATTCCTTCCCTCCAGAGATGCTGCCTGTCCCGCTGAGTTACTCCAGCTTGTTGTGTCGATCTTCTTGTAAATTAACCACAGATCTTGGCTTTACCTTGAAAATAGGAATGCATGATGACCAGTAAAATGAACATGAGGTAGGGATCTCTTTATGGCTGCATGCAAGGTAGCCCTTGGCCATTTTTGAGTCATGGAAACAGGCCCTTCAGCCCAACTTGCCCACACTGACCAACATGCCATCTACACTAGTCCCACCTGCCCGTGTTTGGCCCATAATCTTCTAAACCTTACCTATCCATGTACTAGTCTCTTAGTTCAGGACAAATGTATCTTACATGTTGTTCTAGTACCTGCCTCAACTACCTCCTATGCACTTCACACTTTTAGAGATATAGCATGGAAACAGGCCCTTCGGCCCACCGGGCCCATGCCAACCAATGATCACCCTATGCACTAGCACTATCTAACACATTTATGGCAATTTACATAAGCAAATTAACCTACAAACCTGTAAGTCTTTCGAGTGGGGGAAGAAACCGGAGCACCCTGAGAAAACCCACACAGTCACAGGTTGAAGGTATAAACACCGTACAGATAGCACCTGTGGTCAGAATCGAACCCAGGTCTCTAGTACTGTATAGCAGCAAGTCTACTGCTGCGCCACTGTGCCACTTCTCTGGCAACTCGTTCCATATACCCACCACTCTCTGTGTGTGAAAAAGTTGCCTCTCCTATTAAATCTTCCTATTAAATCTTTCTCCTCTCATTTTAAACCTATGTCATCTGTTTCCTGATTCCCCTATTCTGTGTAAAAAAACTCAGAGTATCTACCCTATCTATTCCCTGCATGACCTTTACATCTCTATAATATCACCGCTCATCCTTGTGCAGTCCTAGCCTGTCCAACCACTCCCTATTGCTCAGACCATGAAGTCCTGGCAACATCCTCGTAAATCGTCTCTGAGCTTTTTCCTGCTTAACAACATTCTTGATTAGATTCTTGATCAGTAAGGGTATCCGGGGTTATGGGGAGAAGTCAGGAGAATGGGGTTGAGAGTGAAAGGTAGATCAGCCATGATTGAACGGCAGAGTAGAATTAATGGGCCAAATAGCCTAATTCTGCTCCTGCAACTTATGAACTTACGAACAGCCAGACTGTAGCAGGGTGACCAAAACTGGACACGACACTCCAAATGCAGCCACACCCACATCTTGTACAACTGTGACATAACATCGCAACTCCCATACTCTTAGAAACATAGAAACATAGAAAATAGGTGCTATAGGTGCTAGGCCATTCGGCACTTCAAGCCAGCACCGCCATTCAATATGCTCATGGCTGATCATCCAAAATCCGTACCCCATTCCTGCTTTCTCCCCATATCCCCTGGTTCCGTTAGCACTAAGAACAACTGTATATCTAACTCATATTCTCCTATTATACTCTTCTTATTTTGATGGCCTTATGGACTCTGAAGACTTTGGTGCATGCATTGCTGTTTCTCATCGTCTTATTGTAATATACTCACAGCTCAGTCAGTCATGCGGTGGCATGCATTGTTGGATCTGCATGCTTTGCTGCACATAGTGGCAACTTTGCATGTGTTGCATGCACGGATCTTCTGCTGGATCTGCATTGGGCATTGGTGGTAATCACATTGATCATGTGCCTTTTCTGCTGGCACACTTATGATCTGTGGTAATATTCCTGATGCCATTTTATGGTCATCTCACCTGATGAGAGTGACTGGGTTTCACAGTGCAAGGATGTTTTCGATATTAGCAAGGTAGATTGGATGTTTTCTGAGCCTTGATGGAGAAATCCATTTTCCTAATATTAATAAAAGAGGTTATTCACACTCAGCATATTTATAAGCAGTTTACTGAACCATAATGTAAACTTGAATAGGGCAGAGGAAAAAATTAATCGGTTTGGAATAAATCATTGATTGGTTTGCAATTGAAACGCCTTATGGGAATTTCTGCTGAATGATATTGTGTGGAAAATTTGTCCTGCCCCTATTTTACAGCAGAGATAGACACAAAATGATGGAGTAACTTAGCGGGTCAGACAGCAGCTCTGGAGAAAAGGAATAGGTGATGTTTCGGGTCGAGACCCTTCGTCCGACTGAGAGTCAGGGGAAAGGGAAAACGAGAGACATGGCACAGAGGTGGAGCAACGAGGTGGAGCTGCAGGACTCTCGTAAACTTTGTCTACATCTGTTTCACACTGCGCAAGTGTCAACACTGTGATCAATCCGTGCAGTTCTCCATCAAGGCGATAGATGCAAACATCACCTGCAGTGGGAGGGTTCAGTTCTGTTTTGTCTTTCTGCTGACTGGTTAGCACGCAACAAAAGCTTTCCACTGTACCTCGGTACACGTGACAATCACACTAAGTTGCACTGAGTTCACATAGCCATATTCTTCTTCTTATTGAGTCCACACACAAGATTAGAAGTTGTTCAGCCAGAGCTGAACACACTTCTCGGCATCTGCATACAATGGTGTCTGTCTTGTCGCTTCTTGTGCATCTTGTGCGTGGTGGTGGGAAGATTGGTGGAAACAGGGCCGAGATGTGAACGCTCTTTCCTTGACCCCACACAGCCACATAACACCTTATAATAAGCCAAAATTCTCCCAGAAGGGGTTTCATATTCCCACCTTATCTATGATTTATTCCACTTCCCTATCTTCTCTCTTCCCTCTTCTCCCTTTATGTGAATCTGTGGAATTCTCTGCCACAGAAGGCAGCGAAGGCCAATTCACTAGATGTTTTCAAGAGTTAGATTTAGCTTTTCGGGCTGATGGAATCAAGGGATATGGGGAGAAAGCAAGAATGGGGCACTGATTTTGGATGATCAGCCATGATCATATCGAATGGCGGTGCTGGCTTGAAGGGACGAATGGCCTCCTCCTGCACCTATTTCCTCAGTTTCTCTCTTCCCTCTTCCCTCATCCCCAGCTACCCAGAGCACAAAATGGCTGCCACTGTTCTATCTGTACCCCTACTGATGGCTGTTTTCAAACATCAGTGGCCATCTTAACTGGCCAGGATTAAATACAGAGACAAAACACAAGCTTCATCTGGATGTGTCCCGGTTTCACGTTAACTCTGATCCTTGCCAAATGCCATGAAAATTCAGACCTTAAAAAGGCTTTCAGTCATCTTCCACCTTCCAAAGAAAACAGTCCCCCCTCATCTCCGACATCCCACGATTCCGTAAAGCAGCCACAGACAGTCATTTTTATTGGCTAATTGATTCATCTCCAATTATTGTAAAATTCAGTTTTGTTAGTAGGTCATAAAATGAGACATATTGGGAGTTTTTTTTACATGAAATGTTTACTGTAGTATTTTGGCTGGAAGTTTATCCAATGGGAGGATGAAGTCCTTCATTTTCACCACAGTAGCTTTCTTCCAAAAGATGCAGCAAGGTGAAGAACCTAGCATTTTAAAATTAACCAGAACCAAGATAAGAACTTGAGACTTTGAGAGGGAAAAAAAAATGTCCCGTGAAGACTGAGGATGTTGATTTTCGAATCACTGTACATTGAGAAACTCATTACCTGCCGTCTGCAACGGCAGCAATTGCAAACGTCGCCTGTCATCCGAGGACTTTCTTCCCCTGCAAATGTGCATTTTAAAATTTGCATTTGGATTCAAAATGCGACCGACCCTCCCCCCCCCCCTCCCCTCCTCACCCCCCCACTCCAGAGAGGCAATCCCTTCACCCAGGTTGTTCCAAAATCTTGACACTTCTAACCCCACCTCCCCCCCCCCCCCCCCCCCAAAGATCATCATGCAAGCCTTAATTGCAAATGTCTCCATTCAATCATTGCAAATGATGGCTTGCAACCAATTTGTCAGGAGGGGGAAAGTAAAAAAAATGCCATCTGAAACTCCATAGGACCGAAGGTAGATAAATCTGAGTGTTGTTTTTTTTTACTTCCCCTATCATCGCCTGCACTGGCGAGGTAGTCCATTATCAAATGTAGAACAAAAAAGCATTTCTAACTTAACCTGCATCAGACACTTACAGTCAACTGTAAATCATGAAGCTCTATTACACTGACGTACTTTTTTTTTTTGTGTTTTGGGGGGGAATATACAACTCATTAAAAATGAAAGACAGACCGAAGCAGCGCATATTGTCTTCTGCTTATTAGTCTCCTTGCTATTTCATCATTTGCAAAATTCATATTTGTTGAACAAGAAGGGCAGAAACAATGAGAAATCAATCTTTTTTTTTTTTTTTTTTTGCTTGGCCAGATAAACACAAGACACACAGAGACAGAAAATAGAAAGAAGCCTTCCCGACGGTGATTGATGACTGAAGTAAATGTGTCAGAATGGTATTATGTAAATTACCGAAGCAACCAACCATTTCGCAGATGATTACAGTGGATGCAAACATTGTTTCTGTCCCCAGACGCCCATTCCTTGTTATTTTCCTTCCCTTGAACTACCCTGGGGTGGATTTCTTCTGACCTGGAGCCCATGAAAAAAGCAACACCAGGGACAAGTTGAAAGTTAGGAGACATCTGTTACATTTTCCCCCGGCAACTACCTGCCTGATAGCCACCTTCCAGACACTCACCACAACGCCGATCGAAGTGAAGTCACGTATTTTCCTTCGTCGCGTTATTGAAACCCCCCACCCCTCCAACTCACAAAAAAAAAAACCCACACCCATCCCCATTTCGGGATCCATCTTCTAACAACTGCCGAGCATCCAACAAAATCAAAACCGACATGGTTGCACACTTCTCCAGTCAATTTATCAGGAAGGAAAAAAAAAAGATTATTTAATGATTAAGTAGATTTACTTTTTAATCTTTTCTGATGCCAGTCTAAAATTGCCTGAGATAACATCTTCCTCATCCCTAGACGCCACGCTGGTAACATAATCCATTGAAAGCTAAATCTATCACAGGGTTTCCCTACTTGCCTACACACAGTCTGAAATCTTCAGTCTGTCTGCACAGTTCTTCTGTTAGACTTTGTGTCTTGCTCTCCTTTCATCATTCATCCTTCAGTTCTTTCTCACTCTTTATTCCCCCTCATTCGGCAGCTCCATTTGTTTGGCCACTTCCTATCACCCCTTTTCCACCTCTCTCCCGTATTTTTAGCTGTTATCCAGCCACGCACCCCTTTCTCCTTCCTGCCTCATCAGTTCTTAAATATTTCCCTCATTTTGCAGGTTTTAATTTGGACTCTCTCATCCCATTTGCTCTAAAGATTTTATTAAGAGTTAAGGGCCGGTCCCACTTACGTGTCCTTGGCACACAAATTACGCGACCTCGTCGTCGCTTTGAGACGCACGGGCATCGTGTGGCCGCGTGGGGCCGGTCCCACTGAGTAGCGTGGAGGGGTATGGAGTTGTGCGCGGTATCGCACGCCGCTCCGAAATTTCGTAGTGAATGAAATCTTCGCGCGCCACTGGCCTGTCGTGCAATTGACGGCCAAAGTGGGACAGGCCCAAGACCCTGGCGCGACGCAACGTCTCACCTCCAACAGCAGCAGAAGCAGGCAAACGATCGCCAAACTCAGCCTGGGGCTCATGGACGATGCGGTCCGGATCCGCCCCCACTTCTACTCCCAAGAAAATTGAAGATAGACACAAAATGCTGGAGTAACTCAGCGGGACCGGCAGCATCTCTGGAGAGAAGGAATGGGTGACGTTTCGTGTCAAGACCCTTCTTTCAGACTGAAGAAGAGTCTCGACACGAAACATCACCCATTGCTTCCCTCCAGAGATGCTGCCGGTCCCGCTGAGTTACTCCAGCATTTTGTGTCCATCTTCAAATGACATCACGCGCTCCAAACGGCTGTGTGAACACATGAAGTTGCGCGCGACCTTCGCTGGACCGTCGCGCCTCAACGCGACCACGAGGTCGCGTGATTAGCGTGCCAAGGACACGTAAGTGGGACAGGGGCTTTAGTCTCTGCACCACGTGTCCCTCTGTGTCCCTCTTTGCTCCTTTTCCTTCCATATCAATGCTCTGAATGTCTTCCCTTTTACCTCCCTGGTAAAGCATTTAACTATTCTGCATGTTTCACTGAGGACTCCCCTCATCCTTCTAAACTCCAGCAAGCACAGGCCCAGTGCCGCCAAACGCTCATCATTTGTTAACCTCCTCATTCCTGGGATCATTCACCCCAAAACTGTCAGGTCTTCCTCCGTAATCCTCCCTTGCGCAAGGTTTAGAGTCATAGACTCATAGGGTGATACAGTGTGGAAACAGGCCTTTCGGCCCAACTTGCCCACACCGGCCAACATGTCCCAGCTACACTAGTCCCACCTACCTGCGCTTGGTCCATATCCCTCCAAACTTGTCCTATCCATGTACCTGTCTAACTGTTTCTTAAGCGTTTGGATAGTCCCAGCCACAACTATCTCCTCTGGCAGCTTGTTCCAAACACCCACCACCCTTTGTGTGAAAATGTTACCCCTCAGATTCCTATTAAATCTTTACCCCTTTGCCTTGAGCCTATGTCCTTTGGTCCTCGATTCCCCTATGCTGGGCAAGATATTCTGTGCATCTAAATCATTTAGTTTAAATCCTTTGCCTTTTGAATTGATCCCATGAAAATGTCTCTGAGATAGATGACGTTATAGGACAGGAAGAGTCACTCATCACTTGTCATGCATTGTCCTGCCCTGACTTCTCTTCTCTTTTCTCCACCTATTATATTTTTGGCTTGATTGTATAATATTGTCTGAATTTATTGGACTTCAGGCAAAACAAAGCGTTTAAATGCACCATGGTACATGTGACAATAATAATCCTAAATCTAAATAGGGGCTTGATTGTGCCGACCTTAAAGCATCTTCAAAACCTCCACGTCTTTCCTTAAATGGGGACGACCAGAACCGCACATGATACTCGTCAAATATATAGCCCCAGCAAAATTCTGTAAAGCAGCAACATGAGTTCCTGATTCTTATACTCAACGACCCGACTTATGAAAACTAGCATACCATACACCTTTTTCTACCACTCTATCTATTTATGTCGCTCCTTTCAGGGAGCTGGATGGACACAAAATACTGGAGTAACTCAGCGGGACAGACAGCATCTCTGGATAGATGGAATCGGTGACGTCTCTGGTCCAGACCCTTCTTCAGACTGAGAGTCCGGGAAAGAGGGAGACACGGAGATAAGGAAGGGTAAGGTGTGAAAACGAGACATCGAAAGAGATGCGGATCAAGGAAAATGGAGAATCGGTTGTTGTTAGCAAGGAGAAGGTGACTACAAAGCAAACAGAGATAATATGTAATTAGGGGGACAGTCAGACCGGTCGGTGATCTGGGAAGGGGGAGGGATAGAGAGAGAGGAAAGGCAAAGGTTACTTGAAGTCAGAGAAGTCAATGTTCATTCCGGTGGGGTGCAAGCTGTTCAAGCGAAATATGAGGTGCTGTTCCTCCAATTGCACCGGGCTTCAGTCTGACAATGGAGGAGGCCCTGGACAGAAAGGTCAGTATGGGAATTGGAGGGGAACTTAAAGTGTTCCTTTCAGGGAGCTATGGAGGAAGGACATTCTTGCTATTGAGGGAGTGCAGCGTAAGTTTGCAAGGTTAATTCCCGGGATGACGGGACTGTCATATGCTGAGAGAATGGAGCAGCTGGGCTTTACACTCTGGAGTTTAGAAGGATGAGAGGGGATCCCATTGAAACATATAAGATTATTAAGGGTTTAGACACGCTAGAGGCAGGAAACATGTTCCCAATGTTGGGGGAGTCCAGAACCAGGGGCCACAGTTCAAGAATGAGGAGTAAGCCATTTAGAATGGAGACGAGGAAACACTTTTTCTTACAGAGAGTGGTGAGTCTGTGGAATTCTCTGCCTCAGAGGGTGGTGGAGGCAGGTTCTCTGGATGCTTTCAAGAGAGAGCTGGATAGGGCTCTTAAAATAGCGGAGTCAGGCGATATGGGGAGAAGGCAGGAACGGGGTACTGATTGGGGATGATCAGTTGAATGGCGGTGCTGGCTCGAAGGGCCGAATGGCCTACTCCTGCACCTATTGTCTATTGTCTATTGTCTATTGACTCGGATCCCATGTTTGTATATCAATGCCGTTAGGAGTCCTGCCTTTTACTGAATTCTTTCCACTTACATTTGATTTCCCAAAGTGCAACCTCACACTTGCCCGGTTTACTGGCAGTGTTTACTCCATCTGTCTTTTCTTCGCCCATACCTGTACTTGATCCGTGCCCTGCTGTATTCTTTCATAGTCTTCTTCACTGTCTGCAACTCAACCAATTCTTGTGTTGTCTGCAAACTAACTAACCGATGCATCCCACTCATGAGAACAGTTTTTGTTTTATGCTTGAAAAACAAAAAAACATTAAACTAAATTAATAAATATGTTATTAACAAAATGGAATAAAAATAAATTGAACTGGAAGCGTAGAAAATGACTATGTACAAATTTCTAAAGTAAAAATAACTTAACTATTTCAATTCCAAACACCACTGGAATCTATTGGGTTTCCTGGATTTGAAACCGGCCATGTGTAAACCTGCGCAGGACCAGGAATTTATTCTCCAGCTTAATGATGGGAATCCCAGAAAAAACAGGCACTCTGAAGCATTCTGATAAATTCAGCCAACCAAGGGCCATGGTGGCGCAGCGGTAGAGTTACTGCCTTACACCGCGTGCAGCGCCAGAGACCCGGGTTCGATCCCGACTACGGATGCTGTCTGTACAGTGTTTGTACGCTCTCCCCGTGACCCGCATGAGCGGTTTCTCCGAGATCCTCCCACACTCCAAAGATGTACTAGTATGTAGGTTAATTGGCTTGGTGTACGTGTAAATTGTCCCTAGTGTGTGTAGGGTAGTGTTCATGTGAGGAGATCGCTGGTCAACGCGGACACGGTGGGCCGAAGGGCCTGTTTCCATGCTGTATCTCTAAACTAAACTAAACTGCCCATAAGTCCTGGACATTTGGGTCCCCTTTGCTAATGGAGAGAGGATTCAGACATCAGAGGTTCAAAGGGACTTGGGAGTGCCAGTGCAGGATTCCCAAAAGGCTAATTTGCAGGTTGAGTGAGTAGTGAAGGGCAATTGTTATTATGCCTGTCTCCATATTACCCACATATATTTTTTTAAACAGGTACCCATGTCATCACTCATGTCATTGATAAGTGTCAGCAGTAATTTGCAAAATTATATTTTAAAGTAAATATATGTGTGAAGTCCCTCTTCTCAAAATTTTAAATGCCACATACAGTATATAAGGTCCACTGGTGTTTATTCTGTTCCACACTGTGGAAGGGATGTTGCTGCTTTTCAAGCTTGACACCATTTTAATAGTACTCTGCACTGTGTACACGTTGACCGACGACCAAATTGAGTACAGAATGGTGGCATTTGAGGATCAGGCCGACCTGTTTCAACATCTGGATTTGACCAGCACTTGTCAAGGCAGCTAGAAGGTGGAGCAGTGGAAGATATCATGCTTTCAGAGGTGCGAAGTTTACAGGAATTTTTTTATTAGTCAGAGGCTGATGAATCTGTGGAATTAATTGCCACAGAAGGCCGTGGAGGCCAAGTCAGTGGATATTTTTTAAAGTCAGAGATAGGCAGATTCTTGATTAGTACATGTATCAGGTTCTTGGTTCTTCTTGGTTCTTGGTCCTCCAAAATATTCCAAATGGAACTTAAACTGGAGGTGGGGGAGGGTGGACTTCAGCAAAAAAGGGTTCTTGGAGAAGGAGAGCTACCTTAAATTTAGTTGCGTCTGGTTGGGTAACTAAGGTAGGGTGAAGATTATTCCATGCTTTAATTGTGTGGGGGAAGAATAATTTGCTGCACACACCTTTCTTGGTAGCTGGTATCTCAAATTGGATCGAATGCCCTTGTCTGCTCCTAATTGGTTTGGGTTTGGTGCCGGTTTGGTAATTTATGTCGAGCTGACCATTTAACATTTTGTAAAAACCAGTCAAACGGTGAGCTCTCTGTCTGTCTTGGACAGGGTTCCACCCCAGTGAATTCAGAACACCCCCAGTAGACCAACACTGATATCAACTCATGGAGATCATTAATGGAAATGTATATGTTTCAGGGTGAATGCTTCCAACATGAGTTCATGAATATAATCCTAGAGTATACTTCATGGGAATGCTTGTGTCAGAAGGATCTGCAGATGCTCATTTATACCGAAGATAGAAACACAATGCTGGAGTAACTCAGTGGGTCAGGCAGCATCTCTGGAGAAAAAGAATAGCTGACATTTCAGGTCAGAGCCCCTCTTTAGACACAGTTACTCTAGCAGACGTTCATAGGTTCATAAGTCATAGGAGTAGAATTAGGTCATTCGGGCCATTCAGTCTACTCCGCCATTCACTCAAGGCTGATCTATCTTTCCCTCTTGGCCCCATTCTCCTGCCTTCTCCCCATAGCCCCTGACAGCCGTACTAATCAAGTATCTGCCAATCCCAGCCTTAGAAATACCTATGAAATGGCCTCCGCAGCAATTTCTTGACAATGAATTCCTCAGATTCACCACCCACTGACTAAAGAATGATAGCTAATAGCTAATAATGATCTGAATTGAATTCCCATAATGTAGAATGGCAACATTTGTCAGTATTTTCATTCATGTCCTGAGCTGCATTTAACCTCCAAACCTGTCCTTTCATGAGGAGCCTAAGGGGCAAACTTTTCACACAACGGGTGATGGATATATGGAATGAGCTTCCAGACAAATTAATTTGGGCCCCGACAATATCAGCATTTAAAGTAATTTGTACAGGTGTACGAATGGGAATGGTTTAGAGGGAAATGGGCCAAACCCAGGAAATGGGATGAATTGAGCTGGGGATTGACACAAAATGCAAGAGTAACTCAACGGAACAGGCAGCATATCTGGAGAAAATTATGGGTGACGTTTTGGATGGAGGCCTTTCTTCAGACTGAGAGTCAGGAGGGAGGGAGACAGTGATATGGAAAGGTAAGGTGTGATAACGACTGATCAAAGGGGACGACGATCAAGAAAAATGTTAGAATGGTTCATTAAGAATCGTTAAGAAGGAACATGGGCGTGTTTCTTGCTCTGTGACTATAATTCCATGCAAGGATTTGTTTTTCCTAAGCTGGGTATATTATTAACAAGAACTCTAGCATTAACAGGCTGATTCAAGCAGTGCTGTGATTGCTGACTGTTTTAGCACTATGGGAATCTAATTCAACCTTAGACATGTGGGGGCTGAAATCTCACCAGGCAATATTAATAATGAATGCGTTAATGTACCTGTGTGAAACGCTTGTTTTTATATTTTGACAGAATTGATAACCCATTGTAATGAACGAGGTTGGGGCCTTTGTTAAAATAACCGGACTGAAGAAATGCATCTGAACCCACTGACACATGTTACTAATATCAGGCACTGTACCTTCAACCCCTCAGACTCGATGACTATTATCAATTTTTACAGAAGCCAGATTCAGAGCACCACAGTCAGCTCCTCTGAATAGTGCATAGAATTTCCCAACAAAGGATTCTTCTTGAACAGGAATTAGTGTTATCAGCAATTCACCTTTTCATTGTTACCAAGAATTCTAACCTTGTTGGATTGATTTTCCACTACTCTCTAGCAATTTGCTTCCAAATCAAGAGCCTGCAAAAGCAATGGTGCTCACAATGCAGTTCAGGGAGCGAATGTAACTCACCTTCCCTTCTCTCTTGGTGTTGGTGCCACTCCTGCAGCACATGATGACCTGCGGGGTTTCAACTATGGCAAATCAACTCAGACCAAGTGGTCTGAAGAAGGGTCTCGACCCGAAACGTCGCCCATTCCTTCTCTCCAGGGATGCTGCCTCACCCGCTGAGTTACTCCAGCATTTTGCGTCTACCTTCGATTTTACCAACATTTGCAGCTCTTTCTTACTCAGATCAAGTGATGCAGTCTCCTTCCCTGTCTTCACTTTGGAGATACGGCACAGGAACGGGGCCTTCGGCCCACCGAGCCTGCGCCGACCGGCGATCAGTCCTTACACTGACACCATCGTTACACACCAGGGACAATTTACAATTTTTACCGGAGCCAATTAACCTACAAATCTGTACGTCTTTGGAGCGTGGGAGGAAACTGGAGCAGTTGGGGAAAGCCCACGATATAGTGAAAACGTTGTTTGCGTGCTATCCAGGGCTATTTAGGCAAATCATACCATACATGAGTACACAAGGATAAGAAAAGTGCAGTATATTGTTTTAGTTTTTAACTTTTAGTTTTAGAGATATAGCGTGGAAACAGGCCCTTTGGCCCACTGAGTTCACGCTGACCTGTGCACATCAATTCAATCCTCCACCCGAAGGACAATTTACAGAAGCCAATTAACCTACAAACCTGTACGTCTTTGGCATGTGGGAGGAAACCGAAACTAGGGAAAACACAAGGAGAACGTGCAAACTCCGCACGGACAGCATCTGTAGTCAGGATCGAACCTGGGTCTATGGCCCTGTAAGGCAGCAATTCTACCACTGCACCAGCAGTCCATTGTCAGCAATAGGTGATAAAGGACTAAAGGCCACTCACACCCCAGCCCTTCTCTCTGCTCCCCTCCGCAATCAGACAGAAGGTACAAATACTAGATACTGTAGCACATAGCAGCAGATTCAAGGACGGCTTATTTCCCACTGTTATTGCTCTCTTGTCCGCACTTCTCACATGCTGAGGACATAGTCTTGATCTCCCAATACACTTTGTTACGGTCGTCACACTTTTTATGTACCTTCACTTTCTCTCTAGTTGCATCGCCGTATCGCAGTGGCAGAGTTGCTGTCTTACTGCGCCAAAGGCCCTGGTTCAATCCTGACCACGGGTGCTGTCTGGATGGAGTTTGTAACTTCTCCCCGTGACCGCGTCAGTTTTCTCTTGGTGCTCCGGTTTCCACTCACATTCCAAAGACGTACGTACAGGTTTGTAGGTCAATTGGCTTCTGTAAACTGTCCTTAGGGCGTAGGATTGAATTAATGTGCAAAGGTGATCTTTGGTCAGTGGGCCAAAGGGCCTGTTTCCACACTAAATCTCTAAAGCTAAAAACTAAAACCATATACTGCACTTTTATTTCCTTTTCTCTTTTAGCACTACCTTCTGTACTCATGGTGGTATGATTTGCCTAAATAGCCCTAGATCAGATGCAAACAACGTTTTCACTGTGTGGTGGGTTTGCCTCGGGTGCTCCGGTTTCCTCCCACGCTCCAAAGACGTGCAGGTTTGCAGGTTAATTGCCTTTGGTAAAATTCTAAATTGACCCTTGTGTGTAGGATCGTGCTAGTATACGGGGATCGCTGGTCGGCGCGGACTCGGTGGGCCGAGTAGCCTGTTTCCACGACGCACCTCAAAACTCTAAAGTTTAAAGCCTAATCTCAGTTTTAGTACAACTGACAATAATAATAAATCAAATGAAACCCTTGCATTTATGCACTGCCACCCTCAAGTTCAACAGTTCCCAAAGGCTTTTGTGGCCATTTACCCAGGTTTTAAAGAATAGTTGCCACTGTAATTGGGAAATGTGACTGCGACTATTCAAGCAGCATGTTTTAATAATCCAATGAAAGTCAAGAGTTCAAGTTCAAGTTCAAGAGAGTTTATTGTCATGTGTCCCTGATAGGACAATGAAATTCTTGCTTTGCTTCAGCACAACAGAACATACAATAGTAGGCATGAATACAGAACCGATCAGTGTGTCCATATACCATTGTATAAATATATACACACATGAATAAATAAATTGATAAAGTGCAAATAAACAGATAATGGGCTATTAATGTTCAGAGTTTTGTCTGAGCCGAGTTTAATAGCCTGATGGCTGTGGGGAAGCAGCTATTCCTGAACCTGGTCATTCCAGTCTTCAGGTTCCTGTACTTTCTACCTGAAGGTAGCGGGGAGATGAGTGTGTGGCCCGGATGGTGTGGGTCCTTGATGATGCTGCCAGCCTTTTTTCTTCAACCAGGTTGTCACGGAGATGATTCAATGATTCAATTCAACGATTCGTTATTGTCACCTGTACCTAGGTACAGTGAACGTCTTTGTGTTTGTAGACCATACACTAGAGTAACCACATGTCTGGCGCTAACAAAGTTACAGAATAATTCATTAGAGTGCCGATGATCCTTCAATTTTCGTGATGCCTCCCCCCCCCCCCCCCCCCTCCCCCTCATTAAGGCTCCTTCTTTATTTTCGGCAACCTCCCTCCTCCCACACCCAGTCCCTCCTTGTTACCGGCGCCCCGTCGACCCCATGCCGGGACCCTCTTTGTCTCTGTGGCCTGTCCTCAGCCCAACTGTATTGTGCAGTGATGAGCAAGCTCCTGGAGACAAGGTTAAAATCCACTAGTTTCCACAAGTGGGAGAGTCTAGGGGCAGACGTCAAAGCCACAGAATTAAAGGACGTTCCTTTAGGAAGGAGATGATAAGGAAGTTCTTTAGTCAGAGGGGGGTGAATCTGTGGAATTCTTTGCCACAGAAGGCTGTCAATGGATATTTTGAAGGCGGACAGATGGATTCTTGATTAGTAGGGGTGGGGTGGAAGATTGCAACCTTCACGTGGTCCACCCTGTTTCGACAAATGCAATCAACCTGGCATGCACAATCAAATAAGATCAAATAGAACAAGTTGTCCTACAGCTTTAGGCTGTGCACGCCATACCCAAGAAGAAGATTAGTACGGGTGTCAGGGGTTATGGGGAGAAGGCAGGAGAATGGGGTTGAGGGGGAGAGATAGTTCAGCTGTGATTGAGTGGCGGAGTAGACTTGATGGGCAGAATGGCCTAATTCTGTTCCCATGTCTTATGAACTTATGAAGATCCTTCCACCCAACGCAGAAGCAGCTTGTGACCTTTGCATCTACCCTGACAATGAACGACACAACAAGATCTCGTAAAGCACTTGGATTGCCAGAGGAGAAAAAAAAACACCTTGTTGACAGTGTTTTGTTGGAAAGTGTAGCGCAGACAGAGACCCGTGTCAGGGGCTCCCAGGTGAGACACACCAACCAACCCCCTCCCCTCCTCGATACCAAACACGGCAGGCAGCTGTGTGGGACCAAGTTCACCCAGCAGAGGTAATGGAGCCCAACACCTCTGAGTATACCGCTCGTATTTTCACCAGGAATCTAAAAACATCCATCCATCGTCACTTTTCTGATGAACAGTATTTAGTAATGAATCAAAACATTAATTTGTTCAAGTTTCCACCATCCCAGCAGAAGAGGAGAAATCACGGCCGGGCAATCCCTGTTATTTGTCGAAGATGGTTCAATGGGACTGGCCCAGAGTGCAACTGTCGGCATGGACAACATGTATTAGTTTAGTTTTAGTTTCGTTTAGAGACAGAGGGCGGAAACAGGCCCTTCGGCCCACCGAGTCCGCACTGACCAGCGATCCCCGCACTTTAACACGGTCCTACACACACTAGGGACAATTTACACCAAAACCAAGCCAATTAACATACAATCATGCAGGTCTTTGGAGAAAACCGAAGATCTCCGAGAAAACCCAGGCGGTCACGGGGAGAACGTACAAGCTCTGTACAGACAAGCACCCGTACCTGGGTCTCTGGTTCTCCAAATGCTGTAAGGCAGCAACTCTACCGCTGTGCCACCGTACCACCCGTATTGAAAGGCCTAATCCTATGACTCTATTGCAACAGTAGTGAGACATATCATCTCCAAGGTGTAAGAATCAGTGAACAACACATGATTTTGTCAAATGATCCAGCAGGACATTGCATGCACACCAAAAAAACACTATGTGCTGGAGTAACTCGGCAGGTCAGTCAGCATCTCAGGAAAACATGGATCGGTGACGTTTTGGGTCGGGCCCCTTCTTCAGCCGCCTACCCATGTTCTCCAGAAATGCAGCCTGGCCCCTTGAGTTACTCCAGCACGTTGCGCCTTTTTTCTTATAAACTGGCGTCTGCCGTTCGTTAATTCTGCTTCTCGTGTGCACACCTGCGTTCAGAGTTTGAAAGCAGGAGTTAAAGGAATCGTGATGGTTGTCAGGATGATCTCAGTAAGCACAAGACAGCGATTCAGATTGAATCTTTTTTAAAGTATTATTCCCTCGGAGGATGTGAATATCCAGAGCAACGCTAGTCTTTACGATTGTCCACATATTGAAATGAAGAATGCATCATCATAGATAAGCGGTATGATCTAATAGTCTTGGCTCCACCATGGTGACATCAAATATTCTCTGATATAGAATATTGGTCGGAATTCTAATCATCAGGAGAGGCCTAGAAATTCTTTAACTGGATTAAATGTGTCTCCATTGACCCACACACATAGTGGGTACAGTACTTCGTACCGATTTAGTTTAGTTTAGAGAAACAGTGCGGAAACATTCCCTTCGGCTCCCCGAGTCCGCACCGACCAACGATTCCCACACACTTGGGAAAATTGACATCAAGTCAAAGTCAAAGTCAAAAGAGTTTATTGTCATGTGTCCCTGACAGGACAATGAAAATCTTTCTTTGCATAGCACAACAGAACATAGAAGGCATTGACTACAATTCTATACATAAATACACCCATGAATTAATAAATTAATAAAGTGCAAATAACAGATGGAGGGATATTAATGTTCAGAGTTCCGAGCCAGGTTTAATAGCCTGATGGCTGTGGGGAAGTAGCTATTCCTAAGCCGGGTTGTTGCAGTCTTCAGGCTCCTGTACCTTCTACCCGAAGGTAGCAGGGAGATGAGTGTGTGGCCAGGGTGGTGTGGTCCTTGATGATGCTGCCAACCTTTTTGAGGCAGCGACTGTGATAAATCCCCTCGATGGAAGGAAGGTCAGAGCCGATGATGGACTGGGCAGTGTTTACTACTTTTTGTAGTCTTTTCCTCTCCAGGGCGCTCAAGTTGCCGAACCAAGCCATGATGCAACCAGTCAGCAAGCTCTCTACTGTACACCTGTAGAAGTTAGAGAGAGTCCTCCTTGACAGACCAACATTTACAGACATTTATACCAAGCCAATTTACCTACAAACCTGTGCGTCATTGGCATGTGGGAGGAAACCCAAGATCTTGGAGGAAACCCACGCAGGTCACGGGGAGAACGTACAAACTCCGTGCAGCCTAGCACCCGTAGTCAGGATTGAACCTGGGTCTCCGGTGCTGCCAGGCAGCAACTCTACCACTGCACCACCGTGCTGCCCTATGTATGATCCAAAGTATTGTGTGGGAAAATTCCCGCACACAAACTTTAGTTTAGAGATAAATCATGGAGACCGGCCTTTCTGCCCATCGAGTCAATAGACAATAGACAATAGGTGCAGGAGTAGGCCATTCAGCCCTTCGAGCCAGCACCGTCCTTGCCGGCCATTCACACTAGTTCTATGCTATCCCCCTTTTGCATCTTACACACCCGGGGCAATTTACAGAAGCCATTTAAACTACAAACCTAAACGACTTTGGAATGTGGGAGGAAACCGGAGCATCCGGAAGAAACCCATACAGTCGCACCGAGGACATGCAAACTCCACACAGACAGCACCCGGGATCAGGACCAGAACCTGAGTCCCAGGTGCTGTGGGGCAGCAGCTCTACTGCTGTGCCACTGGGCCACCCCTCTTACTCAGTAACAGTAAACAAAGGGAATCACCCGGGTACAGTGACATTTATGTCAATTCCTTCCCCACTATTGAAAGTATATACAGTTATATGAATAGGACGGGGTGAGAGGGCCACGGCACAAATGCAGGCAAACGGGATTAATGCAGGCAAGCCCTGAATGCCATGTTTGGTCAGCACAGACAAAGTGGACCAAAGGGTCTGTTTCCATGCTGTACAGCACTGTGACTCTATACGTCTGTGACTATATAAGTAAATTGGCACATCAGTTCTAATGGGTAAGAATTGATGATTGACACATGATTTTGTCATATGTTCTGGCCTATTAATTAACTTGAACCTACAACTAATAGAATTATGTGCTATCAAGTACTTCTATTCAAACACCAAACCTCTCTTGGGGTCCAGATGATTCAGCAGCTAAATGTACCCCTGGGACGTGGATTTGAAAGTAATCCAGTCACTCCGTGTCAGTGGTAAGGGTTTTAAATAAACTCACTTTGGGCCATTTCAACCCAGATTATCAATAAGAACATGTTATAGATCTGTCTGTTCTGCTAAGACTATTTAATCATTTGACAAGGCCCAAAAAAAGCCCCACACATATATATATATATATATATAAAAACAAATGTTTACAATGAGATAGTTCGACAGTGGCTATGCTGAAAAGGAGGGAGATTTTTTCTAGACTTTACAATTTAAACCACGCGGAAACAGGCCCTTCGGCCCACTGAGTCTACGCCGACCAGCAATCACCCGTACACCAGCACTACCCTACACACACTAGGGACAATTTACAATTTTACCAAAGATAATTAACCTACTAACCTGTACTTCTTTGGGAAGTTGGGAGGAAACCGGAGCACCCAGAGAAAACCCAGTCAGTCACAGAGAGAATGAACAAACTCTGCCAGTAGTCAGGATCGAACCTGGGTCTCCAGGGCTGTAACTCTACTGCTGCACCACCGTGCCGCTCACATGCCGGTCTTGTGACTTAAAGTTCTGAGCACTTACATTGAGAAAATTCTTCACAATGTCCACCATCCAATTATAAAGACAATTGTACACTCCCTTCCCAATTTATTTATCTTTGCTAAGCTTTTTAAAGAGGATTTTACTGAACCGAGCCTAAAATGTACATGGACAACTACTTCTGATGTTGGAAATGTGAAATAAAACAGAAAATGCTGGGAACCCTTTACAGGTCCGGCAGCATCTGTGGAAAAAAAATTGGAGTTAATGTTTCGGGTCAAATATCTGACAAAAAGTAAACGCATGTTGTTCCAGGTAGCAGAGAAAATGGCGGAGGTCAAATGGAGGATTGAATTGTGCGGCCAGAGGAACGGATGTCGGTGGAAGGAGATGTGAGAAGGGGACAGGGAGGTGGGATATTGGGAGATATTTACACTAGTCGCACCTGCCTGCTTTTTGGGAACAGCTCCATCCAAGACCTGGAGAATTGTGGACACAGCACAGAACATCACACAAACCAACCTCCCTTCCATTGACTCTATTTAACTCCTCACGCTGCCTCGTCAAGGCCAGCAGCATAATCAAGGATGAGTCTCGCCCCGGTCACTCCCTCTTCTCCCCACTACTATCAGGCAAGACGTATAGAAGTGTGAAAACACACAGCACCATATTCAGAGACAGTTTCTTCCCAGCTGTTATCAGGCAACTGAACCATCCTATCAACAACTAGAGAGCAGTCCCGATCTACCATCTACCTTCCTGGAGACCCTGGGACTATCTTTAATCGGACTTTACTGGAATTCTATCTTACACTAAACGTTATTCCCTTCACCATGTATCTATCAGTGCACTGTGGATGGCACGATTGTAATCATGCAATGTCTCCCTGCTGACTGGTTAGCACGCAACAAAAAAGCTTTCCACTGTACCTCAGTACACGTGACAATGAACTAAACTAAAGTAAGCACTGTGTGGTGCAGATGCCGGTTTAAACCGAAGATAGGTATAAAAAGCTGGAGTGACTCAGCGTGACAGGCTGCATCTCTGGAGAAAAGGACCAGGTGACGTTTCAGGTCAAGATCTTTCTTCAGACTTTGTGTCTTTTTTTTAATCGCTGAGAAGGCGAGCGTTGGACTAACAGAACCTCAGTGTTTTGATACAATTCACATGCAGGTTAAACTTTGCCCCACATGGACCGTGCTGGTATCCAAGTGTTCATACTCTGGGTGCTGTCTCTTCTTGCTTAGCCCGTGGCAATCCTGCAAACCAGAGCAGCTGGGATGGTGTTGTTAACACAAGCAGATTTAAGAACATACCAAGAGAAACTCACAAAGGCCTCGAAACGTTGCTGTGCAAACACCAGTTTAGTTTAGATTAGTTGCGAGAAACACGGCGGAAACAGACCCGCCGAGTCCGCACCAATCTCTGATCGCCGCACACCAGCGCTATCCCACACACACCAGGGATAGTTTTACATTTACACCAAGCCAATTGACCTGCAAACTGTACGTCTTTGGAGTGTGGGAGGAAGACGAAGAACACGGAGAAAAACCATGCAGTCACGGGGAGAACGTACAAACTCCGTAGACACCACCCATAGTCAGGATCGAACCCGGGTCTCTGGCACTGCAAGGCTGTAGCTCTACCGCAACACCACCATCCCGCCCAGAACATGAGAAATCAAATACTGGAAAAATCTCACAGGTCAGGAAGCATCAGTGGAGAGAGAAACCGAGTTAGTACTTCACCATAGAAGTTCTGATAAAAGATAACAATGAGAGTGAATTGACCCGAATCATTAACTCCGGTTTGCTGTCCACTGATGCTCAGTAGATTGAATTTTTTATTTCAGATTTTAAAGTCTTGTCCTTTCTTCTTTGCAGTTCGGGTGACAGGGTGGTACAGCGGTAGAGTTGCTGCCTTACAATGCTTACAGTGCCAGAGACCCAAGTTCGATCCCCACTACAGGTGCTGTCTGTACAGAGTTTGTACGTTCCTCCTGGGACCAGGTGGGTTTTCTCCGAGATGTTTGGTTTCCTCCCACACTTTATAGGCGTACAGGTTGTTGGGTTAATTGGCTCGGTATAAATATAAATTGTCCTTAGTGTGTGTAAGGTAGTGTTAATGTGCGGGGATGGCTGGGCAAGCGCGGCCTCGGTGGGCCGAAGGGCCAGGTTCCACACTGTATACCTACACTAAACTAAACTACGTATCACTGACCATTATTTCTACTTAAGGCCCAAGTCCAGGTTTGTACGCTAATTGGCTTGGCAGAATTGTAAATTGTCCCACGTGTGGGTAGAATAGTATTAGTGAACGCCGCTTGATGATTGCTGGTCGGCGCGGACATGGTGAGCTGAAGGGGACTGTTTCCGCGCTGCATCTCTAAACTAAACTAAATTAAAAAGGTCGATTATATTCCTTTTTTTCCCCTGAAGATTCTAATCGAGGTTGAGCTTGGGCAGCAAACACCATCCCACAATAATCTTCGGAGATTCATTTTAAACTGGGCTGGGCATTTTCGCTCAGCAAAGCAACGATGACAGACAGCAGAATACATAGCTTGACACCAAGAATATAAAGTGTAATCATACTCTAGTTTGATTCAATAGGACTAGACCCATATCCCTTTTCAATTCCTTCAGGGCTAGTTGACTTTCAGACTACCTCTCTTGTATAGAGCTTCGATCATTCAAGAATTCTATCCATTAATCTGAAGTGGTTGTTTTTTCCCTGTGGGAATGGGCCATTGTCTCTTCCGTGGCTCAGTTTGTACAGGGTTGCATCCAATTCCCTCTTCAAGAAATGCCCAATTTTTTTACTGACTATTCTCCGGGTTGAGGTTGAATTTTGTACATTTCGTTTTCACTGCTTATTTTATTCATTTGTGGGTGCCGGCATCGCAGGGGAGACCCGTTATTTATTGCCCACCTCTAATTGCCCGTGAGCCGTGAGTCAGCCGCATTACTGTCGATCTGAAGTCACACGTAGATGAGAAAGGATGACAGACTCCACTCCCTATAAGATAATAGTAAACCAAATGGATTTTACAACAATCCAGCAGTTTCACGGTCGGCCGTTACTGACACTGGATTTTTATATTCCACCATTACTCACTTAAACTGAGCTAATCCAATTCCCCAGCCGGTGTGGGTCTCAAACCTAAATCACCAGGTTATTAACAAAGAGATGCAGTGCTGGAAATGTTCAGCTGGTCAGGCAGCATGTGCGGAGAGAGAAAGAGAATTAACGAGTCAGGTCAATGAACTCTCATCAAAACAGATTTCAGATTACCAGCACTGGGTTTCTGGTACAGCAGCCCGGCAGTATATACATGCAATGTTACATATATACACACATACACACACGCACACACGCACACACACACGCACACACACACATACACACACACACGCACACACACACACACAAGCGCGCACACACGCACACACACATGCACACACACACACGCACACGTATGCACACACACACACGCACACACACACACGCACACACGCACGCACACACGCACGCACACACACACACACACACGCATGCACACACACAGATAGATAGATAGATAGATAGATAGATAGATAGATAGATAGATAGATAGATAGATAGATAGATAGATAGATAGATAGATAGATAGATAGATAGATAGATAGATGAATGTATATAAACACAAAAAGCTGGAGTAACATATTAAAATGTTTAATATTTTTGTATAAATAATGTTTTACATATATATAATATATAATGTTATAAAAGGTATAACGAGGGTTGCCAACTGTCCCATATTATCCGGGACATCCCGTACATTGGGCTAAATTGGTTTGTCCCATAAGGGACCGCCCTTGTCCTGCGCCCAGGCCAAAACTCGTCAGCTGGCCCGCCGGCTGGGCTTTGTGTGCAGTCCAGCACCCGGGCCAACTCATCATTCACCCAGCCACGGCCGAGTCGATCAATGAATTGCCGTCGGGAATTTGTCCTGTATTTCGACTTTTTTTCCCTTATTTGGGAGTGAGAAAGTTGGCAACCCTAGGTATAACATATGTACAACATACATAACAGGGATATATAACAGACAGATATAACATGTTTTATATATATATATAACTAACATCATATAACATTATCTAAACAGCAGTATATATTATATACATTAAATTATATATATTACATTATATATTAATGTTAATAATAATATTTATAACATTATATATCACATTACATATATAATATTACATAGATATATATATATATATATATTCATTGTATCTGTCCCCATGGCCAACGTCTGAGGCTGCGTATGCGGGCCAGTATCTCCGCCCCCCAGTGGCCTAGGCGCAACGTACTGGCTCCGTTACCTCTCGGAGGCCGTGAACACTCTTGATCCGGCGAAACGGATAATCCTGAAAGGCTCTGGAACCGAGGGTTCCGGAAAATCGATGGTGGACCTGTAAAGGAATAAAGAGAAAAACTAAAATTGAGAAATGTTCTATTTTTGAAAAACAAATTATGTTCACTACCTCAATAAATTAATATGTGGCTTTAAGAGGCTGGAGAACAGTGAATTTACTGAGTATTCAGTTCACCCCATCTTCTTTTAAAATTTGGGGAAGTCCAGTAAAATATTCATTTTTTTATTAAATGTGATAAGAAACATTAAATGTTCCATAGAAAATAAGCGGAAACTAATGCTCACAGTTTCCTGCGTATCACCTTGTTCTGACCTAGATATCTTGATGTAAGTCAACTTATTATTTAAGTACTTCAAGTAATTTAAAAAAATTATGCAAAAAAAAAAATTGGGAGGGGGTCACTGAGTTTTCATTAATTTGATGACAGTATCCTTAATGAGCAGGCATGCTTGCAAAAAAAACGATCAGTTGCTTGCTCATGGTAATTCTGTGGCTGCATTTATTCCAGTGAAAGTGAGCAAAAACCAGTGTGCGAGCATGTGAGTGTGCGTGTCTGTGTGTGCAACAGTGAGTGTGTGCGTGTTGTGTGTATGTGCGCGCGCTTGTGTGGTGTGTGTCTGAATATATGTTTAGTATAGTTCAGTTTACTTTAAAGATACAGCGCAGAAACAGGCCCTTCGGCCCACCGAGTTCGCACCGACCAGCGATCCCCGCACACTAACACTATCCTACACACACTGGGGAAAATGTACACTTATACCAAGCCAATTAACCTACAAACGTATACATTTTTGGAGTGTGGATTATTGTGTGAATGTTATAGTGTGGATTATTGTGTGAATGTTATTTGGACACCTAGGCAATTTAAAAAAAGTTTATCTTTTCTTAAAAAATGGATAGATGTTTAGATCTACTCATTGAATTTTGTAATTAGCTACAATTAGATAACTAACTAATTATATGCTTTAATTTCAGGTAATCCAAGTAAGATTGTTTAATATTTGTTTCAGAATGCTTCAATCTATAATAACTGAAAATTTCATTGAGTTCTCTTAATTTTTAAAAAAGTTATGGGCTTTTAACTTTTCCAGATCACAGCTTTTGAGTTAAGTCAATTGAAAGGCAATGGGGAGCAAGATGCTAATTTCCGAGTGTGAAAATGGCCATAACTTTCTTAATACTGAAGATATGAAACTAAATTAGGTGTCAAATTAAACTTCTTTTTATGCTTTATCTGATGGGATAAATTGCAGACTTGATTTTTTAAATCTCAAAATTTTGTAACATTGCTACTATGTACAGACAGCACTCCTAGTCGGGATTGAACTCGTGTCTATGGGGCTGCAAGCACTGTAAGGCAGCAACTCTACCGCTGCGCCACTGTGCCGCACTTTGTTCCTATATACTGAAACAACCGAACCTCCAAACATGCACACATATTCAACACACACATGCACACGCTCACACACAGACACACATACGTACAGACAGCCACACACACACGTATGTGCACACACAAACACATACACTCTTGCAGACACAGTCAGCCACACACACATGCTCGCGCACACACACAGGTCAAATATAAATTCAGTTTAGTTTAGTTTAAAGATACAGCATGGAAACAGGACCTTTGGCCCACCGAGTCCGCGCCGGCAAGCAATTCCCGCACACTAACACAATTCTACACACTGGGGACAATATACATTTATACCAAGCCAAGTAACCTAAACACCTGTAAGTCTTTGGAGTGTGGGAGGAAACTGAAGATCTTGGAGATATCGCACACAGGTCACGGGGAGAACGTACAAACTCCGTACTGGCAACAGGGATGAAATCCGGGTCCCTGGCGCTGTAAGGCAGCAACTCTACCGCTGCTCCACCGTGCCACCCGTATTTAGGTTAAAATATTTTTAGTCAAAAGTGAGAACCAAAATGGCAAATTATTTCTGAATTATTATTCTGTTTACAGAGAGCAATGTGATTGTAACCCCATACTCATATGGGTCTGAAGAAGGGTCCCAACCCGAAACATCACCCATCCATGTTGTCTGGAGATGCTGCCAGACCCGCTGAGTTACTCCAGCCCTGTGACTTTTTTAATGAACTAGCCGCTGCATTTTCTTGCATCTTTGTACGTGTCCCGTTCGGCCTCAAAGTAGCAAAATGCAGTATTGTTACCACCAAATATGTATAATAAGTACAGTAGGAGCAACTACAATGGGAAAACATTGTGACAGTGATGTCAAGGTCTTGTAAACTGTTCAATTCAATCTGAGCCCTGGTTTTTTTCAAATTACAATTGTTTGGCCTGCTATTTCTAAAGGGACTTTTTTTTTCCTTCCATTCCCTCCAAACATTTGTCATTGTAAAGGGGACACAAAAAATACAGATGCTTAAATCTTGCAGAGAACACTAAATGCTGGAGTAACTCAGTGGGTCAGACAGCATCTCTTGAGGGCATGGATAGACATCTCCTCTATGGTCGTTATAACCTGGATTTAGTTTGCTAACCAAGTCATCAGAACTGAGAATTTTGTTTAAACAAGCATTTAAATTGCATAAAGATTTTAGGCGGCATGGTGGCGCAGCGGTAGAGTTGCTGCCTTGTAGCGCTGGTGACCTGGGTTCAATCCTGACCTCGGGTGCAGCCTGTCTGGAGTTTGTAGATTTTTCCCTGTGACCACGTGGGTTTTCCCCGGGTGCTCCGGTTTCCTCCCACACTCCAAAGACGTGCATATTTGCAGGTTAATTGGCTTCAGTAAAATTGTAAATTCTCCCAGAGCAGTTTGGTCAACTCATTGTAGTGCACGTATTCAGTAGGTTCTGTTAACATGCAAGTATATGGAATAATTTGCATGGGACTCCTTTACGCAAAGGTGTGGGTGTATGGAACGGGGCTGCCAGAGGGGGTAGTTGTGGCAAGGTACTATCGCAACGTTTAAGAAACATCCAGACAGGTACATGGATAGGACAGGTTCAGAGGGGTAGGGATCAAGAGCAGGCTGGTGGGGCTAGTGTGGATGGGACATGTTGGCCGGTGTGGGCAGGTTGGGTCGTAGGGCCTGTTTCCATGCTGTATGGCTTTTTATGACTCTACAACTGAGAACACTAAAACGTTTTATTTTGAAGTTCTTTTGTACACAGCATAATATACTTAATACGTGATGTTATACTTATTTACATGTACTGCACCTCTGGTCTATCTAATATAAAGAGCATACATTTCAGGCTATAAAATATACTTGGCTTATTGAAAGGTATAAGTATACAAAAACAATAATTTCATGCTTGGTAAAGCAGACACTGTGTGTTGACTACATTCTGATCAGAGTCCTTGGCTGCTTTCTCTGTTTGATCCTTTGATTGTAAAAGTCTCCAAATTACCACTTGGAAGCAAAGTCTCACAGCTCAATGGCACTGGAATCTGTGAAAGAACTTGGTCTCCACGATCACCTATTACACTTAGGCCTTTGCTCTCAGGGAGGCGAATGTTAGTTTGTGACACTGACGGAGCGAGTAATGGTCAATTTCTGGAGGCCTGACCGCACTTACAATGATGGAGTATCCCTTTCAGCTGGGCGCAGCGGTAGAGTTGCTGCCTCGCTGCGCCAGGGACCCGGGTTCGATCCTGACCATGGGCGCTGTCTGCACGGAGTTTGTGCGTTCTCTCCGTGACTGCGTGGGTCCTCCGGTCTCCTCCCGCTCTCCAAAGACGTACAGGTTTGTAGGTGTAGGGAGGAACTACATAGGGTGGTTTACACTGAAGATAGACACAAAGTGCTGGAGTAACTCAGCGGGACAGACAGCATCTCTGGTGAGAAGGACCGGGTGGAGATCATTCTTCTGACTGAGACTGAGGGGAGAGGGGGGTCTCGAGATATGGAAGGGTAATCTTTGAAAACAACAGATCAAAGTAGGTTATTTGGCTTCAGTAAAAATTCTAAATTGTCCCTAGTGTGTAGGATGGTGCCAGTGTATGGGGTGATGGTTGGTTAGTCTAATGCAGATTGCCAAGGCTGGTTGTCTTTGTCATCAACAGCTGGCCTTTGGATCGGATGAAGAGAGCTGGCAGGACATACTTGCCAAGGGCTAGTTGCACACCTCGTTGCAGTCGAACAGCAGCCAAGTGGAATGGCAGAATATTAGTAAAGATAAATGCACAAGTGCTTGAGTAACTCCATGGGTCTGGCAGCATCTCAGGAGTAAAGGGGATGGGTGATGTTTCGGGGGCAGGTCCCTTCTTCAGACTGAACGTAGGGGGTGGGTAAGGGGGAGGTGAAGAGATGCAGGCGATAAAAGACCAGGGCCAATCAGATGCCAACTCGGGAATACATAACACTAGTAATAAATGGGTAATCGATAGTTGGCGTGAGCTCAGTGGGCTGAAGGGCCTGTTTCCATAGATAGGCACAAAATGCTGGAGTATCTCAGCGGGACAGGCAGCAACTCTGGATAGAAGGAATGGGTGACGGTCCTTCTTCAGACTGTCAGGGGAGGGGGAGAAACAGAGATGAAACTGTTTCCTTGCTGGATAATGGTCACTCCATGAATCTACCTTCCTATTTCTGATCTCAAGACAGACATGATGTCTTGAGTCCAACACCAGGACTGGTAGTGCAGTGTTCTTATATCAATTCCTCGCCATCATTCCAGGGGAATTACAAGAAGACCATACAGGTCCATATAGGGGCCCGGCTTGGAGGCAAACCGTGAGCTGTAACATCATCTGTCATTCACTAGGCTACAGACCTCCGTGCCTGATAGCACACACACACGGAAATCCAAGACATTCGGCCTCGAACAAGTCCGAACATCTGCAGCCCTGATGGGAACCGGAGCAGAATTCAGCGAGATTCACCTCGGTGCTTTTACAACGGAGCAGGTGTGAAACAAGATCGTCCTCAGCAGTCAAAGCAAAATGATCGTTAATCAACTCAATAAGACATCCAGGGAGAGTGGTTGAGGGGCCGCTGCAAGGAACGATTGTGACGAAAAGCCCCGATGCAGATAAAGTTTACAGTTTAGTCTACGGTCACGTGTAGCGAGGTACAGTGAAAAACATTTCTTGCGTGCTATCCAGTCAGCAGAAAGACAACACACGATTACAATTGAGCCATTTACAGTGTGTACAGATACATGATAAGGGAATAGCGTTTGGTGCAAGGTAAAGCCAGCACCTTGTATGATCAAAGATAGTCCAAGGGTCCCCAACGAGGTAGATAGTAGTTCAGCGCTGCTCTTGAATTGTGGCAGGATGATTCAGTTGCCTGATAGTTGTGGCTGGATGATTCAGTTGCCTGATAATCTACAGAAGGTAGGATTCAAGTGAGGGGGAAATAAATAGGATCTGCTGATAGGACTTGATCTGCTTGGGTGGCATGGTGGCGCAGCGATAGAGTTGCTGCCTTACAGCGAACACAGCGCCGGACAACTGGGTTCGATCCCGACTACTGGTGCTTGTCTGTACACAGTTTGTACGTTCTCCCTGTGAACTGCGTGGGTTTTCTCCAAGATCTTGGTTTTCTACCACACTCCAAAGACGTACAGGTTTGTAGGTTAATTGGCTTGGTAGATGTAAAAATCGCGGGTCAGCACAGACCCGGTGGGCTGAAGGGCCTGTTTGCATGCTGTATCTTTAAACTAAACTAAACTAAACTATTTATTTAAGACTAAACTAGACTAGTTGGCAAAGCATGGGACAAGATTTGTGAAGAGTGTAACAGCACCATTCAGGACCAGTTGGGCCGAATGGCCTTTTTCTGTGCCATAACTTCAATGAAATTCACTTCCCTCCTCCTCCCCTTGCTTGTCCCACAGCTACCAAGAGTAGGTTTGGCTCCACCTCACATATCTGCCACCTTTGGCCCAATCTTCACCCTCAGGGAATGCCCCTCGGGGCTGCAAAGCTTGGCATCAGCATCAGTACATGAGTTGACACTGATGTGCACATAATTTGCACAGCTCTAGCAGATGGGAGCAAACTGATATCTCTTAGGTTGCTCGCTTTGCATCCCGACACTGAAGCTCAGCTTATCTTCTTCCTGTGTATCCTTCCGTGAATATGCCAAATTTCAGATGTAGCTGGAAGCACATGCCATTTCTGGACTGTGTTTGATGGCACTGGGCCTGTACTCGCTGGAATTAAGAAGGATCAGGGGGGACCTCATTGAAACTTACTGAATAGTGAAAGGCCATGATAGAGTGGACATGGAGATGGTGGACCAGAGGTCGTAGCCTTAGAATTAAAGGACGTTCCTTTAGGAAGGAGATTAGGAGGAATTTCTTTGGGTGGTGAATCTGTAGGATTCTTTGCCACAGTAGGCTGTGGAGGCCAGGCCAATGGATATTTTTAATGCAGAGATAGACAGATTCTTGATTAGAAAGTGTGTCAGGGGTCATGGGGAGAAGGCAGGAGATTGGGATATGGAGGGAGAGATAGATCAGCCATGATTGAATGGCAGAATAGACTTGATGGGCTGAATGGCCTAATTCTGCTCCTATCACTTATGACCTTAGGACCTTATGACTCACACCCAGATGTATGGACTGGAAACCGATCATCTAACTGATATATTTGTGATTAAAGGAATAGAGAGGATGGTTTGTGATGAATTATTTCCTCTGCTGGGGACACCAAGAGGATATCCGTAAAATTAGAAGGAGTTTAATTTAGTTTAGTTTAGAGATGCAGAGCAGAAACAGTTCCTTCGACCCACTGGGTCCGCACCAACCAGTGATCCCCACATATTAACACTATCCTACAAACTAGGGACATTTTTTTGTTTATATTTACCGAGCCAATTTACCAACAAACTTGTACGTCTTTGGAGGGTGGGAGGAAACCGAAGATCTCGGAGAAAACCCATGCAGTAACGGGGAGAACGTACAAACACCGTACAGACAGCACCCATAGTTGGGATCGAACCCAGGTCTCTTGCGCTTCAAGCACTGTTAGGCTGCAACTCTACCACTGCGCCATCGTGATGCCCTGTTTGTGTTCACCAAAGGAAGGCAAGGTGTCAACTAAACTTTCAAATATAAAATTAATACTTACTTGGCAAAGTCGTTAAGGGATGTGAAACTAACTGGAGATAAGATTAGGATTAGATTTAGCTTTATTAATGTCACATTTACTGAGGTACAGTGAAAAGCTTTCTTTCGCATGCTTTCCGATTAAACCAAATGATACTATACATCGATACAATCAAGCCCAGCTTAAGTGCGATAGGTAGAGCAAAGGGAACGATACAGAGTGCAGAATATAGTTCTCAGCATTGTAGCGCACCAGTTCCAGAGACAAAGTCCAATGTCTGCAATGAGGCGGAGGAGAACCCGACTGACTCATGGAAGGACCATTCAGCAGCCTGGTATCAGAGGGGAACGAAACTGTCCCTGATACAGGCGACAGGATCTAATTAAATAACCACGTCATCTTGAAGGGTTGGATGACCTACTGCTCGTCCTTCTAACAGGGGCAGCAAGTCCTCTATAGCAAGTCCGTCTAAAAGAACACAGAGCTTCAAAAGCAAATTCAACCGGCATCTGAGAACGGATTGTCACAAGGATACTTGTTAGGATGGGAGAGTTCAAGACTTTTTTGTTTTATTTTGCCACGCAGAAATCGTCCCCAAACGTCAAAATACGAAATACAAAGCAAAATGGGGAGGGTGGAGGGGGGGGGGGGGGGGGAGAGCTGCCGTCTATTTAAATGGCAGTGTGTAATCAGTGCTTTTTTTTTTTTGTTTAGTGCTCGGGGTTTTGTCAGTGATGGGAAGTCCAGCCAGAGCCGGGACAGTAATAGCCCTTCCTCATAACCTGAAATGCTCCCTCCGATGTTAACATACTGTGAACTGAGCAGAAGTGACAAAAACAATCCATCACGTATGCATGAACACAACGAGGAATTGAGAGGTTAACAGAAATTGATGACATCCCTGCCCGACTTTTACACTGATTCGGCCGAGTACGCGATTGAAACAGACAGAGATTTATAGAGGGAACCAGGATAGTGCTCCTTTTGATTGCCTTGATTTTTTTCTTAGCTGCTCTGCATATTTATTCCCCAGCCCATCAGCAACTTGCAGGATTAGAATGCTGATTCGATTTTACATTCTATGAGCAGGCATTATGCCGGCATTTGCATGATGTGAAAAAAATCACTCTAACCGATTCTGATGCGACCGATGAAATGAGGCCTCGTGCTCGCTGCATAAGTGGGATCTTGTTATATATATTTTTGAAATTCAGATTTCTTTATATCTCTTCACTGTGACCGCCCCCACTCTTCCCCCCCCCCCCCCCCTCCCTCAACCTCCCCCCACCCTCTCCCGCCAATCCATTGCATCTCAAAAGGAATTATTCCGTCTTTTAAATGAGAAAATGTGTTTTTTTGTCTTTGCCTCGAAGGGAAACAGCTGTATTGGGCTTTTATGAATTCATTTGAAGTAGGAACTTCCAGAGGAAGGAGAAACGGGGGGAAAAAAAAAACATCAACTAGCTTTTACTAAAGGTGTCACAATTACAAAAGACTCTTGGCAATTAATTTTGACAGCAAAATAATTATTATCCCTCAGCTATGATGGATATCTTTCATTTGCTCTACTTTTTTTTATTGGCTGAGGTATCTTCACAGGGGAGGAGGGGAGGATGGGTAAGTGGCTGAGGTCAGGAATAGTGGAGATTTACAAACTTTTCTTTCATAATCTAAACTTTCCACCGTGAAATTCTGGGGGCGAATCCCCAATAAGGGCAGGTGTGGAACCAGACTATCTTTGTTCAATAACATGGGCTCAAGGTGAAGGGGAAAAGATTTAATAGGAATCTGAAAGGTAACTTTTTCACACAAAGGGCGGTGGGTGTATGGAACAAGCTGCCAGAGGAGGTAGTTGAGGCAGGGACTAACCCAACGTTTAAGAAACAGTTAGACAGGTACATGGATGGATACATGGACAGGTTTGGAGGGATATGGGCTAAACATAAGCAGGTGGGACTAGTGTCGCTGGGACATGATGGACTGTGTGGGTAAGTTGGACTGAAGGGCCTGTTTCCATGCTGTATCGCTCTATGACCCTGTGGCTGTACCAGCCATAGCCTTCCTCTCAAGTTCAGATGGAGAAAGGTGGAAAGATAAGCTGAGGTAAATGCAAAGATACTTTTGCCCTCTGATTCTTTAACCTCCTACCCCATCTAGCCTCTTATTCAGAAACACGGTGGCATAGCAGTAGAGTTGCTGCCTTACAGCGCCAGAGACCTGGTTTAATACTGACTATGAGTGCTGTCTGTATGGAGTTTATACATTCTCCTCGTGACCTGCGTTGGTTTTCTGCGGGTGCTCCGGTTTCCTTCCACACTCCAAAGACGTAGGCTGATTGGCTTGACAAATGTTTTAATTGTTCCTAGTGTGCGTAGGACATTGTTACACGGACTCAATGGGCCGAAGGGCCTGTTTCCACGTTATGTCTCGAAACTAAACTAAAACAAAATTCTAACTTTGACTCATTGACTTCTAAACATATAAAATTCTTAGAGGATTGGACAGGGTAAATGGAGGAAAAACGTTCCCGATGTTGGGGGAAGTCCAGAACCAGGGGTCACAGTTTAAGAATAAGGGGTAGGCCATTTAGGACTGAGATGAAGAAAAACGTCTTCATCCAGAGAGTTGTGAATCTGTGGAATTCTCTGCCACAGAAGGCAGTGGAGGCCAATTCACTGGATGATTTCAAGAGAGAGAGTTAGATTTGGCTCTGAGGGCTAATAGAATCAAGGGATATGGGGGGAAAAGCCAGAACGGGATACTGATTTTGGATGATCAGCCTTGACCATATTGAATGGCGGTGCTGGCTCGAAGGGCCGAATGGCCTACTCCTGCACTTATTTTCTATATTTCTATGCAAACCCAAAATTTAATTCCCAGCAGTAATTACCATCTTAATTATTAAATATGACAAAAAAGGTAATGCAAATAAGGACGAGTTCTGCTTATCTGACGAGAAGTTAATTTGGACAAGACCTACCTATGACATGAGAAGAAGATAGAAAATAGAAAATGAACACAAGGGCAGGTTACTTTGTAAAATCAAAAAACATGTTGCTGGATGAACTCTATAGGTCAAGCAGCATCTGTGGAGGCAATAGGATAGCGATGTTTTGGGTTGAGACCCTGAATCAGCACGGTCTCTTCATAAAGACATTGGGAGGGATCGAACACAAGATTGATTCTCTGCAAACTATTTGACGTGTGCACATAGAATGAATGCACACACCGTACTCACATAATAAAGACGCTAATGTAAGTGCACAGGGAATGACACACACATATATCCATGGACACATATACCCATGGACACCTACAAACAGATACATCAACCAATGCAGACCGATAGATACACACACAGTCACTCAAAACAAAGATTGGTGCAGAGACATGAGTTTAAATAGCCAAACCCAATTTTATACGCACACAAACACTCTCACACGCCGGCATACCAAGCAGAAGCACAAAGGCACAGAAAAAAAAGTCACAAAAAAAAGATACATTTACAAGAACAAATTATACAAACAGAAATTTATAATCATAAGTTCATAAGTCCAAGGTGCAGAGTTAGGCCATTCGGCACAGTAAGCCAACTCTGCCATTCAATCATGGCTGATCCATCTTTCGCTCTCAACCCAATTCTCCTGCCTTCTCCCCACACTAATCAAGTATCTGTCAATCTCAGCCTTAAAAATGTACATTGACTTTGCCTCCACAGCCGTCTGTGGCAATGAATTCCAGAAATCCACCACCCTCTGACTAAAGAAATTCCTTCCCGTCTCCTTTCTAAAGGTATGTCCTTATATTCTGAGGCTATGGCCTCTGGTCTTGGACTCCTCCAGGAGTGGAACCATCCTCTCTATATCCACTCTATCCGGGCCTTTCACCATTTGATAATCACACAGATGCATAAGAGCAGACACAAATATACATACACTTCAAATATAGGAAGGCACGACAATATTATTTGCCCCAAAACATGGACTTTCCATTGATTTGGCAGTCACTGACAAATTAAAACATGGACTTAATGTAAAGACAAACTCATAGGAATGAATTATAATCAATTAATGAAGGTGTACCTATCTCAAAAAGAAATTTGAACATAGTTTTTTTTTAACTCACGTGAAGCTTAAGGTTGAGAAGAGCCCTGATAAACTTCTGAAATGCATAAATAAAGTTGGCTGTCCACATTTTGGTAGAAGTAATGTTCCACAGCAGATGATTTTCATAAACCAAATCATAAACCTATATCAATGTATTTGAAATGTACGATGTATTTGTGTCTATTCTTTTGCATCGTATGAGTATAAATTAGCTTATATATAATTTGTAAAGACCTCAGAGGAGGCAAGAACATAGAGTTCGATCACATTTTAGCCCATGAAGTAAGTAGATGGTAGAACCAACTTGAGTATGCAGATAGTCCTACGTTCCTGTACATGCATTAGTTTAGTTCCGTTTAGTTCAGAGATACAGCGTGGAAACCAAATGGCCCACCCACAGTGTGGCCCACTGACTCCACGCCGACCAACGATCACCCCGTACACTAGATCTATCCTATACATAAGTGATAATTTACAGAAGCCAATTAACCGACAAACGTGCATGTCTTTGGGACGTGTGAGGAAACCGGAGCACCCGGAGAAAAGCCACGCGGTCACAGGGAGAAGGTGCAAAATCCGTGCAGACAGCAAGCCGAGGTCAGGATCGAACCCAGGTCTCTGGCGCCGTGAGGCAGCAACTCTACCGCTGCGCCATCGCGCTGCCCTTGGTTCACTGCTGACTTCCAATCGAATCAAGTTTTAACCAAGTGCAAGTTATTTAGAATATAACAGTAGTGCCCCTTACATGTGGGTCAGCGGAGAACACTCCATATGACTCCAGGACTCCAGGATGGTGCGTGGCCTCCCCTAGTGCCAGGGTCAAGGATATCACTGAGCAGTTGCAGAGCATTCTCAGAGAGGGAGAGGGAAGCAGTCAGAAAAACAGAAATTACATAGATAGAAAAAAGAATGTGGTCCCATGGAGTGAATATAAGGGAGTTAAGGAAAAAGGTCAGAAAGCATGAGCTCAAGGGTAGAAATCTCTTGGTTACTCCCAGTGCCACATGCCAGTAGGGAGTGGGTCATAGCTTGAATTCCTGTGAGGTTAGGAATAGGGAAGTAGGCGGATAAGTATATGGCTGAAGAGTTGGGCGAATCAGATACCTTCTGAGCCAGAGGTGACCTGTACAAGAGGGACAGGTGACACCTGAACTGGAGGGGGAAGGGGGGGGGGACCATGGTGGGCAGGTTTGCAAGGGGTTCTGGTGGGAGGGGGGCGTTTGATCTAGATTGAGAGGATGGTGGAATCCAAAGTAGTAGTCGTGCAGATGGGTGGCTGGAAGTTAACTGAGAGGGGAAGTCAATACAGAGGGTCATCTGCAGTGGGGCAGCTGGTGGAGCTGCTGCCTCACGGAGCCGGAGACATGGGTTCGATCGTGACCTTGTTGGAATTGTAGGGAGTGGGTCATAGCTTGAACTCCTGTGAGGAAATAGGACAGAGGAAATGACTGGGGTATTAGTTGGGGGGGGGGGGGGAGTATTAGTGCTTCTACAGACCGAAATGTCCCCACTCGAAATGTCACCTATAACCATATAACCATATAACAATTACAGCACGGAAACAGGCCTTCTCGGCCCTTCCAGTCCGTGCCGACCATTTATTTTCTCCTAGTCCCATCTACCTGCACTCAGACCATACCCCTCCATTCCCTTCCTGTACATATACCTATCCACTTTACTTTTAAATGTTAAAATCGATACACAGCCACCACTCTCTGAGTAAAGAAGTTCCCCCTCATGTTACCCCTAAACTTCTGTCCCTTGATTCTTATGTCATGCCCTCTTGTTTGAATCTTTCCTACCCTCAATGGGAAAAGCTTATCCGCGTCAACTCTGTCTATCCCTTTCATCATTTTAAAGACCTCAATCAAGTCCCCCCTTAACCTTCTGCGCTCCAAAGAATAAAGACCTAACTTGTTCAACCTTTCTCTGTAACTTAGTTGCTGGAACCCAGGCAACAACCTGTCCACATTCGCCAGAGATGTCACCTGACCCGTTGAGTTTCTCCAGCATTTTGTGTCTATCCTTGGTACAAACCAGCATCTGCAGTTCTTTGTCATTAAATTTAGACGGGCACATGAATAGGAAAGATTTGGAGGGATTTAGAGATTTAGAGGGCTATTTAAGGTGAAGGGGGAATGTGTAAGGAGAAAGGGGGAAAGGTTTTATAGGAATCTGAGGGGTAACTTTTTCACACAAAGGGTGGTGGGGTGCATGGAACGAGTTGCCGGAGGAGGTAGTTGAGGCTGGGATAATTGCAACATTTAAGAAGCAACTAGGCAGGTCCATGGATAGGACAGGTTTGGAGGGATATGGGCTAAATGCAGGCAGGTGGGACTAGTGTAGATGGGACATGTTGGTCGGTGTGGGCAAGTTCAAGGTTTCAAGATTTCAAGGTCAGTTTATTGTCACATGCACCAATTAAGGTACAGTGACACTTGAGTTACCATACAGCCATACTAAGTGAAAAGCAACAAGACACACAACCACATACAAGTCAACATAAACATCCACCACAGTGGATTCCACATTCCTCACTGTGATGGAAGGCAATAAAGTTCAATCTTCTTCCTCTTTATTCTCCCGCGGTCGGGGCAGTCAAACCGTCTTCAGTCGGGGCGATCAAAGCACCCGCAGTTGGGCTGAAGGGCCTGATTCCACTCTGTGACTCTAGACTCTATGTGCTTGGCATGGGGGAACGGAACTAACTTGGATGGACATCCTGGTCAGCATAAATGAGTTGGGCTGAAGGGCCTTTTACTGTGCAGTATGACTCTATAACTCCCTATAACTATTTCAGCATATCAGTTAATTGTTATATGTTATATGGTTATATGGTTATATCGTCCTGTTGGATTGCCCAGTGAAGAACCGAGTGGGTACTGCATTGTCAGATGTACCATCCTTACGATAAAGTTTGAAGGTAAAGCTCCACTTGTATATTGCTGACATATATTGAAGATCCTGCAACACTGTCTGGGGAAGAATAAGGAGTTCCCCATCGTCTGGGGAAAAAAGTCCACCCTCGTAGCGTTGATTACCTGATTATCCCATCCCTGGCACAATATGACAGCATTTACTCAATTCTGCAGAGTAACTTTGTTCTGAACAGCATTTAGAGTCGCATTAACACGTAAACTTAGATATAAATATATATATAGATATAAAACCCAAAGTAACATCATTAGAATCAAATAATGCAGATCACACAGAGGTCATAATCAGAGTCCAGATTGTTTGGTGTCCTGTAGGGGATAAGCAGTCAAATCATGTTACAATAAACTTAGTTATAATAAAGGTTCAGTGATTCCAGATGAAGTCTTGCTGAAGCCTATGGACTTCCACCTCACATAAGACGTTCATTGTTACAACAGACATCTGCTTATAAAAATGCTTTCAGTTGCACACGACCGCATTTTGCAATTAATTGTGATCCCATAATATTGAACCATAGCACTTAATTGTTTCCATTCTCAACGAAAGACTGCATTTCGCGCCATTGATCTCTTTGACTTTGTTTAGCGTTACAGTGGGGAAACGGGCCCTTCGGCCCGCTGTCTCTGCGCCGACCAACGATCCCCGTACAATGACGCTATCCTACACACATACACACACACTGGGGACAATTCACAATTTCACCAAAGCCAATTGGCCTACAAACCTATACGACTTTGGAGTGTGGGAGGAAACCGGAGCGCCCGGAGATAAACCCACACAGGTCATGGGGAGTACGTACAAACTCCCCATAAAAAAGCTCGTATAGTCAGGGTCGAACCCGGGTCTCTGATGCTGTCAGACAGCAAGCAGCTCTACCGCTGTGCCACCGTGCCAATCTATTTTGGATTAAATTGGTCCAATGATATGCAATAAAACATTTTTTCCTGCATAAAAAAAAGTACACATCAACACAGCAAAGATTTAAATACTGGAGTTTGTTATAAAATATTTGAATTGGTACTTTATCAATTTTCAGAATTTGGAATCATTGCTTTTCCCTTGTATCCCACAAGTTATAAAGTCAGCTTTGCCATACGTTTTATGAAGCTCACAGATTTCGCTCAAAGACCCTGTATATAACTCGGGCAATGTTAATAAAGATTAAAAGGTGAGTGGGAAGGGCAACCCCCTCTGTCTCTGGCCTTCATGGATGGTGTAGTCGGAGACAGCTCGGACGACTTTATCCGCCACTCAGCTGAAGTGTGACATTGGGATTGCAGAAAGGGTGGAATCAAGACTCAGAACGTAATGTCATTCTTACATCTGTAGATGGAAGAATTTGTCATCAATTGTCTTCATACCCATTGGTTGTTGCCAGGCAACTGGCAAATCGCACGGACTATTTGCAATGATAAATTAGTAGCATAGTTCCTATGACAACTGCCTTTGTTACTTAATTAGTTTGGTTCAAAATCTGAATTGGCTTAAGGGGAGCAAGCATGTTTTCTATGAGGGGTACAGTGGCAAGCATTAGCTTCCCCTTCTCCCCCCCCCCCCCCCCCCCCCCTTTCCTTTATGCTTCGGACAGCTTGTGCATATTCATGACATGCTATTTTTCACATTTGCATCTTGATTGATGCATCCGATCAGCAAATCAGGACTTTGCAAGGGCCATCGATCACTGTCGGTGGTGGCTTGTTTTGAACTGATTTGCTGCTCAGATCCATTGAGGCATGAGACAAAGACTTTGCATGGGGATGAATCACACAAGGTGGCCAAGGAGCATCGGGAAGAGCGTAAGACGGAGTGTCCTTCTAAACGCAGAGCCTGGCTTCCTGCGAAGATTCGGCAACGTTGAAGACCACCAAGCCGGCCCATTAGGATGGGCAAAGCACGGCTGTTACAGCAACAATATCAGACATGGTGATGTGTTGATTGCTTGAAAGAATAGATAGATAGATAGATAGATAGATAGATAGATAGATAGATAGATAGATAGATAGATAGATAGATAGATAGATAGATAGATAGATAGATAGATAGATAGATAGATAGATAGATAGATAGATAGATAGATAGATAGATAGATAGATAGATAGATAGATAGATAGATAGATAGATTAAGCGGATAGACGAATAGACAGACAGACAGACAGACAGACAGACAGACAGACAGACAGACAGACAGACAGACAGACAGACAGTCAGACAGACAGACAGACAGATACACACATAGACAGACAGACAGATAGACAGATAGATAGATAGACAGACAGACAGACAGAGACAGACAGACAGACAGACAGACAGACAGACAGACAGACAGACAGACAGACAGACAGACAGACAGACAGACAGACAGACAGACAGACAGACAGACAGGCAGACAGACAGACGGACAAATAGACAGACAGACAGACAGACAGACAGACAGACAGACAGACAGACAGACAGACAGACAGACAGACAGACAGATAGATAGACAGATAGATAGACAGACAGACAGACAGACAGACAGACAGACAGACAGATAGATAGATAGATAGATAGATAGATAGATAGATAGATAGATAGATAGATAGATAGATAGATAGATAGATAGATAGATAGATAGATAGATAGATAGATAGATAGATAGATAGATAGATAGATAGATAGATAGATAGATAGATAGATAGATAGATAGATAGATAGATTTTAAACATTTTACTGTGGTGATTAGAGGCACTGAATTAACACCCAGACTTTGGACAAAACTCACACTGAAGATTAAAACTCACAAAAAAACATAATAATGCTGGGAAGACTGTAATGTTATCATGCTGTTGTGCTACAAACATGACGATGATAACATTGTTTTAACACCTAGGTAATAAAGTGATTCTTGTAGCCACTCCTCACAGAACTGAAGTTTAGAACAGAGAGCAATTGAGAACATAACATAGCTCAGGGAGGTTTGGAGAGGTTCCCAGCACTGGAACAGGCCCTTTGGTCCAAGATGTATGTGCCTTAAATCCCTCTTTTCTGCCTGCATGTGGTCCATATCCCTCCATTCCCTACTTCTTCCTGTGCCCAGCTACAAGCCTTCAAAACACCACTATTGCATCTGTTTCATTCCTTTTTTTAAAATAAACTGGGGTGATATAAGGTCAAAATTCATAAGGTCAAAAGTGATAGGAGCAGAATTATGCCATTTGGTCCATCAAGTCTACTCTGCCATTCAATCATGCCTGACCTATCTCTCCTCCTAACCCCATTCTCCTGCCTTCTCCCCATAACCCCTGACACCCATTTAAAAAAGAAGCTCCCTATTAGTTTAGCGTTTAGAGATACAGCACGGAAACAGGTCCTTCAGCCCACCGAGTCCACGCCAACCAGTGATTCCCATGCATAGCACTATCCTACACACTAGGGACAATTTATGATCTTTTTCACCAAAGCCAATTAACCTACAGACCTGTAGGTCATGGGTATGTGGGAGGAAGCCGGAGCACCCGGAGAAAACCCACGCAGGTCACAGGGAGAACTTACAAACTCCACAGCAGACAGCACGCATAGTCAGGATCGGACCCGGCCCTCTGTAAGGCCGCAACTCTGCCGCTACGCCATTGTGGCGATCTATTTTGGATTAAATTTGTCTAATGATATGCAAAGAAAGAAAACATTTTTGCCCGTCTAAAAAAGTATATGGAAAGACACAACAACTCAGCAAAGACTTACTGTAAATACTGGAGTTTGTTATAAAGTCATGGGGAGAACGTACAAACTGGGTACAGACTGCCCACCTAGTCAGGATCGATGACCTGATGAAAATATATGTGAGGTATAGACAGTGTAGATGGTCAGAATCTTTTTCCCACGGTAGGGGTAGCAAAACAAGAGGAAGTTGGTTTAACGCAAGAGGCAAGGGTTTTAAAGGGTATAAGAAGGGAAAGCTTTTCACACAGAGAACGACTGATATCCGGAGCTCACTGCCGGAGGATGTGGTGCAGTCAGATACAATCACTACATTTAAGAGACATTTAGACAGCCGCTTAAATAGCCAATGAATAGCAGGGCACAGACTAGTACAAGCAAAATGGATAAGTGCAGATAGGCACAAAGGTCATAATGGATGTGTAGGAAGGAACTGCAGATTGTTAAAGAAGGAACTGCAGATGCTGGAGAATCGAGGGTAACACAAAAAGCTGGAGAAACTCAGCGGGTGCAGCAGCATCTAAGGAGCGAAGGAGATAGGCGACGTTTCGGGTCGAGACCCTTCTTCAGACTGGAGGGATGCTGGTTTACACTGAAGATAGACACAAAATGCTGGAGTAACTCAGTGGGACAGGCAGCATCTCTGGAGAGAAGGAATGGGTGGTGTTTCAGGTCGAGATCCAAAGAGTCTGAAGAAGGTTCTCGAAACACCACCCGCAAAATCTGTGGATAATTTCAAGGCAGAGATAAATAGATTCTTGATTAGTACGGGTGTCAGGGGTTATGGCGAGAAGGCAGGAGAATGGGGTTAGGAGGGAGATATAGATCAGCCATGATTGAGTGGCGTAGTAGACTTGATGGGACAAATGGCCTAATCCTGCTCCTGTCACTAATGAACATGGCGGTCACGGTGGCGCAGCGGTAGAGTTGCTGCCCGGGTTCCCGACTATGGATGCTGTCTGTATGGAGTTTGTACGTTCTCCCCGTGACCTGCGTGGGTTTTCTCCGAGATCTTCAGTTTCCTCCTACACTCCAAACACATACATGTTTGGAGGTTAATTGACTTGTTGTATGTGTAAATTGTCCCGAGTGTGTGTAGGATGGTGTTTATGTGCTAGTCGGCATGGATCCGCACTGTATCTCTAAACTAAATTAAACTTATGAACTTATGACATTTGCGCTCTTACCCATTTGACTGGGGGCAGATGCATCTTCAGAAATTTCCACCCACCCCTTCTTAGGGGAAGCCCCAACATCCACCGCATGGACGTATCTTTCTCCTGTTTGTGCTGCTCTGGACTACGACATCAGTAGACATGGGCCAATTTAGCACGTTCAAGTGTCATAAGGTCATAAGGTCGTAAGTGATAAGAGTAAAATTAGGCCATTCGGCCCATCAGGTCTACTCTGTCGTTCAATCATGGCTGATCTATCTCTCCCTCCTAACCCCATTCCCCTACCTTCTCCCCATAACCCCTGACACCCGTACTAATCGAGGTGTGTTGGTGTTGTTTGACCCCACAGTCTGAATGCTCCCTCTGTCATCAAACCTGCCTACTTCTGAGCAGGATCAGATTCGTGAAGACTGAAATTCCTCTTTCAACCAAAAAAAAACTAAATTGAGGATACTTCTTACCGAATACCCTGCAGGTGACCTTTTTATTGTTTAGAGAAAAAAACCGTGAAACAGGCCCTTCGGCCCATTAGGTCCACACTGCTACCAATGATCACCCATACATCCCAGCACTATCCTGCACACTAGGGACAATTTACAGAAGTCAATTAGCCTACAAACCCGCACGTCTTTGGAATGTGGGAGGAAACCGGAGCACCCAGAGAAAACCCACGTGGTCACAGGACAAACGTACAACCTCTGTACAGCAGGCACGTGCCGTGAGTAATTACTCAGGGTAGGCACTCAGACCGCTTTAAAAAAAAATTAAACCACGCATGCGCAGATTGTTCACTCCGTTAAACAAATAAATAAATAAATAAATAAATAACAGTGACATTTCAATTTGTCCAAGGCTTCCTAGTCCTAGACCAATTGGGGGGAACAGTTCCTTTCACAGCGTGTGTAGAGTCTGTGCCACGGGTAAAGTTGTGGGGAGGGCACGAGTGTTGAGAAGGAGGGTGTCGGGGATACTGCCAGTAACTCACTCACTCACCGCTACCGCAGCTCTCCGGGCGCATAGCCACGCACTGTAGCTGGGGATAGAAGCAGCTCGGGGAGCTATGAGCGGCCACCGGGACCCGACAGCAGAACTGACCGCCACTTCAGCGTCTTCTGCCGGCCCGCTCACCTTTGGCAGTGCTCTCCGTCGGAACACCTGTCACCTGCCGTTCGCCGACTTCGCTCATGACAGCGGCTTCCTGCAAATCCTTAAATTCCCACAGCCGAGTAACCTCAATCGCGCTGTCGGAATTTAAGGACATGAGTGAGGCCAGCGAGTGGCAGGAGAGAGGTTTTTAGACGGAGAGCCGCCAGAGGTGAGCGGGGACTGGCAGAAGGAGCTAAGGTGGCGGCTGGTTCCGCTGTCCGTCCCGGCAGCCGCTCAGCCACCCGAGCTACTTCTCTCTCTTCCCCCCCCCCCCACCCCCACCCCCCGGCCTCAGAGTAAAGATGCTGCCTGGCCCGCTGAATTACTCCAGCAGTTTCGGCTCATCTTCAGTGTAAACCAGTATCTGCGGTCCCTTCCTGCACATGGATAAACAGCATTTCCATCCCAACAAGCGACCATCACGACATCGCCCTCTTCATCCGTGCAACAACTTAGGGGACGGCAAGCGAGGTTTAGTCGCAGTTATGTCTCAATCTTTCAAAGGCATCATTCGTGTGACAGAGAGAGATGGCATAGCTGGAGCAGAGTTGTTACTGCAACTCTCAACAAGTGACCATAGCTGTCATGCATTTTGCTGTAATGAATTGATGCCCCTAAACAGCAAAGTCATGTCAACAACCGAGATAAGGGATCGCTCATATCCACACTTGGCAGTCGTGCATCTGTGGTGGAGGCTGCCTGTCTCCACGGTGGAGAAAGTTTAGCAAGGACCTTGTAGAGGTGTATAAAATCACGAGAGGAATAGATCGGGTAGGCGAATCGAGCACCAGAGGACATATGTTTAAGGTGAACAGGAAATTATTTAATAGGTAACTTTTTCACACAGAGGGTGGTGGGTGTCTGGAACGAGGTGCCAGAGGAGGTTGTTGATGCAGGGACTATTCCAACGTTTACGAAACAGTTAGACAGGTACATGGATAGTACAGATTTGGAGCGATATGGGCCATACACAGGCAGGTGGGACTAGTGTAGATGGGATATGTTGGCTGGTGTGGGCAAGTTGGGCCGAAGGGCCTGTTTCCACGCTATCTCACACTATGACCCTAAGGAGAACGCGCTGAAATCAAACTATTAATAATATTAGAGATGAGTCTTGAGGGAATACCCGGAAGGATTGCGTCGTGAAGTACAGCATTGTTCGTTCTTACTGAACTGAGGCATTCTTACCCCTACCTTTCATGGGATTATTGGAACAATATTCACAGCGTGTTTAAACTCAAGTGGAAACCTGTCAACTCAGCTCTGATCTTCCTGACACCGGCATTAATGAGACATGGGTTAGGCCATGGAATTAACTTTTCATCTAACAGCTGAAGGGATGCAGCATCTCCGAATCCATCAAACCACAAATTAAAATATAGACACATTAATGCTGGACTATCTCAGCGGGACGGGACGGGACAGGTAGCATCTCTGGAGAGAAGCAATGGGCGATGTTTCGGGTCGATGATCCTTCTTCAGGTCCCGACCCGAAACGTCACCCATTCCTCCACTACAGAGATGCTGCCTGTCCCGCTGAGCTACTCCTGCATTTTGTGACTATCTTCGGTTTAATCCAGCATCTGCTGTTCCTTCCTACATAAGCAATGAATTATCATGACTGAGGTACTGTAGCGAGTGATTGGGAAAAGATGCATTTTCCATAAGTTCATAAGTGATAGGAGCAAAATTAGGCCATTCGGCCAATCCAATCTACAATGCCATTCAATCACGGCTGATCTAAAACCCCTGTCCCACTGTACGAGTTCATTCAAGAACTCTCCCGAGTTTTAAAAAAATTCAAACTCGTGGAAGCACGTAGAATGTACGTAGCGGGTACGTCGGAGCTCGGGGATGTCTCTTAGCGGCTCGTAACGCAAACGGCAGGTACTCGGGTAACGCGGTAAGCTCGGGAAGACTCGTGAAGATTTTTTAACATGTTGAAAAATGTCCACGAGAGCCTTGAGTACCTACGAGCGGCCATTACCGTAAATATCCGAGTTCGAATCAGGGCAAACGTGGGAGAACTCTTGAATGAACTTGTGCAGTGGGACAGGGCTTTATCTCTCCCTCCTAACCACATTCTCCTGCCTTCTCCCCATAACCCTTGACCACCAATACAAATCAAAAATCTATCTCTGCCTTAAAAATATTCATTGACTTGGCCTCCACAGCCTTCTGTGGCAATGAATTCCATAGATTCACCTCCCTCTGATTAAAGAAATTCCTCCTCATCTCCTTCCTAAAGGAGCATCCTTTAATTCTGATGCTGTCACCTCTGGTCCTAGATTCTCCCACTAGTGGAAACATCCTCTCCACATCCACTCTATCCGGGCCCTTCACCATTCGTTGGGATCAGCGTAAACCTACATGGGGTCCAGCAGTCGATATTTTTCTTATTCGACCTCAGGATGTGCGCTTCACTGCCAAGACCGCACTTGCCGTTGGTTCCTCGTTGCCCTGAGGAAGTGGTGATGGACCAGTCGGATGCAAAGACGGTCAAGCCAAGATCTTCAGAGGACGGTGAAGAGAGTCATCTGCCTAGCCTGAAGTCCCAGTGCCAGAATCCCACAGCTTGCTGAGAGCAAGGCTTCACCTCAAAAATAGATTCACTCTTACGAATTTGCTGCAGCCATCTGCCCGTGAGTGTACCTTCCACATTATCCCCACAGTGTGGGGCTGACTGCTGAGAAACACTTCATGAAATTTTGGTTTTTTGGTCTATCCACCCAATTCCATTATGATGCTTATGGGCATGCTGATATATTCGGGCACTACTGATTTGTCTGAGTTGCATGCATGACGGCAAGCAGAGAAATATCTAGGTGCAAAATGCTGGAGTAACTCATCGGGGCTGGCAGCATCTCTAGAGAAAAGGGATGGGTGATAGTTTGTGTCGAGACCTTTCATCGTCCCTTTGTCTCCAGAGATGCTATCTCATCCGCTGAGTCACTCAGCACTTTGTGTCTATCTTTGGTAAAAACAAGAATCTACAGTTCCTTGTTTCTGCAGAGAAATGTATGTATTTTTAGGTCAACAAATTCAGTCTCGACCGTGCAATGTGTGTTGAGGTATTAGGAAATAGGAAAGCATGGGCTGGCAAGAGTGATGTTTAGTTTAATAAGAGAATCTATGTACTTGCAAGGACCATTGTTGTGTTACAACTGTGGAAGGCGTTGGTCGGACAATACCTGGAGTATTGCACTTGCTTCTGGTTACAGAGCTATTGGAAGGATATCATGAAGCAGGAAATTAATTTGATTAGTACGGGCATCAGAGGTTAAGGGGCAAATGCAGGAGAATGGGGTTAAGATGGAGAGCTAGATCAGCCATGATTGAATGGCAGAGTAGACTTGATTGGCCGAATGGCCTAAATCTACTCCTATCACTTATGAACTTATGACCTTATGACGAAAGAGCTCAGAAAAGATTCATGAGAATGTTCACTGGGGCAGGAGGGCTTGGGATACAAGGAAATGTTGGCTAGGCAAGGTTTTTTTACAGGTACATAAAATCATGACTGGTACAGGTAAAGTGAATGATCGGTCTTTTTCCCCAGAGGAGGGGAATTATATACCAGAGGGCATGGGTTTAAGTTAGAAAACATAGAAAATAGGTGCAGGAGGAGGCCATTCGGCCCTTTGAGCCAGCACCGCACCAAGTGAGAGAGGAAAGAGATAGAGTGGATCTAAGGGGTTTCTTTTCCACAGAGTGTGGTGGGTATGTGGAATGAGCTGCCAGAAGAAATGACAGAGGTAAAAGTTCAAAAATTCAAAGGTCAGTTTATTGTCACGTGTACCAATAAGGTACAGTGAAATATCACACAGCCATACTAAAGAAAAGCAACAAGACACACGACGACATAAAAATTAGCATAAACATCCACCACAGTGGATTCCTCACATTCCTCACTGTGATGGAAGGCAATAAAATCTAATCCTCTTCCTCTTTAATCTCCCGCGGTCAGGGCAGTCAAACCATCTGCAGTCCGGGGGGTGTTCGAAGCTCCCGCAGCCGGCGATCAAAGTCCCCGCATCGGTACAATAACAACGTTTAAAATACATTTTGACTGGTATGTGGATAGGAAAGTTTAGATGGATCTGGGCCAAACTCAGGCAAATTGGACAAACTCAGGTAGGCAGCTCGGTCGGCATGCATAAATTGGGTTGAAGGACTCTGAAGGTCTTCACGCCCAACTTGTTCAAGTCTGAAGATGCATCCTGACCGGAAATATCATCTGGGAGTCCATCTCCCTCCATAGACGCTGTCTGACCTGCTGAGTTTCTCCAGCACTGTTTTCTGATTGAAACTCTGACTGTTTTTCTTGCTGTTCTTCTTGCTTACTTTCTCCTTTCTGCTAGTGCTGGTTTGCTGGCGATCCTAAACAAGTTCTCACTCTGAAAGAACCCAACATTAGATGCCTGGAGCAGACTCTCTATTCCAAGGTCTGTGATGGGAAGAAACTACCAGGTGAACAGAGGAATAAATTCAAGGACGTTCTCAAAGCTGCTTTGAAAACTTTGACTCCTGGGGGGGTTCCTGAGCCAGAGCAACTCAAACGTGCATGTTTGAGGAGGACACAGAATAAGGTCATAGCATCAACATCAGCACAGAAACGAGCGCTTTGGCACAACTTGCCCATGTCGACCAAGATGCCCAAGCTACGCTAGTCCCATTTGCCCGCGTTTGTGTAAGAAGGAACTGTAGATGCTGGTTTAAACCGAAGATAGACACAAGAAGCTGGAGTAACTCAGCGGGACAGGCAACATCTCTGGAGAGAAGGAATGGGTGACGTTTTGGGTCGAGACCCTTCTTCAGACTGGTTAGGGATAAGGGAAACGAGATATATAGACGATGATGTGGAGAGATGAAGAACAATGAATGAAAGATGCGCAAAAAAGTAATGATGATAAAGGAAACAGGCCATTGTTAGCTGTTTGTAGTGTGAAAATGAGAAGCTAGTGTGACTTGGGTAGAGAAGGGATAGAGAGAGAGGGAATGCTGGGGCTTCCTGAGGTGAGAAAAATCAAATTCTCACCACTGGGCTGTGAGCTGCCCAAGCGAAATATAAGATGCTGTTCCTCCAACTTGCGTTTAGCCTCACTCTGACAATGGAGGAGACCGAGGACAGAAAGGTTTGTGTAGGAATGGGAAGGAGAATTAAAGTGTCCTGCAACCGGGAGATCAGGTTGGTTCACTTGGGCTGAGCGAAGGTGTTCCGCAAAATGATCGCCCAGTCTACGTTTGGTTTGGCCGATGTATAAGAGTCCACATCTTGAACAACGGATATAGTAGATGAGGTTGGAGGAGGTGCAAGTGAACCTCTGCCTAACCTGAAAGGACTGGCAGGGTCCCTGGACAGAGTCGAGGGAGGAGGTATAGAGGCAGGTGTTGCATCTTACATTCCATTTATCCATGTACCTGTCTCAACATAAATACTGGAAGGTGCAGACGGCCTAACAGTCTACTCACCAATTGTCATATTAAGCAAAGCCTTCCCTGCATCTATGGACAAATACACAGTTCCCAAAGTAGCCTCATTGAACACTTTAAAAACCATAAAAATGACAAACAAGCCAAACTCAGGGACTAGCTAAGAACGTGACCACCTTGATGCGAATTAGTGATGCTGCCCACCCGAGACTCTCCCACTAGTGTTATTTTAGGAAGGAGATGAGGAGAACTTTCTTTAATCAGACGATGGTGAATCTGTGAAATTATTTACCACAGAAGGCTGTACAGGCCAAGTCAGTGGATATTTTTAAGGCAGAGATAGACAGGTTCTTGATTAGTGTCAGAGGTTATGGGGAGAAGGCAGGAGAAATGGGTTAGTAGGGAGAGATAGATCAGCCATGATTAAATGGTGGAGTTGACTTGGTGGGCCTAAGGGCCTAATTTTACTCCTGTTCCTTATGGCAATGATGGTGTTCACTGCACATATATCCCATCTTGGATTGAGTTTCCTTCAGCTTGCAGTTTAGTTTATTGTCACATGTATTGAGGTACAGTGAAAAGCTTTTGTTGTGTGCTATCCAGTCAGTAGAAAGACAATGCATTATTACAATTGACCCATTCACAGTGTACAGATATATGACAAGGGATAAAGTTTAGTGCAAGGTAAAGCCAGCAAAGTCCTATCAAGTATAATCCGAGGGTCACCATGAAGGTAGATAGTAGTTCAGGCCCGCTCTCTGGTTGTGGTAGGATGGTTCAGTTGCCTGATAACCGCTGGGAAGAAACTGTGGGAAGAAAGCATTTTCACACTTCACTAAAGAGTTGATAAAAATCTGGGCTAGAGGCAAAGCCACACCAAGCTTTGCTGGCTGTCAAAGTTGTTAGGCGCACTAAATGTTTCTCAAAGTCCCAAACACGTGGAAACATTTCGGAGTCAATTAAAATTTCATGAAACAACAAATAAAACCTAAATAAAAAACTTAAAAATTAACCAAAACAAAACAAGTATAAACATAAAAATGAATTAAAACATTGAGTGAAACTTGATGAATTAAGAAAAATGTAAATGAACTGATGCTTACACTTCTTCCTCACAGCTGAGCCTCCGTTAAAATGGATGGGCATGCTGTTCTTGAACAAGATCTAACTGGCATAGGTTCAGCAGGCAGTGTCAACAGTGTAGGTGCTGGGGAATTGCAACAAGTTCACTCCCTGCTATGTCGGACTCCATGCGGAGTCCACAGTCAGAATGCAGTCGGCAAAACATTTCCCAGTGGAAAAGCAGTTGGCTGTCATGTACCGAACCTGCCACCACTCACACTGTGAAGTGGCCATGGTTTGGTTTGAAACTGTGGGCATCTCCCATCAAATCCTACCCAGTAAAGCATTTTCCCCACCTCCAAGGACTGCGTGAACCATGCATCATCCCTCAAAATGAAATAGGTGATCTTATTCCCAAAGGAGTTATTAAATTGGAGATCTCCTCCTGGTGTTTTTTGTCCTCCCAATCTATTTATGTTTGCTTGTACTTTTCTTCTTATTCTCTGACTCTATCCCCTGCAGAAAACAAGGGGAGTTTATGAAGAAGGGTCTCGGCCCGAAACGTTGCCTATTTCCTTCGCTCCATAGATGCTGCCTCACCTGCTGAGTTTCTCCAGCATTTTTGTCTACCTGGGAGTTTATGAATGATGGAATAGCCAAATGCCTACAAATTTGCCAGGAAAACATGGGCGGCACGGAGGCACAACGGTAGAGTTGCTGCCTTACAGCTCCAGAGACCCAGTTTCGGTCTGTACAGAGTTTGTACCTTCCCACTGTGACCACGTGGGTTTTCTCCAGGATCTCCAGTTTCCTCCCACACTCCAAAGACGTACAGGTTTGTAGGTTAAATGGCTTGGTATAATTGTAAATTGTCCTCAGTGTGTGTAGGATAGCGTTGGTGTGCGTGAGTCGCTGGTCATTGCGGACCCGGTGGGCCGAAGGGCCTGTTTCCTCGCTGTTTCTCTGAACAAAACCAAATTAAATGGATCAATCAACTCCAGCAAGTCTAGATTCATAAGTTCACATTCATGAGTGATAGGAGCAGAATTAGGCCATTCGGCCCATCCAGTCTCCTCCGCCATTCAATCACGGCTGATCTATCTCTCCCTCCTAACCCCATTCTCCTGCCTCCTCCCCATAACCCCTGACAGATTAACAGTGGAACATCATTCATCTCGTCATTGTCATGTCCCTGTCTCACATCTGAAGGTGAAATAGCTGATCCATAGAAGCCGTCCAAGCAACTAGGAATCGGGATTGTGTCTTTCCCCTCCCCAATCCCACGTGTGCACCTTCACCTCAACCCTGTGACTCATTTACTACGATCTCTCCAACTCACCACACCCTTGGGAAGTCCACATTACTCGCATTGTCTGGTCGGGGTAAAACTTCATCCAATTCGGGTAAGGAAAAAAACTGGCAGTAATTACGGCGTGGAAATGGTAAAAATTTATAAGATCATAAAAACGTTAGTGATAGGAGTAGAATTAGGACATTCAGCCCATCAAGTCTACTCCACCATTCAATCATGGCTGGTCTATCTCTCCCTCCTAACCCCATTCTCCTGCCTTTTCCCCATAACCTCTGACACCTGTACTAATCAATAATCTATCTATCTCTGCCTTAAATATATCCATTGATACGCCCTCCACAGCCTTCTGTGGCAAATAATTCCACAGATTCACCACCTTCTGACGAAAGAAATTCCTCCTCATCTCCTTCCGAAAAGAACGCCCTTTAATTCTGAGGCAATTACCTCTCCTCCTAGACTCCCCCACTAGTGGACACTTTCCTCTCCACATCCACTCTATCCAACCCTTTCACTCTTCTCAATGAGGTCCCCCGTCATTTTTCTAAATTCCAGCCCAGTGCCGGGAAAAAACGATCATATGTTAACCTACTCGTTCCTGAGATCATTCTGGTAAACCTCCTCTGGACTCTCTCCTGAGCCAACACATCCTTCCTCAGAGATGGTGGCCAACATTGCTCACGATATTCCAAATCCGGTCTGACCAGCACCTTATAAAGCCTCAGTCTTGGTCAATTATTCTTGGTTTATTCGTGGTCAATAGTATTTTCCTTCTGTAACGAGATTAATGAGTGGGTCCCATCCCACCCACGACATGTCGTCTTGGAATACATTGTGCATTTCTGACAGTGCTCCACCCGATACATTTACACTTGCGCTCATCTTCCTTTGACTGCAAGTGTCAGCAAAGGCTTATGGCACCTCTGCGCTTCTGTCTCCTGAATCGTACTGGAACATCAAAGAAATCATAGATCACCAAACCACTGAAGCAGCTTGTGGTGAAGCACAAAAACCATGGGGGAAGAAATAAATTGCGTTATATAACATGTTTAATGTTTTATGTGTCATTCCTAACTGTCACCGTATGTCATGTTGTCACTTGCGGGCGGAGCACCAAGGCAAATTCCTTGTATGTGAAGACTTGGCAAATGAACATATTCATTCATTTACAAACTTATTCATTCATTCTTGTACTTGCTGGAATTTGTACCTGAACTCGCTGGAATTTAGAAGATTGAGGGGGGATCTTATATTGACTTACAAAATTCTTAAGGGGTTGGACAGGCTAGATGCAGGAAGATTGTTCCCGATGTTGGGGAGGTCCAGGTCCAGAACAAGGGGTCACAGGTTAAGGATAAGGGGGAAGTCTTTTTGGACCGAGATGAGAAAATCATTTTTCACACAGAGAGTGGTGAATCTGTGGAATTCTCTGCCACAGAAGGTAGTTGAGGCCAGTTCATTGGCTATATTTAAGAGGGAGTTAGATGTGGCCCTTGTGGCTAAAGGGATCAGAGGGTATGGAGAGAAGGTAAGTACAGGCTACTGAGCTGGATGATCAGCCATGATCATATTGAATGGCGGTGCAGGCTCGAAGGGCCGAATGGCCTACTCCTGCACCTATTTTCTATGTTTCTATGTTTCTATGTTTCTATTCATTAATCATCAATTATGGCCTGATAATGGTGGAAAAACATACTTAAATTTTGGAAAAATACATCTCCCCAACTCTTAAAATGTGGATTACAAACATGCCTGAGACGCCACATCTTGAAGATATGAGACTTGTCTTAGCAGGAAAATCAGAACAATTTTCCAAGATAGGGTCTCCTTTCATTGATTCGTGACAAGGATAGTATGGTGCAACGCAACTTTGGAATTAAACTGATTTACAGACTGGGTGATGGGTTGAGGAGAGAAATGAAGCAGGTATATCAACACTTGTGTTTTTTTCCCTTTTTTTTTGTTTTTGTCTTTTTTTTTAAAGTTTTTACTTACTCACGCTTTGAGTACACTCATTTGGTAGTTTAGGGGTTCTATTCTTACACATTCGCTTTCTTTTTCACTTTCTTTCTTTTGTGCTTTCTCTCTTTTTCTATTTCATCTTTGTTAAAATTAAAATGGATTAAACTGTACAATAAATGTATTACGTCATATGCCACGGTTTATACTTTTGTACACTGCTAATAAAAATATGAATTAGAATATGAATATGAATATGAATCATTCACGATTCCCATCGGAGTTTTACAGTTTGTAAAGTTGTACTTAAGTAACAAGTCAGTGGTTTTTCCGTTCCACACAAGAGCAATGAGATAAAATGACCATATATATATATATTACGTTGCTAGTTCAGGGTCAAATATTGGCTAGATCACTGCTTGAGAATGCTTGGGTATTCAGTTCAATATTATCTCATCTAACTTATTCTGCCCAAGACACCCGTATTGGAATGAGCTCACTGCATTACACTGGCAATCTATGCTGGTGCCATAACTCTTGACAGTCAATAACTAGCTCAGCTTAAATATGCATTGATTTTCTAGACTAAATAACAGCATCAGTTTGGGTGGAAATTCAGTTGGGGTCGAAATCCGACTAACTTTGCAAAATGCGCAGGAATCAAAATGATGGGCGTTTGTCGGCACTGGGCCAGTACACGCTGGAGTTAAGAAGATGACGGGGGGCCTTGCTGAATAGTGAAAGGCTTGAATAGAATAGATGTGGAGACTCTGTTTCTACTATTGGGACAATCCTGGACCACAGGCCACAGCCTCAGAATAAATGGACGTACCTTTAGGAAGGAGAGTAGGAGGAATTTCTTTAGTCACAAGGTGGTGAATCTGTGGAATTCATTGGCACAGCCAACTGTGGAGGCCAATTCAATGGATATTTGGAAGGTGGAGATTGACAGATTCTTGATTAGTGCAGGTGTCAGGGGTTATGGGGAGAAGGCATGAGAATTGGGTCGAGAGGGAAAGATAGATCAGCCAAGATTAAATGGTGGAGTAGATCTGATGGCATAATTCTGCCTCCAAAAAGACATGAACTTATTGCTGTGACCAAAGGCAGGGTACACCTCCGGTGAGCTCTTTCGGGAACGATGGGCCGTATGCCCTCCTCCTACCCATTAACTTCTCCAATGCTATAGAAACATAGAAAATAGGTGCAGGAGTAGGCCATTCAGCCCTTCGAACCAGCACCGCCATTCAATATGATCATGGCTGATCATCCAAGATCAGTACCCCGTTCCTGCTTTTTCCCCATATCCCTTGATTCTGTTAGCCTTAAGAGTTAAATCTAACTCTCTCTTTAATACATCTGATGGTATGGTCAGGACATTGGGGTGAACTGGCTGTTCATTTGCGGATCTACGGTGTTTGACTCCTCTTGTAGTATGACCAGATTAGCATGGAGAACCTTTCCATTCCATTGAGCTACTGAGCCACCCCTTCTCCGTCTCAGGCTATGTACAAGTGTCTGAAGAAGGGTCCCGACCATCCCATCGCCAATCCATGTCCTCCAGCATTTTTGTCTACCTTGATCAGACTTTGCTGGCTTTACATTGCCTTATCATGTATACATACAGTATCAATGGCTCGGTTCTAATCAAGTATTGCCCAGGGCGATTCTCCTAAGTAAATGCAAGGAAGTGCCTTAAAAGAGAGGTGGGAGCACTGACCATAGAGTCATAGAATGATCCTGTGTGGAAACAGGCTCTTCGGCCCAACTTGCCCACACTGGCAAACACTTCCCGGCCACACTAGTCCCACCTGCCTTCGTTTGGTCCAAACCTGTCCTATCTATGTACCTGTCCAGCTGTTTCTTAAAACATTGGGATCGTCCCAGCCTCAACAACTCTGGCAGCTCGTTCCATACACCCACCACCCTTTGTGTGAAAAGTGCGCCCCTCCGATTCCTATTAAATCTTTTTCCCCTTCACCTTGAACCTATGTCCTCTTGTCCTTGATTCCCCTACTCTGGGCACGAGACTCGATGCATCTATTCCTCTCATGATTTTACACACCTCCATAAGATCACCCCTCAACCTTTAGCTCTCCAGGGAATACAATCCCGCGGTGGGGCGTTGATGGCCGATGAGCGTGGACGATGCTGGCATGTTGTCCTTCAGGGGCCTCAGCCTGCTCCCTCCCAACACCAGGAGCAGGTTTGCACAATTAGCTGCAATAATTCACACCAGACAGTCGTCCCTGAAAATGACTATGCAGCCACACCTGATCACATTAATGCACGGTCCCTGGGGATTACAATGTACCTCGGTGCCTCCTGATACCGTGACTTATGTGAGCTTTCTGCTTCACGTAGATTAATCAAACAAGTCTACCTGCCTCTAATTGGATTGCAATCTGCTTCTGAGGGTCTGCTGAATGGAAGCATCCCCCCCCACCCCTCCTCTCTTTAATTTCTTGATCTCTCTCTTTTTTGTGCCTTTCCTTGGCACGCCCTTCCGAAGATGTATTATAGTTCTGTTCCCTCTTTATCTGTTATCATTGCTCTCCTCTTATTGCTGATTCCATTTTCTCGTTATCCCAGGGCTACCAGGTGAGTACGGGATGAAGTAGACGGCTCCGTAGCAGCACAGTCTGTGGGTAATTAGACCTGAACATTCAGGGGAGCAATGCATCAAACGCCAGACAGAGAGGGTGAATAAAACAGTGCTGCTAGTTAGACTCAAGTTTGTTCCTGGGGGTGCAATGCAATGACATTTTGGACACGCCATCCTGGGGTGCAATACAATGTCTAGGACACACTAGAGGCAGGAAACATGTTCCGGATGTTGAGGGAGTCCAGAACCAATGGGCCACAGATTAAGAATAAGGGGTAAGCCATTTAGAATGGAGATGAAGAAAAACATTCTCACACAGAGAGTTGTGAATCTGCGGAATTCTCTGCCTCAGAAGGCAGTGGAGGCCAATTCTCTGGAGGCTTTCAAGAGAGAGTTCAATAGATCTCGTAAAGATAGAGGAGTGGAGGAATGGGGGGAGAGGGCAGGAACGGGGTACTGATTGTTGATGATCAGCCATGATCGCAGTGAATGGCGGTGCTGGCTCGAAGGGCCGAATGGCCTACTCCTGTACCTATTGTCTATTGTTTGAACCGCAATCTGTTTCACAAGCGAGCGTGAATGAGTGACTTGTGTACAACGTGTAGGTTGAGGGACAACAACACACACGGAAGTCTGGAAACAAGGAACTGCGGACGCTGGTTTACACAGAAGGACACTAACTGTCGGTGTAACTCAATGGGTCAGGCAGCATCTCTGAAGAACATGGATAGTTGATGTTTCGGGACAGGACCCTTCTTCGAATTGATAAGAGAGGGGGAGAAAGATGGGAGAGCAGGACTAATAGTGGTCCTTTTTTTACTTTTAGTTTGAATTTAATTAAATTTATCATCATGTGTACTGAGGTACAGTGAAAAGCCTGTGTTGTATTCTAAACAGTCGGCGAAAGACAATACTTAAAATCATAAGTTCATAGGTTATAGGAGCACAATTAGGCCATCAATCTGTCTACTCCGCCATTCAATCATGGTCGATCTGTCTTTCCTTCTCAACCCCATTCTCCTGCCTTCACCCCATAACCCCTGACACACGCACCCATGATGACAATCGAGCCATTCACAGAGTACAGATACATGATAAAGGGAATAACATGAATAACATGGTAGGCAATAGGTGGGCCCGGGCAAAGGTTGTTTTTGATATGCAGATGGTTGGAACAAAGAACCACTGAAGGTATCTGCTTCCACCACCACCACGTAGGATGTTCAAGGCGCCCACCGTAAAAAATCTTGCCCCACATATCTTCTTTCAACTTTGCCCCTCTCATCAAATATTAAAAACATTGGAGCTGCTCACATAACATTGCAATTTTGTGTGAGCTTGTAGTGCAATGATTCGCACCAAGAGTCTGAAAAGGGTCTCGACCTGAAATGCCACCTATTCCTTCCCTCCAGAGATGCTGCCTGACCCGCTGTGTTACTCCAGCTTTTTGTGTCTGCCTTTGCTTGTCACAAATTGGTTCTCACAGAAGAGCACTTCACAGGCTGTGGGGCATATGGGGTTATCCTGCTGTTGCAAAAGGCACAATGCAGATGAAAGCCTTTCCATTCTTGCACCCTTCCTTCTGTCCGTTGCCCATCCTCTCTTTCTTTTTACTCCCTCCTCTTCTATCGCTCATTCCTTTGTTCCATTCATCCACCCACACACAGAGACCCGGGCTCGATCCTGACTACCAGGGGTGCTGTCTGTATGGAGTTTGCGCGTTCTCCCCGTTACCTGCGTGGGTTTTCTCCGGGAAGCTCTGGCTTCCTCCCACACTCCAAAGACGTACAGGTTTGTAGGCTAATTGGCTTTGGTAAAATTGGAATTTTCCCTAGTGTGTGTAGGATAGTGTTAGCGTGCGGGGATCGCTGGTCGGCGTGGACTCGGTGGGCCGGAGGGCCTGTTTCCACGTTGATTGTCGAAACTAAACTAAACTAAAGTAGCATACGGTATCTGACTTTTCCCACCTGAATTAACCAAACATTATTGTAAAAGCAACGTGTTTGATCTTTGAAAGCATGTAAACGTAATGCCATCAATGTTACACTTTAGGAAGGAGATGAAGAGGAATTTATTTTGGAAGAAGATCGTGAATCTGTGGAATTCTTTGCCACAGAAGGCTGTGGAGGCCAAGGTAATGGATATTTTTAAGGCAGGGATAGATGCCTTGATTAGTACGGTTGTCAGGGGTTATGGGGAGAATGCAGGAGAATGGGTTTACGAGGGGAAGATAGATCAGCCATGATTGAATGGCGGAGTAGACTCGATGGGCCGAATGGCCTAAATCTTCTCCTATCACTTATGAACTATGAACTTATTATCTCTGGGGAACATGGATAAGTGATGTTTTGGGCCGGGACCTTTCAGTTTCAGTTTCAGTTTCGGGTTCAGTTTTAGTTTATTGCCCAGGGCGAGGTACAGAGAAAAGCTAACTGCAAGACACAAAAACAGCTTTGTATTGCGCTAAGTCGAAAGACAATACATAATTCTGCTCCTATCACCCATGAACCTGTGAACATGGACAACTGTTGATTATGCAAGTGAAATGATGAGGGGCCACACTTTAAGAACAAGGGGTAGGCCATTGAGAACTGAGATGAAGAAAAACATTCTCACACAGAGAGTTGTGAATTTGTGGAATTCTTTGCCGCAGAACACAGTGGAGGCCGATTCACTGGATGCATTCAAAAGAGAGTCAGATGGTGTCTTCGGGCTAGCGGAATGAAGGGGTGCGGGCAGGAACGAGGTACTGATTGTGGGTGATCAGCCGAATGGCCTATTCCTGCACCTATTGTCTGTGTATCTATGTATGTATGGATGTTATGATGATGTGTACAATAAAAAAACAATGTGCGGTGACGCCACTCCGCTGCAGGGGAGGATGAGGACTGAGTGTGGTAATGAAAGTGAGGATGTGCCACGCAGGATGTGGTGGGAGGTCGAACGTAACTCGGTTTTACAGTTCAACACAGACATGGGTGGGACACTTTCAGGAGCCCGTAACAGTTCAAGCAAAGCAAAGAACTGACATGTAGACAAATATCTTCACAGGAGACAGACACTAAAAGCTGGAATAACTCAGCCGGACAGGCAGCGTCTCTGGTGGGAAGGAGTGGGTGACGTTTCGGGTCGAGATTTCCACAGTTGTAAAAGCCAATAATAACCCAGAGTAAATCTTGCATGGGGATGCATGAACTGTAGCCGGGCAAAGGGTCGATGCCGTCAGGGAAGGGGAGATGGGGGGAAATAGTTGGTTGAAAGTGGCAAAGAATATAAACTATATTCTGCGGTCCGAAGAAGGGTCTCGACCCGAATCGTCCCCCCATTCCTTCTCTCCAGAGATGCTGCCTGTCCCGCTGAGTCACTCCAGCTTTTTGTGTCTTACTTTGGTTTAAACCAGCATCTGCAGTTGCTCCCTACACAATATCTTCACAGTGCTTTGCACTTCACCTGGTCCAGTCCAGTCAGAGCAGAGAATGGCCCCTCAACAAATGGCACCCAAAATAAATGAATGAAAATCAATTTGTTTTTAGACTTTGTGTAGGGAGGAACTGCTGATGCTGGTTTAAATCGAAAACAGACACAAAGAGCTGGAGTAACTCAGCGGGTCAGGCAGCATTTCTGGATAAAAGGAATAGGTGACAGCAGATGCAGGAAATCTAAAACCAAACTTGAAAATTGTGGAAAAACTCAGCAGGTCAGGTTGCATCTGTGGGAAGAGAAGCAGAGTTCAGGTTTCAAGTTGGAGATTCTTCATCCACATCTGCAGCCTGACCTGTAGTTTTTTTTAGTTTAGAGATACAGCATGGAAACAGGCCCTTCGGCCTGCCAAGTCCATGCTGACCAGCGACCCCTGCATGTTAACACTATACTGCACACACTTGGGACAATTTACTATGTTGCCAAAGCCAATTAACTTACAAACCTGTTCGTCTTTGGAGTGTGGGAGGAAACCAGAGCACCCGGAGAAAACCCACGCAAGTCACGGGGAGAACGTTGAAACTCACTGTACAGACTAGCATCCGTGGTCAGGATTGAACCCGGGTCTCTGGCGCTGTAAGGCAGCAACTCTACCGCTGCTGAGTAATTTCTGCCTTTGCCCTCAACGAATGAATCCCAACTGGATCAACCAAGGACCAAGGAAACAAGTGGTTCTAACTGAATAAAACATCTGGTGTTTCAACACCGCGACCACGCAAACATTTCACTGCATCTACACCCTGATCCCATCCATTTTTTTTTCTCTCTCTCTCTCTCATAGGCCTAATGTCCCCAGATTCGCAGAAATTCATGGCCCTAGCTAACCCGGCTCCGAGATCGGACGGCATGTTATGTTAGTGGCTTCACACCCTTGTGACAACTGTGTATCCTGCTGTAGATTTGTGACCTTTCACAGCTGGGTGATGTCGCTGTGTGTTTATCACTCGTCAAGATCTTTTATCTTTCATTCGGCGCCTATCAGATCGTATCATCCTTTCGGTCACAGGTGTCCTGGTTTTAAAATGTGAATGTGAGAGAGAAAAAAATTCACCTCGCGGATAAGAACCAGGGGATAGAAAGCCTGCCACCTCTCTCCTCCACCCACCCACCCACCCATCCACTCACCCCCATCCCCCCAGTCCCCTTTAACCCTGCACATTAAACAAACAACCACAGCCACCCAGCATCAGTGGCATCAGCCACTCTGTCAAAACCCGCGGCAGAGATCTTGGCATCATTAGTTCGATCAGATTCTTTAAGAAATGAGCGCAGGATTGATAATCTTATTTTACATGCACGCTACATAAAATGGCATCTCGGGTGATGAATGGCTGAGGCAGTGATGATAGATAATGACTCCCCAAAGGTGACCTCCCCCTAGCTGTTACAGTTGTCAAGCAAGCCTGGCAAACAGGAACCCGGTGGTTGAGTGCAGGCAAACTGCTGCGGAGGCAGTTTCGAGGTTTTAGCGATTCTACCGTGATGAGTATAATGTGGTGTGAATGATATGGGGAGTACAAAATCACCCGTGTTCTCCATCACCTCTCATCACATTGGGTCAAAGGCTACTTGGGAATGGTGTGGTGTGGCCCTGCGTCATCCTCCTCAGAAGAAGACTGTTGAAAGTCAACGGCAATAAAATGCTTCGCTGGCATAATAATAAACTAGAACATGTATATTGTGCACATAAGTTGCCACAGAGTGTCAGTGATGCCATGTTCACACCAGTATTGTTCAATGTCTTTATTATCTGTAAGTGGGTACTCCTTACTTGTGACTTCGAGATCCATGAACGTTTAGCGCCTTCGAAGATTTTACCAATCGATGGAAAATTCCGTTTTCTTCAGCGTATTTTTTCTTCAGAGCCAGAGCACTGAAAACAAAAAAAATCTTTTTTTTTTTTTTCTCTCTCTCGGTAATTGACGGTTCATTTCGAGTTTTTTATTCCAACCCAAACAGTTTTGGAAAGGTTACAAATGATAGAAGCAAGAGGGAGACATTTATCACGTGATCGGCAGGTCAACGTTGCCAGGGTCATCTTTCTTTTGTTCTCCGCGAGATTGTGTGGAGTAATTCAGCAGCTTGTGTATATTACAGAAAGTAATTGACTTGCGTTAGTCTCATCAAACCTTGCCTCTGTTAGTGCGTGAAACTGCACTGAGCCTTACGTCTCCAATCTCAGCACAAGTTGATATAAGTCTATTATAATCTGATTATCTGAGCCAGTACCAGTGAATAAAAAGGAGCGTTGTAACTAGAGATTCCTAATAAACATCTGTTCATGCCAGAAGCATAAAAGAATGAGGGACACTGGGACAGATAAACAAAAGACGATCTGGGAGCAGTGTTCTGAATATCTGACTTTTTTTTAACTCCTGCCCTCCAGCAACATGCTCCTCTCATTTTCCTAGTTTCACGTCTACTCCAGTGTAGTTTTTTTTATTTTTAATTTCACTGCTAATGCAGAATTAATAGCACACCCCTTCATTTTAATAGCCGCTACTATCTCCAGTGCTCTCGTTGCCGCCAAATGATCGCGGAAGTGTAATTGTCTATGAAACAAAAATCAAATCACTGTCATTCTTGAATGATAAGTGACTATTAAAGGCATGAGATGATGGCACTGAGTCACGGCCCTCTCCAATGCCCTTGTAATTAGAGCATTGTAAATATCCATATACAAGGATCTTAGGAGAGAGGGGAGGCGAGAGCGGAGCACTAACCCTGTATTTAATGAGCTAACAATGGTGACTTGCACTTGCAGTGCATCTCAGAATGTAAACAGTTGATTGAGAATGCTTTATCCAGGGTCCTGTGCCCCATTTGGTGGGTCTAGTGCATTTGTAGGGCTGGGGGGGGGGATGGGGGGAGGGGTGGGGGGGGGGCTAATTGAAATACATGTCAAGAACTGGACTGCGAAGGGAAGGAACACGAAAGATTTGAGGAGAAAATCCAAAGGTCATCTATGATTCTTATGAGTAGGAAGGAACTGCAGGCACTGGTTTACACCGAAGATATATTTAAGAGGGAGTTAGATGTGGCCCTTGTGGCTAAAGGGATCAGGGGGTATGGAGAGAAGGCAGGTACAGGATACTGAGTTGGAAGATCAGCCATAATCATATTGAATGGCGGTGCAGACTCGAAGGGCCGAATGCCCTACTCCTGCACCTATTTTCCATGTTTCTATGTTTCTATAGACACAAAATACTGGAGTAACTGAACGGGACAGGCAGTGTCTCCAGATAGAAGGAATGGGTCTGAAGAAGGGTCTCGACCCGAAACGTCGCCAGTTCCTTCTATCCAGAGATGTTGCCTATCCCGCTGAGTTACTCCAGCATTTTGTGTCTATGATTCTTACAAATTTGATATTAGTTTATTGTCAGGTGTACTGGGGTACAGTGAAAACCTTTTGTTGTGTGCTAACCAGTCAGCGGAAAGGCAGTAGATGAATACAATCGAGCCATCCACAATGATAAAACATCAGTCTGAAGAAGGGCTTCGGCCTGAAACGTTGCCTATTTCCTTCGCTCCATAGGTGCAGCTGCACCCGCTGAGTTTCTCCAGCACTTTTGTCTGCCTTCGATTTTCCAGCATCTGCAGTTCCTTCTTAAACACATGATCAGGGAATAACGTGAATAACGTTTGGGTTTGGCTTCTAATATGATCTTCACATTCGAATCCCCATCATTGCAGGCACACTTGCATTTTCCTTAGAGTGCACAAAAATGTTGGATCTTGTTAAGGTTGGAATCTAGTTAATCAAGATGGAAGAATATGAAAATATTATAAATATTTTTTTAAAAGCTTCTCACACAATCTGCAAAATAAGCTAATGTTAAAATTGAGGTGTTCCTCCATTCATTTAAAGGCATCAGTGAATTGATTTATTTGCGTTTAGACTTCACTGTTTCATAAACGCTGTTCCCTTTATCATGTGTCCGTACACTGTGAACGGCTCGATTGTAATCATGTATTGTCTTTCTGCTGACTGGTTAGCACGCAAGAATAGCTTTTCACTGTACCTCGGTGCACGTGACAATAGACTAAACTCAAACACAACCATGGAGCAGGGGATGTTGCATCACACTCCTCTAGACGTTGAAGTTGTCTGTCTGTTTTTGGTGAGGTGGGGTGGGGTAGGGGTGGGAGGAGGTAGGAGTTGCAATTAGACAATGCCAATAATGCAAAACAGGTGGAATCAAATCAGTTAAATGTCATCCAAACCCTTCAATATTCAGATCGGGCATTAGCAATAAAAATGACTATCACGGTGGCACAGCAGTAGAGCTGCTGCCTTACAAAGACCAAGGTTCGATCCTGACTACTGGTGCTGTCTGTACGGAATTTGTGCGTTGTCCCGGTGACCTTCGTGGTTTTTTTCTGCCAGCTCCGGTTTCCTCCCACTCTCCCAAGACATACAGGTTTGTTGCTGGTAAATTTGTAAATTGTCCCTAGTGTGTGTAAGATAGTGTTAATGTGCGCTGGTCGGCCCGGACTCAGTTTCCATGCTGTTTCCCTAAACTAAAGTAAACTAAAGGTGCAGTGTACTGTGAGTTACAAATCAAGAGTCCAGAGGGTTTTATTGTCGTGTATGTCCAGAATCGTAACAATGAAATTCTTATTTACAGCAAGACAACAGATATACAATCATAAACAGCAAAAAAGTTGCTGCCTTACAGCGCCAGGTTCGATCCCGACTACAGGTGCTGTCTGTACGGAGTTCGTACGTTCTACCTGTGAACACGAGGATTTTCTTTGGGTGCTCTGGTTTTCTCCCACACTCCAAAGACGTACAGCTTTGTAGGCTAATTGGCTGGCTAAATTTGTAAATTGTCCCCAGTGTGTGTAGGATAGTGTTAGTGTACGCGGGGATCGCTGGTCGGCGTGGACTCGGTGGCCCGAGGGGCCTATCTTCTAAACGCTGTTTCTCTAAACTTCTTCTTATCTTCTTATCGTGTCCACACACAAGTCTAGAAGTTGTTCAGCCAGAGCTGGTATGCAATGATGTCTGTCCTGCGCTTCTTGTGCTTCTTGTGCGTGGTGGTGGAATGATTGGTGGAAACAGGGCCGCGACGTGAATGCTCTTTCCTCGACCCCCTTCTCTAAACTAAACTAAACTAAACTAAACTGAACTAAAAAAAAGTCAATTGGCCGAATGGCAACAATTGCCAAAGTTCCATGATAGAAAAATAACTGAATGATTATTTTCTTTAAAAAGGGAGAAAAGCCGGAAGGGTAAGTATTCTTTCTGAGAATAGCTCGCACAATCAATGTGGGGGATAGGGTGAGAATCTATGTGCCACCAGCAGAGAGAACTGATCAGTAGACGGAACAAAGTACTATCAGGAGGTGGAAGGGAGGAGGACTGGCCACATTTGGTGCCTTCCACCACAGTGATGAATGCTGTGGTGGATGTTTGTGTTAAATTTTTATTGTGCGTCTTGTGTGTTCTTTTTCATTGTACCGCTGCTGGCAAATTCATTTCACTTGCACTTGATGTGCAAGAGACGAGTAAAACTGATTGATTGATTGAAGGGGGGAGTTTGAAGCTTTATTAAACACCAGTGACAAAGTTATGGCGGTGACAGAAAACGAGCAGTGAACAAAGTTCATTCATGATTTCTTAGAGGTAGAGTTCTGAATGGAAACGCGTGTGGGCTCGTTTAGTTCAGTTTAGTTTAATTGAGTTTATTGTCACGTGTACCGAAGTACAGTGAAAAGCTTTTTGTTGCATGCTAACCAGTCAGCAGAAAGACAATAATCAATCAATTTACAGTGTATAGATACATGATAAGGGAATAACGTTTGGTGCAAGGTAAAGCCAGCAAAGTCCGGTCAAGGATAGTCCGAGGGACATCAGAGTTAGATAGTAGTTCAGCGCTGCTCTCTGCTTGTGGCAGGATGATTCAGTTTCCTGATAACAGCTGGGAAGAAACTGTCCCTGAATCTGGAGGTGTGCGTTTTCACACTTCTATACCTTTTGCCAGATGGGAATGGAGAGACGAGGGATTGGGCAGGGTGCGACTTGCCCTTAGTTATGCTGCTGGCCTTGCCGAAGCAGTGTGAGGTATGAAATGTTTAGAGGTACAGTGCGGAAACAGGCCCTTCGGCCCACCGAGTCCAGGCTGGCCAGCGATCTCTCGGGCACGAGCACTATCCTACTGCACAACGGTACAATTCTACAGAAGGCAATCGACCTACAAACCTGCACGTCTTCGGAATGTGGGTGGAAGCCAGAGGACCTGGAGAGAACCCACGCGGTCACAGGCAGAACGTATAGACTACGTACAGACAGCACCCGTAGTCTGGACCGAACCGGGGTCCCTGGCGCTGTGAAGCAGCAACTCTCCCGCTGCACCACCACGCCGATCTGTGCGGTTCTCCAGAGAAAGATGGAACACCAAAGGAATGCAAGGGGGCTAGCAGGGAAGGGAGGGGATCAACCTAAAGTATAGCTGGCGGAAACCTACCTAGACTAGGAATGGTAACAATAACTCTTGGATCAGGTGAAAAGAAATAGAAATTAATGGAGTAAACATAGAAAACATAGAAAAATAGGTGCAGGAGTAGGCCATTCGGCCCTTCAAGCCTGCACCGCCATTCAATGTGATCATGGCTGATCATCCAACTCAGTATCCCGTACCTGCCTTCTCTCCATACCCCCTGATCCCTTTAGCCACAAGTGCCACATCTAACGCCCTCTTAAATATAGCCAATGAACTGGCCTCAAATACCTTCTGTGGCAGAGAATTCCAGAGACTCACCACTCTCTGTGTAAAGAATATTTTCCTCATCTCGGTCCTAAAGGAATTCCCCCTTATCCTTAGACTGTGACCCCTTGTTCTGGACTCCCCCAACATCGGGAACAATCTTCCAGCATCTAGCTTGTCCAACCCCTTAAGAATTTTGTAAGTTTCTATAAGATCCCCCCTCAATCTTCTAAATTCCAGCGAGTACAAGCCGAGTCTATCCAGTCTTTCCTCATATGAAAGTCCTGACATCCCAGGAATCAGTCTGGTGAATCTTCTCTGTACCCCCTCTATGGTAAGAATGTCTTTCCTCAGATTTGGAGACCAAAACTGTACGCAATACTCCAGGTGTGGGTCTCACCAAAACCCTGTACAACTGCAGTAGAACTTCCCTGCTCCTATACTCAAATCTTTTCGCAATGAATGCTAACATACCATTTGCTTTCTTCACTGCCTGCTGCACCTGCATGCCTACTTTCAATGACTGGTGTACCATGACACCCAGGTCTCGTTGCATCTCCCCTTTTCCTAATCTGCCACCATTCAGATAATAGTCTACCCTCATGTTTTTGCCACCAAAGTGGATAACCTTGTAATTAATTAAATCAGACATCACCAAAGGAGGTAGACACAAAAAGCTGGAGTAGCTCAGCGGGACAGGCAGCATCTCTGGAGAGAAGGAATGGGTGATGTTTCAGATCGAAACCCTTCTTCAGACTAAAGAAAGACTAAAGAAGGGTCTCAACCTGAAACGTCACCCATTCCTTCTCTCCAGAGATGCTGCCTGTCCCGCTGAGCTACTCCAGAATTTAATGCCTGTTTTAAAGTTAGTACTCGGTGGGTAGCAGCTAACACAGACATAAAAGCATTATGCATTAATAGTAATGGAAGCGGGCATCACTAATTGTCACAAACGATTGCCGATTGTAGCAAAACATGACGCAGCAAGTAAGTGTGACAGCAGTTTTGTTCTGTCATAAAAATTCTAACGCGTTACACATACCGCAGAATACATTAAACAGTTTTGCTGCGAAATTCATCCCTGGTATCTGCACCTTATTCTCTGCCTCTGAAATTCATTCCGTTGAAGTCAGGGGTCTGAGTATCCAAGACAGAGATATTACTATTTATAATGTCTTGTGCTATTGAATGTGGTTGACGTTCCAGGAATGTGCGACTATGTGCAATTCTGTGTACAATGATAACTTTCCGTGCATCCTCGTTTATAACAGGTGATGATTTTTTTTGTTCATCTTGCTTTGCTCTGGTTACACCAACCACCCACCCCAAAGTGGGAGTGTAGTAGTGGCAGGAATAAGTAAGTAAGTGAGTAAGTTTATTGGCCAAGTATTCACATACAAGGAATTTTCCTTCGTGCTCCGCCCACAAGTAACAACATGCAGTGACAGTTACGAATGACTCAGAAATCACTAAACATTAATAATAATAGAACATTAATGATAAAACACCATAGATCAAGCATGTGAACCAACAAAATACCAGATCAAAGGGAGGCAACAGATTTTTGGCTGTTGAGTAGGTACTCGTGGATCAAAACTGTTTTTATGTCTGGCTGTTGCAGCTTTGACAGTCCGGAGTCGCCTTCGAAAGGGAAGTGATTCAAAGGGTTTGTGGCCAGGGGGAGAGGGGTCAGAGATGATCTTGCCCGCTCGCTTCCTGGCCCTTGCAGTGTACAGTTCATCAATGGAGGGAAGGTTGCAGCCAATAATCTCTTCTGTTGATCGGACGATTCGCTGCGTAATGAGTAATTACTTATTGGTAAGTTTGCAAACCAAACTTATAATATCTTCATATACATATATATATATATATATATATATATATACTTACATACATATATATATATATATGCTCCTTTATGTAAGAAGTGAAGTAGAGAGAATCCAGGGAATTATAAACTAGTGGTAGGGAATCTATTGAGTTATTGAAGAGGATTCTTCAGGATATGATTTACGCCCATTTGGAAGAGAATAGTTTAATTAGGACAGTAAGCATGGCTTGATAAAGTCCCCAATGGTAGGCTGATCAAGAAGATTGAGATACACGTGATTAAGGGTGACTTGCTGGTACGGATTCAGAACTGACTTACCGATGGAAGAAGTGGGTTGTGGTGGAAGGACAATATTCAGGCTGTACGTCTGTGATCAATGGAGTTCTGCAGGGATCTGTGTTGGTATCTCTGGTTTAGTTTCGTTTAGAGATACAGTGTGGAAACAGGCCCTTCGGCCCACCGAGTCTGCGCTGACCAGCGATCCCCGCACATTAACGCTGTCCTACACACACTAGGGACATTTTACACTTCTACCAAGCCAATTAACCTACATACTACTACATACCTACATAGGCTCTTAAAATAGCAGTCAGGGAATATGGGGAGAAGGCAGGAACGGGGTACTGAATGCGGATGATCAGCCATGATCACATTGAATGGCAGTGCTGGCTCGAAGGGCCAAATGGCCTACTCCTGCACCTATTGTCTATTGTCTACCCTGGGAGAACGTACAGACAGCACCCGTAGTTGGGATCGAACCTGGGTCTCCGGCGCCACACGCACTGCAAGGCAGCAACTCTACCTCTGTGCTACCGAGCCGATATACAGTGGCTTGCAAAAGTATTCATACCCCTTGAACTTTTCCATATTTTGTCATATTACAACTACAAATGTAAATGTATTTTATTGGGATTTTATGTGATAGACTAACACCAAGTGGTGCATAATTGTGAAGTGGAAGGAAAATAATACATGGTTTCCAAATTTTATTACAAATAAAAAACTGAAAAGTGTGGCATTCAAAAGTGTTCAGCCCCCCTGAGTCAATACTTTGTAGAACCACCTTTCACTGCAATTACAGCTGCAAGTCTTTTGGGGTAGGTCTCTACCAGCTTTGCACATCTAGAGACTGAAATTTTTGCCCATTCTTCTTTGCAAACTAGCTCAAGCTCAGTCAGATAGGATTGAGAACGTCTGTGAACAGCAATTTTCCAGTCTTGCCAGAGATTCTCAATTGGATTTAGGTCTGTACTTTGACTGGGCCATTCTAACACATGAATATGCGTTGATCTAAACCATTCCACTGTAGCTCTGGCTGTATGTTTAGGGTCATTGTCCTGCTGGAAGGTGAACCTCCGCCCCAGTCTCAAGTCTTTTGCAGACTCTAACAGGTTTTCTTCCAAGATTGCCCTGTATTTGGCTCCATCCATCTTCCCATCAACTCTGACCAGCTTCCCTGTCCCTGCTGAAGAAAAGCATCCCCACAGCATGATGCTGCCACCACCTTGCTTCACAGTGGGGATGGTGTGTTCAGGGTGATGTGCAGTATTAGTTTTTCGCCACACATAGCGTTTTGCATTTAGGCCAAAAACTTCAATTTTGGTCTCATCGGACCAGAGCACCTTCCTCCACATGTTTGCTGTGTCCCCCACATGTCTTGTGGCAAACTGCAAACGGGACTTCTTATGGCTTTGTTTCAACAATGGCTTTCTTCTTGCCACTCTTCCATAAAGGCCCGATTTGTGGCGTGCACGACTAATATTTGTCCTGTGGACAGATTCTCCCACCTGAGCTGTGGATCTCTGCAGCTCCTCCAGAGTTACCATGGGCCTCTTGGCTGCTTCTCTGATCAATGCTCTCCTTGCCCGGCCTGTCAGTTTAGGCGGACGGCCATGTCTTGGTAGGTTTGCAGTTGTGCCATACTCTTTCCATTTTTGGATGATGGATTGAACAGTGCTCCGTGAGATGTTCAAAGCTTGGGATATTTTTTTATAACCTAACCCAGCTTTAAACTTCTCCACAACTTTATCCCTGTCCTGTCTCTTGTGTTCCTTGGGCTTCATGATGCTGTTTGTTCACTAATGTTCTCGAACAAACCTCTGAGGCCTTCACAGAACAGCTGTATTTATACTGAGATTAGATTACACACAAGTGGACTCTACTTACTAATTAGGTGACTTCTGAAGGCAATTGGTTGCACTGGATTTTATTTAGGGGTATCAGAGTATAGGGGGCTGAATACCTTTGCACGCCACACTTTTCAGTTTTTTATTTGTAAAAAAATTTGAAAAGCATGTATAATTTTCCTTCTACTTAACAATTATGCGCTACTTTGTGTTGGTCTATCACATAAAATCCCAATAAAATACATTTACGTTTGTGGTTGTAACGTGACAAAATGTGGAAAAGTTCAAGGGGTATGAATACTTTTGCAAGCTACTATATATACATACATATATATAAATGATTCAGATGTAAACGTCAGCTGGGTTGGTTAGTAACGTGACAGGTAACACCAAGGTTGCTGGAGTTGCAGACTGTGAGGAAGGCCATCAACCAATACAGATAAGCTACAGAAATGGGCAAGAGAAATGGCTGATGGAATGTAATCCGAGCAAGTGCGAGTTGTTGCGCTTCAGGAAGTCTGGTATAAAGGGGAAAATATACAATTAATGGCATAATCTTTAACACCATTGATATACAGAGGTGTCTTAGGTCTCAAGTCCATAACCCCCTGAAAGAGACAAGACAAGTAGATAGAGTTATAAAGAAGGCATTGAATATGAGCCATGATGCAGTTTCATAGGACTTTGGTTAGGCCATATTCAGAGTATTGCCCGCAGTTCTAGTCTTCCCATCACAGGATGGATGTGGATGTGGAGACTTTGGAACGGGTGCATAGGTGGTTTACCAGAATGATGCCTGGCTGGGTGGCTTTTAGCAACTGGGAATGGTTGGCCAGTCTTGGATTGTTTTCCCTGGAACACCGAAGATTGCGGGAGAACCACACGGTCACAGGGAGAACGTGCAAACTCCACACAGACTGCACCCGAGGTCAGGATCAAATCCGGGTCTCTGGCGCTGTGAGGCAACTGCTCTACCAGCTAAGCCACTCTGCCGGTCTGTTCAATTAAAGGTTAAAAATGAACGATGGTCACGTCCACAAGAAGGATCCTGACCCGAAACGTCCCCTATCCATTTTTTCCAGAGATGCTGCCTGGTCCGCTGAGATACTCCAGCAATTTGTGTCTTTCTTTGGTATTAACCAACATCTGTAGTTCATTTTTATACTATATTGTTATTTTCGCCGTGCATCTAAAAGATCACATGCAGAGAGATTTCCAATTATTAGAAAGATCTGCCTATATCTTTTATTAACTGGGAATTATTTTTTGCCTGGTTAGTGGTTAAATGGACAATTGGCAACTGTGAATCCCATTCAACCTCTGAAAATTACTTCAGTTAACTCCCACAAGCAGCACGCATGTGTTCAGCATTAGTTTAGAGATACAGTGCGGAAACAGGCCCTTCGGTCCACCGAGTCCGCACCGACCAGCGATCCCCGCACACTAACACTATCCCACGCACACTAGGGACAATTTACATTTACACCCTGTGCGTCTTTGGAGTGTGGGAGGAAACCAAAGATCTCAGAGAAACCCACGCGGTCACGGGGGGAACGTACAAACTCCGTACAGACAGCACCCACAGTCGGGCTTGAACCCGGGCCTCTGGCGCTGTAAGCAATTCAACCGCTGCCCCACCGTGCCGCAACATGTGTTATTGTCACAGTATAACACATTTTAGGCTGCGGATCAAGCATGATTTCCTGGGGTATATTTTGTTGGATTTCTTTGGGATTCCCAGGAAGTTGTGGAACATTAACTGCTGTGCCCTTATTACACTGAGAGGTGATCACAACCCCTTTTCCCGAAGACTGTTGTACCTTGCACCTTAACGTGCCACGCTCGAGTAAATGAAAGTTGACAATGGGCCTGGATTCAAGTGTGGGAACACCAGTCAGGAATGGCAGATTCCCTATGTGGTGCACTTGATAACGATGCTAAATAAATTAAGTCTTTCCATCACCACAAAAACTACAGGGTAATTGAGCGTAAAATCACACTCTGTTCCATCTTGGCACTAACTGCAGAATGAGTGCAACCAATGGATTATGTTTTTGTGTTCGAAAGAGTAAGTGTTTAACCTTTTCAATCATAACAAAGGCCAACCTTAAGCCAGCTCTGCACCGTGATATGTGTTAGCGGGCATTCGAAAGCCAGTGGACACACGTTGAGTTTGTCTCCAGTTTCCAGAGCCTTCGGAGTTCACCATGAAGGCTGGCTCCGTCCTGGGGGCGGAGTTGGATTCACTGGAGGTGGTCTAGGACGGGAGGATGCTCCTCGAACTGCGGAGCGTCTTGGACAATACAGCTCACCCTCTCCGTGACACACTGGTCAACCTGAGGGCCACCTTCAGCAACAGACTGGTTCCACGAAGATGCAGCACAGAACGCCACAGGAGATCCTTATTCCCTGTGGCTAGCAAACTGTACAACTCCTCCCCCTTCTGTTGTGGAGTAGCCCGACTCCTCTCTCCCCCCCCCCCCCCCCCCCCCAATCTTTGCACATCCCCAACCCTGGACTCTAAACACGTCACTTTAATTTCATGTTTCATGTATGATCTTGTTGTGTTTTATGATTGTTGGCAGACCAATTCCACTCCTGTATACGCTCTATCTATCATATCGTATCGGACAGTATCAAGTTTTATATCCCCCTGACCACAAGGGATAGAGATGGCCCCTTATAGCTTATGTGGTTGTGCAATGCTTCACATTCAGAACTGTTGCCCTTGAATTGAGATCCCTAAATGGCCCGACCCTTCTTACAACCTCCTCCTCCTCCTCCATCCTGACTGACAAGTTACTAAGATTTGTACACTACTCTATTTGTACACTCATACTCTGGTTGCTTATGCATTTTGATTTCTTCTGACCCAGGACGGAGTGGTGGCACAGCGGTAGAGTTGCTGCCTTAAGGGCCTGTCCCACCAGCATGCAACTCTATGCGATTAGCGCGACCTAACGTGGTCGCTTGAGCCGTCCGGCGTCGCGGGGCCGGTCCCACTTCGATCGCCGGAGCCGTGCGGAATTGTGCGGAGTTCGTCCCGACACCGCGCGGGGCTCCGAAAAACCGACTATGTCCAAAAATTCCGCACGGCAACGGCTTGTCGGCTCGCAGTCGCCTCGACATTTACACACCGCCCGGACATCATGCCTCCGTGAACCTATTTATAAGTGCCTCCGTGACCCTCTATGTGTGTGGCTCCGTGGCCCTGTGTGTGTGTGTGTGCCTCGGTGCCCCTCTCTGTGTGCCCCTCTCTGTCCTGGCGAACTTACCTTGGACTTCGCTCCAAGTTCGCCTCACTTTGCGCCGCGTTGCGCCACTTACCCGACCTCCGCACGGCCCCTGCTGCCGGCTTGGTTGCGCTTGCCGCATGCAGGCGCATGATGGTGGGGACGGCCCTGTACAGGGGATCACCCGACCTCCGTGCGGCCCCAGCTGCCGGTTTGATCGTGTTCATCGCATAGAGTTGCATGCTGGTGGGACAGGCCCTTTACAGCGCCAGAGACCCGGGATAGATCCTGACTACGGGTGCCGTCTGCACAGACTTTGTACGTTCTCCCCGTGACCTGCGTGGGTTTTCTCCGAGATCTTTGGTTCCCTCCCACACTCCAAAGTCCCACAGCTTCGTAGGTTAATCGGTATGAATGTAAAATTGTCCCTAGTGTGTGTAGGATAGTATTAATGTGTGGGGATCGCTGCTGGGCCGAAGGGCCTGTTGTCATTTTGTATCTCTAAATCTAAAAGTTAAAAAAATTAAAACTACCTAGAAGCCTACACCACCCTGCACCCCAAAGCTAAATAAACTGATAAGAGCCATATAGAGGTTGAGGGTGTGATCTTATAAAGGTGTATAAAATCATGAGGTGAATAGATAGGGTGAATGCACATTCTTTTACCCAGTGCGGTGAATCAAAAATAAGAGGACATATTTGAGAGGAGCAAGATTTAACACAAACCTGAGGGGTAACCTTTTCACTCAAGGGGTGGTGTGGATACATGGAACAAGCCGCCAGAGGAGGTAGTTGAGCCAGGCACTATAGCAGCATTGAAAAAACAATAGATAGACAATAGACAATAGACAATAGGCGCAGAGGCAGGCCATTCGGCCCTTCGAGCCAGTACCACCATTCTCTGTGATCATGGCTGATCATCCCCAATTAATACCCCGTTCCTGCCTTCTCTCCATATCCCCCGACTCCGCTATCTTTAAGAGCTCTATCTTACTCTCTCTTGAAAGCATCCAGAGAATTGGCCTCCACCGCCTTCTGAGGCAGAGAATTCTGCAGATTCACAACCCTCTGGGTGAAAACGTTTTTCCTCAACATCGTTCTAAATGGCCTACCCCTTATTCTTAAAATGTGGCACCTGGTTCTGGACTTTCCCCAACATCGGGAACATATTTCCTGCCTCTAGCGTGTCCAAACCCCTAATAACCTTATATGTTTCAATAAGATCCCTCTCATCCTTCCAAATTCCAGAGTATACCTTCAAGGGATATAGGGAGAAGGCAGGAACAGGGTACTGATTGGGGATGATCAGCCACGATCACAGTGAATGGCGGTGATGGCTCGAAGGGCCGAATGGCCTACTCCTGCACCTATTGTCTATTGCCTATTGTCTATTGTATAATGACTAATTACTTTAAGTTCATTCCAAGTCATATCTCAAAAAGAGGCCTTTCAGCCCATCAAGTCTATGCTGGCCATCAAGCACCTATTTACAACTAATCCCATGATATTCTCCTCATAGTCCTAGCATAGACCTGGATAGAGTGGATGTGGAGAGGATGTTTCCACTAGTGGGAGAGTTTAGGACCAGAGGGCACAGTCTCAGAATAAAAGGATGTATCTTTAAAAAGAGGATGAGGAGAAATTTATTTAGTCAGATGGTGGTGAATCCGTGGGATTTATAGCCACAGACGGCTTTAGAGTCAAAGTCAATGGGCATTTTCAAGGTGGAGGTTAACAGATTCTTGATTATAATAATAATAATAATAACAATAATAACTTTATTACAGATTCAGGGTCCAGATAAAGGGCAACATTACATTAAAAATGCATTACATATCAAATATCATAAATATATATAAAATCAAGGTAAATCACATAAAAACATCATTATTTATATATTTAAAAAACGCACAATACTTAAGTTAAAAATCCAGAGTAAAAGATGATCAATCGAGATAACGATACCAGTGTCTCCACAGCTGGGATTCGTAGCGTGTAGTGCTAACCCTTATGTTTGTCGAGGCCACAATAAGCACATTTTTAGAGTCATTTATTCTGCAAATGAATTTATACATGTGGTGTCTTAGGATAGCTTCTAAAGTACTGACTCCTGCAGCCACAAACATATTACTGGCGCTACACCATCTTGGTTGCCTTAGCAGTGTTCCCATGGCATAGTTATATGCCACCTTTAAGGGCCTGTCCTACAAGCATGCAACTCCATGCGATGAGCGCGACCTAACGTGGTCGCTTGAGCCGTCCGGCGTCGCGGGGCAGGTCCCACTTCGATCGCCGGAGCCGTGCGGAATTGTGCGGAGTTCGGCCCGACATCGCGCGGGGCTCCGAAAAACTGACTATGTTCAAAAATTCCGCGCGGCAACGGCTTGTCGGCTCGCAGTCGCCTCGACGCATTACACACCGCCCCGACATCGTGCCTCCGTGAACCTATCTGTAGGTGCCTCGGTGACCCTCTATGTGTGTGGCTCCGTGGCCGTGTGTGTGTGTGCCTCTGTGCCCCTCTCTGTGTGCCCCTCTCTGTCCTGGTGAACTTACCTTAAGACTTCGCTCCAAGTTCGCCTCACTTTGGGCCGCGTTGCGCCACTCACCCGACCTCCGCGCGGCCCTCGCTGTCGGTTTGGTCGCGCTTGCTGCATGCAGGCGCATGCTGGTGGGAACGGCCCTGTACAGGGGATCACCCGACCTCCGCGCGGCCCCCGCTTCTAGTTTGAGCGCGCTCATCGCATGGAATCGGATGCTGGTAGGACAGGCCCTTTAGTGTCTGCATACTTGTCTTTAAATAGTTCGACCACAGGTGCGCAGTGTGGAGGGGTGTGCAATATGCTCTAAATAGTGACATCTTCACCACATCTGCACACGCACCAAATTTACGCAAGAGGATATTCGCCTGTATATACAGCATGCGTCGTTGCCTATAAATATCCTCATCATCTGTCATTTGTTCTGTAATAAAATGCGCTAGATATTTTATCTTATTACAGACACTAAGATTGTTGTCAGACAATTTAAAATCAGGATATTTTAGGCTTTTATTCTACAGACGATAACAGCACTCTTACTAGCATTATATTTTATGTCATGTTCCACACCATACACGGAACATGTAGTAAGGAGCTGCTGGAGACCAGCGCTAGATGGACTAAAGACCACAAGATCATCTGCATACATAATATGGTTCACTAAAATATTACCAATCACGCACCCAGTGTTACAGGCTTTCAATTGTTTAGACAGATCATCAATATATAGATTAAAAAGGACTGGAGACAAAATTCCCCTTTGTCTAACACCATTGCTAACCCCAAATGGGGCTGAGACCCTATTGCCCGATTAGTAAGGGTGACAGGGGTTATGGGGAGAAGGCGGGAGAATGGGGTTGAGAGGGAAAGATAGATCAGCCATGATTGAATGGCAAAGGAGACTTGATGGGCCAAATGGCCTAATTCCACCCCCTTGACTTATGAACCTATGAACTACCAACTCACCCCAAATTCTACCACTCACCATTATACTGGGGACAAGTTACATATGTCACAGGGAGAGCATGCAAACTCCACACAGGCGGCAACAGAAATCAGAATTGAACAGAGGCTGTGAGGTAACAGATATCATAGATTGTGTAGGAAGGAACTGCAAATGCTGGCTTAAACTGAAGATAGACTCAAAATGCTGGAGTAACTCAGCGGGACAGGCAGCATCACCGGAGAGACGGAATGGGTGATGCTTCGGGTCAAGTCCCTTCTTTTGACGAAGGGTCTCAACCCAAAACATCACCCGTTCCTTCTATCCAGTGATGCTGCCTGTCCCGCTGAGTTACTCCACCATCTTAGATATAACAGATTTGTCACTGTGTCTCTTTTTTCCCTTTTACAATCGTTTCCCACCCCACCTTAAAATCCCCCTGTGTGGTTTAGTGGCAAATTCTGTCCGACAATGCTTCAGGGAAACACCTTAGGAACCTTTTGCTACAATAACATAAACCTGCAACTAGTTATTGTTTGCCAGCGTTACATTACTTCAAGCCGTTACTTGTTGGGTAGGAAAGCTCAGGGAGAGACGAGACGAGAGTGGATGCTGCTGGACTGACAAAGAACCCCGTTCATAAGGCTTTGAACCCCAGCGTCGAGTTTGCACAAACAGTTGTTTTGCTTGCTGACGCGCCAATGTGTCTGAACAAAGGTGGAAGCGAGGAGCAAATTGACACGAGGTGAAGTTTCCCTTCCCGGTGCCGGGAATTCATGTGTGCATTATGAGGGTTTGCGTGCAACTGGGTGAGACTGTGACCTTTTGCACAGAAAATTATTGTTTATACTCCGACAGGTCTGGAGAACCTCTCTCAGCACGTTTCACCTTCCTGAATCTCAGCGTCAGCAAGCCAACATTTGGCATGATCTTCAGACTTCTGAATCACCTCACACTGGGAAAGGTGCCTAAGATTCAACAGGATTACCGTAATGCGAATTCCAGATTCGTTTCATCCCGGCTACTCGAAGATTGCGGGGAGACCTGATAGAGAATCTGGTGACTCGATTTAGTCTGGGTGTTCTGAATCTATAGACAATAGACAATAGACAATAGGTGCAGGAGCAGGCCATTCGGCCCTTCGAGCCAGAACTGCCATTCAATGTGATCATGGCTGATCATCCCCATTCAGTACCCCGTTCCTGCCTTCTCCCCATATCCCCTGACTCCGTTATTTTTAAGAGCCCTATCTAGCTCTCTCTTGAAAGCATCCAGAGAACCGGCCTCCACCGCCCTCTGAGGCAGAGAATTCCACAGACTCACCACTCTCTGTGAGAAAAAGTGTTTCCTCCTCTCCGTTCTAAATGACTTACTCCTTATTCTTAAACTGAATTATTCTTAAACTGAATTATTCCTAAACTGAATCTAGTGACTCCTTTTCTTCAATTTTGTGCTTTGCTGTTATTAAACGTTAATCACTTTATTCACATTATTCCCTGTATCTGTGCACTGTGAATGGCTCGATTGTAATCATGTATTGTCTTTCCGCTGACTGTTTAGCACGCAACAAAAGCTTTTCACTGTACCTCGGTATACAATAAACACGTGACCTAGGGTAGAGAGCCAGAACTTTTTTTCCACAAAGTGAGCATGTCAAAAATTAGAGGACATAGCTTTGAGGTGAGAGGGGCAAAAATTTAAAGGGACACATTTTTTACACGGAGAGGGGTGGATGCCTGTGATGTGCTGGCTGAGTGGGGGTGGAGACAGATACGATTGAAAATACCAGCACAAGTCATAACTGTGGGGCTCCCTGACTGACTACAGCTCGGGGGGGGGGGGGGGGGTAGATCATGGACTAGCCAAGCCAAAATAATGGGTTTGTGTAGGAAGGAACTGAAGATGTTGGTTCACACTGAAGATCGGCACAAAATGCTGGGGTAACTCAGCGGGTCAGGCGGCATCTCTGGAGAAAAGGAATAGGTGGCATTTCGGGGATCGAGACCTTTCTTCAGACCTGTAGACTTTCTTCTGGGAGGGACTAAATTCTTTATTGAAGAAGGTGTTCAGGACTGAAGAAGGGTCTCGACCTGAAACATCACCTATTCCTTTTCTCCAGACGTGCTGCCTGACCCACTAAGTTACTCCAGCTTTTTATCTCTGTCAAAGTGATGGGGAGCTGGGGGGGGGGGCTCATTAACCAGGGGCACAGAGAGGTGTTTCTGTAGCCGCAAGCTAAACTCAAACACGGTGGCCTATCCCCCTGGTGCCTGAGCCAAGGATGTCATTGAGTGGGCAGAGGGCATCCCAAGAGGGGAGAGAGTGGACAGTCATGTTAAACCATTAAGTTTTTCTCTCTCTCTCTCTCATTTCTAAACTTGTTTACAGTGCACTATGTTTACACATCCTGTTGTGCTGCTGCTGCATGTAAGAATTTCATTGTTCTATCTGGGCAATAAAACACTCATGAGGTTGTGTTTCAGACTGGTACTAACGACAAAGGCAGGAAGAGAGAAGTGTTAAATTGGGGGAAGGCTGATGACAACAGTAGTAGAGCTACCACCTCACAGTGCCAGAGTTCAATCCTGACGACGGGTGCTGTCTGTACGGAGTTTGTACGCTCTCCCTGTGACCTGCGTGGGTTTTCTCCAAGATAGAAAAATAGAAACATAGGTGCAGGAATAGGCCATTCGGCCCTTCAAGCCTGCACCGCCATTCAATATGATCATGGCTGATCATCCAACTCAGTATCCCATACCTGCCTTCTCGCCACACCCCCTGATCCCTTTAGCCACAAGAGCCACATCCAACTCCCTCTTGAATATAGCCAATGAACTGGCCTCAACGACCTTCTGTGGCAGAGAATAGTAAGATTGAACGAGAACTTACCAGTTCGAAGGTTGATCTTTATTTTATGAGGAGTCGAAGTGAGGGATTTCGTGAAGAGCCCGCCGGCGCGCATGCTCGACATACTTCAAAGTAGCAGCGTGGAATCACAGAACCAACAATAGAAATGACTTCGCATAGTATGATTGAAGTGACTAAGATTACCAGATGAAGGTGACTGAGGGTTGGGCGAGGAGGGCACGATATCCCTCACTTCGACTCCTCATAAAATAAAGATCAACCTTCGAACTGGTAAGTTCTCGTTCAATCTTACTATTTCATTTCGGAGTCACGTGAGTGACTTCGTGAAGACTTCAAAGCTTCTGTGATTACACGCCCTGGACCACGTCCATGCTGACACACCACTACCAGGGATGGATGGGAGGAACAAATTTGCTCAATAGTCCATACTGCAAAACAAGAGCATATTTATTAATACCAAATCAAAACCCCTCATACGGGGACATCTCCACGTTCTTGACCTGCATTCAGCACGGCTTCTACGAACTGTAGAGGAGCAGCAACAGGCTTGTTATAAAAACGCTGGAACACAGCTTCATTAGCCCATCCTGCGGTGGCGAGAATTTGGTCCATGGGCACCTCCATGACCCTCGCCGCTTACGTCGATGCAGCCCTGGTGGAATGAGACTTGAACACATTAGTGTCGATACCTGACTTACCCAAGACGACTCGAAGCCACCTGGATATCGTCTGGACTGTCACTCGATGATGAGGTCTCTTATGAGTGACAAGCAGGTATCTCTCCATTCCTCTGATGCGTGCCGTCACCTTGACATAGTGGCGGATATGTGAGGCTAAACATAGCCTAGCATCTGCGGGGTATGCCGGGAACTTCAGCTGCTGCCCTATGCACCCAGGTCTATGCTGCTTTAGTAGCTCGTCAACGAAAAAGACTACTTCTGTGGGGGTAGACGTCATTCTGTCGACACGAAGTTTGTGTAGTGTCTGTACCCTCTGAGCTGAAGTCAGCGCTAGTAACATCACCAGCTTCATGGTGAGTTGGTCCAGTTGGAGCCCTTCCATGGGTGACCACGTCCTGAGCAGGGTTAATACGTCCCTGACATCCCAGGTGATATTATAGCGTGGTGTAGGCGGATTCATATTGAATATACCCCGCATGAGTCTGGACACTAGCCTGTGGATTCTACCTCCAAACTGAGGTAGAATGATAGCGCACTTCTGGCGCTGTTGATGGCACTGTAACTTAAGTGTTCATCATGGTGCAACCCCGCGAGGAATTCCAGGACGTCGGTTATTGTCACGTCATCGTACGTGATGCGAGAGCGGCTGCAGTAGGCTTCCCACTTCTTAATATGCGAGCGGTATCTTCGCCTTGTGGACTCTCGACACGACGCCCCAATGGTATCCATGGTCCGAGCCGAGAGGCCGTATTGGACTAACGGCCTGTTCAGAACCTGCAAGCCAACAAATTTAAATAGGCATGGCAGGGATGTGGCTCCCCTGAGACAGGGTGAGTAACCAGTTGTGGGCAACCCTTCAAAAGGACCCAAGGTTCGTTGAGCATGTCAAAGACCACCGGATACCAAGGCTGTGTGGGCCAGTCGGGTATAATAAGGATGCCCTTGGCAGCATCTGCCTGAATCTTTCGCAATACCCGACTGATGAGGCAAAACGGGGGGAAGGCATAGAAAAACCACTTCCCCCAGTCCAGCGAGAATGCATCTAGCGCTATTGCCCCAGGATCTGGTTCCCATGAAACGTAGGTTGGTACCTGATGGTTCAACCGTGACGCAAAGAGGTCAATGTCCGGTTTACCAAATTTGGCTGTGACTTTAGAAAAAATCTCAGGATGCAACATCCATTCAATATTGTCATTAAATTTGCGTGACCTGGTGTCCGCCACAGTATTAAGCTCACCTGGCAAATAGGTCCAAATGTCTCTTTGAACACACCAGAGCCAAATTGAGTTAGCCAATTTGTCACACGAAACTGACCTGGTACCACCCATATGGTTTAAATATGCTACTGCTGTGGTGTTGTCTATTTGGAGACGGACATGTGCTCCAACAAGCTTGGAACAATACGCACGAAGTCCGTGGAATGCTGCCAGCAACTCCAAATAGTTAATCCCTTGGGTTAACAACATCGTTGATTCAAGGGTGTCCCATCTGCCACCACAACTAGAGCAATTATTCGTGGCTCCCCAACCATTGGAGCTTGCATCAGTTTGCAAATATACCACCGGATTAGCCTCCCTAATAGGCTTGAATGAGCTGCTAATGTGACACACCCACCATTGCAACTCATTTATCGCTTCGGGCGGCAGCTGCATGGACCGATCATAATGACCAGCGTTCTGTTTCAACGCAGCAATTTTAGCTCTTTGCAAATTCTGATAATGCAAAGGTCCATATCGCGCTGCCGGAAACAAAGCTACCAGCTTCCCAATTATTGTAGCTAAGTGCCGAATCGATGGTATATTGGTGCGGATTAAATCTTGACACACCTGGGTAACCTCCTCAATCTTGTTAATTGGAATGGTAACCCTCATGCTTATAGAGTTCACCGTGAACCCTAGGTAATTAATCACCTGGGCAGGGTAGAACTTTGATTTATCTGGATGGACAATAAACCCCAATTGTTGAAATATATTGACAGCAGCTGCAACACCCTGTTCAGCCAATTCCAGAGTGTGGCCCACAATTAAGATATCATCTAAATAGGCCATAACTATATGGTGTCGTTGTCTCAAATAAGCCATAATTGGTTTCACTAATTTAGTGAACAATCTAGGGGCTGTGGTGAGCCCATTAGGCAAAGCCTTGTACTGCCAGAGTTGCCCCATCCAGATGAATTTCAACAACCTTCTGTCACATTTCTGGATGGATACGGAATAATATGCGTCTTTTAAATCGATGCATGCCATAAAGCAACCATGAGAAATCAATGATTTGGCTGTTTCAAACGTATCCATTTTAAAATGAGTATATGTTACAAAAGTATTCAAACGGGTTAGATCAATAATGACACGACAACCTCCATCCTTCTTAGGTCTGGTGAATATGTTCGAAACAAATTCAACTGGCTCATGCACCACTCTCTCAATCACTCCTTTGTGCTCAAGACTTAACAGTTCCTTATAGCCGGCTGCCTGTTCTGCAGCAGATAATTTAAACGTTCGAGCGGGCATGTGCTGGGATGGAGGAATGTCGCCATTAATAAACTCAATTTTCTGCCCCTGAATATTCTGCAACACATACTCATCACCAGTAAAATTACCCCATGCACCCAAAAACCACCGAAGGCGACCACCAACATGTGAAGTTAAACAGAGAGAAAAGAGAGAACCAGACCCCCTCACCTCCGTGGTTACCGGCGGTCCTTGACACGCGTGTGCGGACGTGGAGGTGCTGGGTTGGCTTGAGGGCGCGGCGTCTTCGTTTTCCACCAGGGTCTCTGCCGACCCTGTCCTAAAAAAGACCCCTGGTGCTGGGTCTGATGTTGCTGTCGTTGTGGAGCTTGAGGGTGGGTCCTCGTCGAGGTACTAGCAGACCCTCGTGATCGAATGTATGGAGACTGAGCCTGACGGTGTGGGGGCACTCTGAGGGCGCATGTCCCCACCGTTTTGGCTTGCTCGTCAAGCTCTTTGACTCTCTTCGAAAGGTCCTCCCCAAAGAGCTGACGGGGCGGGGGCGGCGGCGGTGGTTTGCACAATCCTGCAAACTTTGGATTGAGCGCTGGGCGGATGCTGGTTTTGCGAAACCCGTTAATTTCGTGCTGGGTCGCGCACAGGAGGGCCAGGGCATCTTCCTGGTCCAAATTCAATTCGTCCCCGTCCACCGACCGCACAAAGGCGGTAATACCGGCCGTGAGGAGCTTCAGGATCCGCTGCAATTTTACCTCCTGTTGACGGATAGCCGCACTGATGTTGCCCCATATCGGCGTATTGACCACAGGCACGTTGAGGGAGTTGCAATTGGATGGAGCCTTGTGACGGCTCATTGCCTGAATGAGGACTTCTTCCTGTAGTTGCTGGTTGTTAAGAAAGTCCACAGTGGCTGCCAGCTTCGTGTTTAAAGGAAGTCCAGATGAATGTGGGTCCGCAAATTTGGTCGCCACATCCAGAAGATCCTCCGCTGGTACCTCCACCGGAGGTGGTATGGAATCCACCAAAACCTCCTCCTCCTGCTGCTCCAGGCTGATGGTAGAGGCTGGTGACGACGCCCTGTGCCTGTGGCTGCCCTGCTGTTGTTGGCTTTGAAGCAGGAGCTCCAGCAGCCGCTCCATATGGTCAATACGCCCTTTACCCTGAACACTCAGGTGGTCGGAGTCCTCCGGCTCTGAAAAGAAAACCGGGCTCCTATCATCGGCCCGCACCTCATCGAGGCCCTGCCGGTGCCGGTAGTTGTCGCTAACAGCTGCCGAGGCGAAACTGCGCGATTCCCGCGCGGGCGTGTTCAACCGCCTCCGTTTAGCGGGAGCTGACGCCGCTGCCACTAAGGGCACTTGCGGCGTGGTGTCGGCACCAGCCGAAGCATGGCTACCTGAAGCCCGCGCAGGCTTGCCGGCTGCCCACATCGTGGACCTTGCCGACGCATGGTCTCGTCCACCCATCCATGGGGGGCTCGGCGACCGTGACGAGACCCGACTCAACCGACCCGTCCCAGCGTCGAGAGTCGGGGTGTGCCGGCTGGACCTCACAGCCGCCCTGGGTCTCGCCCTGGAACCTGACCGCTCCTCCGTGTCAGGCAATGCCTTAGCCCTGGCAGGGTTAGGCTTCTGGGCTCCTGCCCTGCCCCTTCTCGGGGGGCTGAGTGGAACGGGCCGTGCAGCCGCACGCCCCCTGCTCGAGGTCGCCAGCGAGCCCGCTGACGACCTGACTGCCATGGCAGGGTCCTCCTGCTCTGGCGGCACACCACACTCCTCCTCGTCGAACTCCTCCGAGCTGTGGTGTGCTGGCGGATCTGGACCTGTAATCACAGGGCTTACCCACATCTCCGCCTGAGTCCCGGCCTGCACTGCAGGTACTGCCGATGGTAAAGGCCCCGGAACTGTTGACCGGCGAACTCGTCCTGACGTCCTCCGGCCCTTCGAACTCCCATCCATGTCCTTGCTGCAAGACATAACCAACAACAAGGACCACCAACTAAAGGTGGAATACTCACCTCCGTGGCCCCTTATGAAGGGCTGGCGAGGAGCGCGCTCCACCGCCAGCCGTCGCAGCAAAGCGTTACGACGATAATGTCGAGCATGCGCGCCGGCGGGCTCTTCACGAAGTCACTCACGTGACTCCGAAATGAAATTCCAGAGACTCACCACTCTCTGTGTAAAGAATGTTTTCCTCATCTTGGTCCTAAAGGAATTCCCCCTTATCCTTAGACTGTGGCCCCTTGTTCTGGACTCCCCCAACATCGGGAACAATCTTCCAGCATCTAGCCTGTCCAACCCCTTAAGAATTTGGTAAGTTTCTATAAGATCTTCGGTTTCCTCCCACACTCCAAAGATGTACAGGTCTGTAGGTTATTTGGCTTGATATAAATGGAACAAAATGTCCCCAGTGTGTGCAGGGTAATGTTTAATGTGCGGGGATCGCTGGTCGGTGCGGACTCGGTGGGCCGAAGGGCCTGTTTCTGTGCTGTATCTCTAATCCAAAGTAAAAAGTATTAGGCAGGAGCTGAGGAGAACAGACTGGGAGTGGCTGGGAGTGAATCATCACCTGAGATGTGAGGTGATTTAGACATTACTTTGGAATTTAGAGAAACAGTGTGGGAAACGGCCCTTTGGCCCATCAAGTCCACACCGACCACCAACCACCTCGTACACTAGCACTTTCCTGCACACACTAGAAATAATTTACAATTTTACAGAAGCCAATTAACCTACGAATCTGTACGTCTTTGGAGCATGGGAGGAAACCGAAGATCTCGGAGAAAACCCACGCGGGTCACAGGGAGAATGTAGAAAACTCAATACAGACAGCACCCGTAGACAGGATTGAAGCCGGGTCTCTGGAGCTGTGAGGCAGCAACTCTACCGCTGTACTTTGTTTAACGGCCCGTTGGTCAGAATTCAGAACCAATTTGTTGCCGTGAGGAAGACAAGGGAGATAAGGCTTGGGAACCTCGGAAAACTAGAGATGCTGCATGTTCAGTCAAAAAAGTAAAAGGAAGTAAATGTAAGATTTAGTTTAGTTTCATTTTAAGAAATATCATGGAAACAGGCCCTTCGGCCAACCGAGTTCGCACCAACCAGCAATCCCCGCACATTAACACTACCCTACACACACGAGGACAATTTTACATTTATACAAAGTCAGTTAACCTACAGGTAAATAAAAGTGTTGGAGAAACTCAGCGGGTGAGGCAGCATTTATGGAGCGAAGGAATAGGTGACGTTTCGGGCCAAAACCCTTCTTCAGACTGATGTGAGGGTGGGTGGGGGGGGGGGGGGGGGGGGGGGGGGAGAAGAAAAGAAGAGGTGGAGCCAGAAGGCTGAGGGAGAGCTGAGAAGGGGAGGAGAAAGTAGGGACTACCTGAAATTAGAGAATTCATCGTTCATACCACTGGGGTGCAGACTGCCCAAGCGAAATATGAGGTGCTGCTCCTCCAATTTACAGTGGTCCTCACTCTGGCCATGGAGGAGGCCAAGGACAGAAAGGTTGGATATGGAATGGGAGGGAGGGGAAGTTGAAGTGCTGAGCCACCGGGAGATCAGGTTGGTTATTGCAAACTGTGCGGAGGTGTTGGGCGAAGTGATCGCCAAGCCTACGCTTGGTCTCACCGATGTAGAACAGCTGACATCTAGAGCAGCGGATGCAATAGATGAGGTTGGAGGAGGTGCAGGTAAACCTCTGCCTCACCTGCAACGACTGTTCGGGTCCATGAATGGAGTCAAGGGGGGAGGTAAAGCGACACGTGTAGCATTTCCTGCGGTTGTAAGCAAAAGTGCTCGGAGAGGGGGTTTTCAGGTGGGAAGGGATGAATTGACCAGGGAATTACAGAGGGAGCAGAAAGCAGACAGGGGAGGAAATGGGAAGATGTGGCAAGTGGTGAGATCATGTTGGAGGTGGCGAAAATGTCGGAGGATTATTTGTCGTATGTGACGGCTGGTAGGGTGGAACGTGAGGACAAGGGGGACTCTGCCTTTGGTATGAGTGGGGGGATGGGGAGTGAGAGCAGATTGGTAGAGGGGTATTGAAGAGACCCTGGTGAGAGCCTCATCTATGGTAGAAGAGGGGAACCCCTGTTGGCTCCATTCAAGGATGAAAGCAGTCGTTCCAGGTGCGGCAGAGATTCACCTGCACCTCCTCCAACCTCATCTATTGCATCCGCTGCTATAGATGTCAGCTGCTCTACATCAGTGAGACTGAGTGTAGGCTTAGCAAAACCACCGCTCGGTTCGCCAGAAGCAACCTGATCTCCCGGTGGCTCAGCACTTCAACTCCCCCTCCCATTCTGCATCTACGGAGCAAAGGAATGGGCAACGTTTCGGGCCGAAACCCTTCTTCAGACTGATGTGAGGGTGGGGGGGGGGGCGGGAAGAAGAAAAGAAGAGGTGGAGCCAGTGGGCTGAGGGAGAGGTGAGAAGGGGAGGAGAAAGTAGGGACTACCTGAAATTAGAGAAGTCAATGTTCATACCACTGGGGTACAAACTGCCCAAGCAAAATATGAGGTGCTGCTGCTCCAATTTACGGTGGTCCTCACTCTGGCCACATGAGCTTTAGGGGCGGCACGGTGGCGCAGCGGTTGAGTTGTTGCCTCTCCGTGCCAGAGACCTGGGTTCGATCCTGAGGACGGGTGCTATCTGTACAGAGTTTGCACAAACTCCATGTGACCACATGGGGTTGCTCTGGATTCCACTCGCGTTCCAAAGACACGCAGGTTTGTACGTTAATTGGCTTTGGTACAAAATGGTACATTGTCCCCAGTGTGTAGGATAGTGCTAGTGTGTGGGATGATCGCTAGTCGGTGCAGACTCGGTGGGCCCAAATAGATATCACTCGATCACCATGTGTTGCCGATTTCAGGGAACAATGGAACTGCACCTCAAGGTCCCTCTGCAGGTCAATGCTAAGGGCCTGCTATTATATTTAGAAGTCCCAGCACCATGTCCTGTGGAACATCGTTGGTCACAGGACTCCACTCAGAGAAACACCCCTTTGCCCTCAATGGCCCCATTCAATCCTGAATCTAATCTGCCAAATGGGCGGCACGGTGGAGATGCTGCCTTACAGTGCTTGCAGCGCCGGAGACCCAGGTTCAATCCCGTCTAAGGGTGCTGTCTGTACGGAGCTTGTACGTTCTCCCCATGACCGCGTGTGTTTTCTCCGAGATCTTTGGTTTACTCCCACACTCCAAAGACGTACAGGTATGGAGGTAAATTGGCTTGGTACAAGTGTAAATTGTCCCTAGTGTGTGTAGGACAGTGGTAATGTGTGGGGATCGCTGGTCGGTGCGGACGCGGTGGGCCAAAGAGCCTGTTTCCGTGCTGTATCTCTAAACTAAGCTAAACAAAACCAAATCACTGTGGATCCCATGCACCTTGATCTGCAAGATCAGCCGACAATGAGGGACCTGGCCATACTGTGGTCTTGCAGCACAGACGCACAAGGCTAGAGTTGCTGCTTTACAGCGCCAGACACCCTAGTTCGATCCTAACTATAGGTTCTTGTCTGCATGGAGTTTGTACATTCTCCCCGTGGGGTTTCTCCGGGATCTCCGGTTTCCTCCCGCATTCCAAAGACGTACAGGTCTGTAGGCTAATTGGCTTGGTAAAATTGTAAATTGTCCATTGTGTGTGTAGGATAGTGCTAGTGTGCGGGGATCGCTGGTTGGCGCAGACTCGGTGGGCCGAAGGGCCTGTTTCCGCTCTGTATCTCTAAACCAACCTTTTTTTTAAAAAGTGGTTTATTTAATTAACGCAGAGATTCTGAACCATGTGTTGCTCTCTTTAGACAAAGCTTCTTAACCCTAGAAAAAGATCTCTGCTCTGCATTACATTCTGGTTAGACTGACAGAGCCTCGACTGATGAAGGATGATATAATGCAGGGGCTGTGAAATCCAATATCAGTATATCTTGAAATTCTGTGAAAAGTTGCTCGGAGCAAGTGTTCAAGCCCGACCAAACCACAATAACATGAGTAGTCTGAGAGTACAACGGCAGAGAAAATCCCCTTACCGGCGAAACAAAATTATAATGTGGCTGGCTGATCCATCAGAAGATAGTAATATGTAATCATCAGCACCTGGCAAGACCTTTGTCTGGGGGGAAGCTATTTTAACTCACGGCCTTGATTAGCGAGCTCGGAGTTCATTCGGTAATTAAGCTGAATTATCATGCAAGAGCATGCAGTTGGACGGCTAAGTGAACTGATTCTGCAAACTGAGTCAACCAGAGTATAAATCGGCTACATAGCCCCAGCATTGAGGTGCAGCGGTAGAGTTGCTGCCTTACGGCGCCAGTGACCTCAGGCTCGATCCCACTACGAGCGCAGTTTGTGACTGCGTGGGTTTTCTCCGGGTGCTCCGGTTGCCTCCAACACTCCAAGGACGTACAGGTTTGCAGGTTGATTGGCTTCGGTAAAGATTGTAAATTATCCCCAGTGCAGGGGGTTCCCAACCTTTTTCGTGCCGTTTACCCCAGGCAACTTTACTAGCACATAACAATGTTATTTCACTTATTTATGAACAACTAATGATGAACAGATACCGGTATACCAGAACCAAACACAGTCAGTCAATGAGAAAAAATATGTACAGATCCAGAATCAAACATATTACCTCCAGGGGATAAATTTACCCCAGGTTGGGTACCCTTGCCCTAGTGTGTATAGAATAGTGTAGTTGTACGGGGATCGTTGGTCGGTGCGGACTCGGTGGGCCTAAGGGCTTGTTTCTTTGCTTTATCTCCAGACTAAGCTCCATCGGTAGAGCACGAGACTGGGTTCTGGGTTCGAGCCCCACGTTGGGCGACACTCTCTTTGGAGCCAAAATATGGCGACGGATGCAAGAATTTCACTATGTGGTCCATTCGCGACAACAAAGAAGCATTGAAGCAAGTTCTGCTCCGAATGGTCGTGACTCCACCACACGCAGATCTCAGAAGAAGCCACCATCTAGCATTATTACTCCTGCAACTAAACCCAACCAGGATCATTAAACAGTGGCGTTTTCACATTGGAGCAAGCTGGTGGATGGAACGTTCAGGCTTCCTATGTCGTGGGGATGTAGCAACAAATAACAAATACATTGATCATTAAAACAGTCAGCACGGACTAATCAATGATAGATTGTTGATTAGTACGGGTGTCAGGGGTTACGGGGAGAAGGCAGGAGAATGGGCTTGAGATGGAAAGATAGATCAGCCAAGATTGAATGGCGGAGTAGACTTGAAGAACGAAATGACCTAATTCCGCTGCTGGAACATTATTAACTTGTGGACATGACTAGACCGGCCTACTTTTTTTTCCCGTGGAACGTTTGTCTTTTTTTGCAGTGAATGGGCCTGAGAACGATTGGATAAGAACCATCGATACATTCATCGACAAATACAAACCTACAGCTCAACAAACTGCTGAGACACCAATGTGTGGATCAGCAGTCCAGAGGTGAATGTTCACTGCACACAGGAGTCATCTGTGCTACGGTACGTGCCGACTCCTGGCTCATGCATTATATTATCGGCATCTGCATTGAAATGGCAGCAATAGAAGCATTGACATGAGAAACACAATGTTAAAAGTTCTTAAGTTCATAAGCTTTAGGAGCAAATTTTGGCCATTCGGCCCATCGAGCCTGCTGCGCCATTCAATCACGATTGATCTATCTTTCCCTCTCGACCCCATTCTCCTGCCCTCTCCCCATAACCCGACACCCGTACTAATCACAAATCTGTCAAGTTCAAGTTCAAGTTCGGGTTTATTGTCACATGCACCAATTAAGGTACGGTGAAATTTGAGTTTCCACACAGCCGTACTAAGTGAAAACCAACAATACAGGCAGTCTCATGAAATAAAATTTAACATAAACATCCACCACAGCGGAACCCACGTTCCTCACTGTGACGGAAGGCAATAAAGTTCAATCTTCTTCCTCTTTGATCACCCGTGGTCGGGGCTGTTGAACCCTCCACAGTCGCCGCTGCCGACGGTCCGATGTCCGAAGCCCTCGCGTTGGGACGATCGAAACTCCGGCGTCAATCTCCACCGTAAAATATTCGTTGACTTGGTCTCCACAGGTGAATTCTACAGATTCACCGCCCTCCGACTAAAGAAACACCTTCTCATCACCTCAGGGGACATGGCCTTTGGTCCAGGACTCTCCCACCAGTGGAAACGTCCTCTCAACATTCACTCTATCCAGGGCTTTCACCGTTTTGTAAGTTTCAACGAGGTTCCCACTCAGAAAGGCCCTGTCCTTGGGTGATTAAACGTTGAGTTTCTCATGTCAATGCTTCTATTGCCGCTGTTGCCCTGCAGTTAGGCAGCCAAATACAAAAGATTTTTAAAAGTTACATGTTAAAAAACAGTAAACCCTCTCGTCACCTTCCCAATCTTCAGGGGCGAATGAGTAGACATCAATGGAGAATAAGATTTCTACAGTTGTAAACGCCAATAACACCCAGAGCAAATCTTGCATGGGGATACATGAACTCTAGCTGGGCAAAGAGTCAATGTCGTCAGGGAAGGGTAGAGGGGGCAGATGTTCGGTTGAAAGTGGAAAAGAATATAAACTATATTCTGTGGTCCGAAGAAGGGTCTCGACCCAAAACGTCACCCGTTCCTTCTCTCCAGAGATGCTGCCTGTCCCGCTGAGTTCCTCCAGCATTTTGTGCCTGTCTTCAGAATATAAACATGTTTAGTCTAGTTTATCGTCATGTGCAGTGAGGTACAGTGAAAAGCTCTTGTGGCGTGTGCTAACCAGCCAGCGGGAGGACCAGACATGATTAGAATGAAGCCATCTGCAGGGAACCGCAGCAAACTTAAAGCACACGGTATTGGGGGTTCAGTATTGATGCAAATAGAGAACTGGCTGGCAGACAGGAAGCAAAGAGTAGGAGCAAACGGGTCCTTTTCAGAATGGCAGGCAGTGACTAGTGGGGTACCGCAAAGCTCGGTGCTGGGACCACAGCTATTTACAATATCTATCAATGATTTGGACGAGGGAATTGAATGCAACATCTCCAAACATCTCCAAGTTTGCAGATGACACGAAGCTGGGGGGGCAGTGTTAGCTGTGAGGAGGATGCTAGGAGGCTGTAAGGTGATTTGGATAGGTTGGGTAAGTGGGCAAATGCATGGCAGATGCAGTATAATGTGGATAAATGTGAAGTTATCTACTTTGGTGGCAAAAACAGGAAAGTAGACTATTATTTGAATGGTGGCCGATAAGGAAAAGGGGCGATGCAACGAGACCTGGGTGTCATGGTACACCAGTCATTGAAAGTAGGCATGCAGGTGCAGCAGGCTGTGAAGAAAGCGAATGGTATGTTAGCATTCATAGCAAAAGGATTTGAGCATAGGAGTAGGGAGGTTCTACTGCAGTTGTACAGGGTCTTGGTGAGACCACACCTGGAGTATTGCGTACAGTTCTGGTCTTCTAATCTGAGTAAAGACATTCTTGCCATAGAGGGAGTACAGAGAAGGTTCACCAGACTGATTCCTGGGATGTCAGGACTTTCATATCAAGAAAGACTGGATAGACCCGGCATGTACTCGCTAGAATTTAGAAGATTATGGGGGGAATCTTATAGAAACTTACAAAATTCTTAAGGGGTTGGACAGGCTAGATACAGGAAGATTGTTCTCGATGTTGGAGAAGTCCAGAACAAGGGGTCACAGTTTAAGGATAAGGGGGAAGTCTTTTAGGACCGAGATGAGAAAAACATTTTTCACGCAGAGAGTGGTGAATCTCTGGAATTCTCTGCCACAGAAGGTAGTTGAGGCCAGTTCATTGGCTATATTTAAGAGGGAGTTAGATGTGGCCCTTGTGGCTAATGGGATCAGTGGGTATGGAGAGAAGGCAGGTATGGGATACCGAGTTGGATGATCAGCCATGATCATATTGAATGGCTGTGCAGGCTCGAAGGGCCGAATGGCCTACTCCTGCACCTATTTTCTATGTTTCTATGTTTCCATGCTGACTTACACCCAAGTTAGGCACAATGTGCTGGAGTAACTCTGCGGGCCAGGCAGCATCTCTGGACAAAAGGTATAGGTGACGTTTCGGGTCTGAATCCCTTCTTCATACTTTGTCCGTCTATCACCTAGTTTAATACACTCACGTGTACCAAGGTACAGTGAAAAGCTTTTTTGTTGCGTGCTAACCAGCCGGCGGAAAGACAATACACGATTACAATCGAGCCATCCAGAGTGCGCAGATACAGGATAAAGGGAGTGACGTTTAGTGCAGGATAATTTCCAGTAAAGTCCGATTAAAGATAGTCCGAGGGTCTCCAATGAGGTGGATGGCTGCTCAGGACCGCTCTCTAGTTGTTGACAGGATGGTTCGGTTGCCCGATAACTAAATGTCTCATTCTGTTCACGTCATGGGTGATGTGGGGAATTAATGTGATGAGTGATGATGTAGAATGGTTTTAACTGCTACCTCAGTGATAAACTGCTCCACTTGTTTCCACAATAACCGTCCGTCGGGTAAAGTAAATCATCGTGTGCGCTGCTTAGCCGGTCTTACAAACCAGGCAATGGGGACGCTGATAGAATGGATAACGTTCCCATTTTTCATTCAAAACCGCCGCAAACATGGTGACCTTCATCGCAGAAGGACAAATTACTTGAAATCACGGAGTTTTAATTTCAATATTTCCAATGTCTGCACAGCATGGTTGCAGCCTTGCGTTCCCAAGGTCAGATCAAAAGTGACTTAGATTAAGTGAATACCCCAAGCATCTTTACCAGACAAAGCTTCGAGCCCAATGCTTGATTTATATATGTCTGCTATTTTGTCTGACGATCGCTATCTAATCGCCTCATGTTATCTCCATGGATGTCCGTCTGTGCACCACAAAGGTTCTGACATTTCTCCATTTCAATTGCAGTCTGCTTGTACATAATTCTGCCATCTGATATCTGAGCCTCCCTGTTAATCGTTCTGCCCAACACTTTGCATAGCAATTTAGGTCTAACCTCCTCCCCTGTGCCAAATGCTGCTCTGCACACACTGCGCCGCATGGTAACATGAGCTCTCAAGCTCTCCCAGCTATTTCCATTTACCTTTAGACAGCAGATGGGTCTGATATTCTACCTGCAGAAGATCTACAGCTGATACAATTTCTGTTCCATTTTTTTTGCAGCTAACCTGGACATGAGTTCATTCGCTCTGTATCTTTTCAACAACTTGGGAAAACATGGCACTTAAATCTTTGGAATAAGTCATCTTTCAATTTTCCAAGGCCTGCTATTTATCTAATTACCCCTGTCAGTGGAACTCCAAAGTTCAGAAAACTGACTTCTCAATTGTTCAACTTCATTCCTGGACTCCCGTATTGATTAAATAATTAGAATTTTAAGAAACGAAACAAAGTGCTGGAGTAACTCAGCGTGTCAGGCAGAATCTTTGGAGAACATGGATAGGCGACGTTTTGGGTCGAAACCCTTCTTCAGACTGGTGACATTTGGGATCTGGACCCTACTTTAGACTCATTATCCTTATTCTCTAGAGATTCTGCCTAACCCACTGAGTTACTCCAGCACTTTGTGTCTTTTTTTTGTAAACCAGCATCTGCAGTTCCTTGTTTCTTCAAATAATTGGAATTGTTGTTTTCACCCCATTCTAACTCGGACATAGTACGGTTCTTATTAGTTTCAGATCGCTAAGTTCATAAGTAATTTCAAGGAGCAGAATTAGGCCATTCAGCCCATCGCGTCTACTCCGCCATTGAATCATGACTGATCTGTCTTTCCCTCTCAGCCCCATTCTTCTGCCTTCTCCCCCTAGCCCATGACACCCATACTAATCAAGAATCAGTCAACCTCCACCATAAGTATATCCGTTAACTTGGATTCCACAGCCGTGTGTGGCAATGAATTCCCATCCTCAACAAGGATTGGGATGGGAACAAACAATTCCCATCCCAACCTCTGAATAAAGAAATCCCTCCTCATCTCCTTTCCCAAGGTACGGCCTTTAATTCCGAGGCAAAGGACTCTGGTCCTAGACTCTCCCACTAATGACTGCTGCTCAATAACCTGCCTCTGCCCTTTAGTTATGGACAGTCCTGAAGCATCGTGGCCTCACAGCTCCAGCAACTTGGGTTCAATCCTGACCACTTGTGCTCTCTGTAAGAAGCTTCCTCATTCTCTCCCTGACCGCATTCTTCCAGATCGTCCTGTTTCCTACTACATCTGAAGACTTCCAGGTTGAAAGTCAGTTGCCCTTAATGTGCTGGTAAGTAGTTGAAGCTGGAGGAGTTTAGTTTTGTTTAGTTTAGTTTAGAGATACAGCGCATAAACAGGCCCTTCGGCCCACCGAGTCTGCGCTGACCAGTGATCCCCACACATTAACACTACCCTACACACACTAGGGACAGTTTACACATACACCAAGCCAATTAACCTACAAACCTGTACGTCTTTGGAGTGTGGGAGGAAACGAAAATCTCAAAAAAACCCATGCGGTCACGGGGAGAATGTATAAACTCCGTGCAGACAGCACCCGTAGTCGGGATCGAACCCGGGACTCCGGCGCTGCAAGAGCTGTAAGGCAGCAACTCTACCACTGCGCCACTGTGCCGCACACGTTCTGAGTGAGCATGGAGAATAAAAATTGATATTCATCCGAGATCATAACCAGCATTTGCCAGAGGGTGGTGAATTGGGGAATTAATTGCCACAGAAGGCTGTGGAGGCCAAGTCAATGGATATTTTCAAAGGGAGTTAGATAGATTCTTTATTAGTACGGGTGTCAGGGGATATGGGGAGAAGGCAGGAGAATGGGGTTGAGAGGGAGAGATGGATCACCAGCAGTGATTGAATGGCGGAGCAGACTCGATGGGACGAATGGCCCAATTCTGCTCCTAGAAATGTCTGATGGTCTAATCCTGTCATGAAGATACAGGGGGGAGGTACCTAGCCTTTCAAAATGAGAAGTAGAGTGGAGTGTTTCCGACCTGGTGCAAACACACAGGGATAGCGAAGATCAAAACGAACAGCTCAGCCCTGCATCTTCACAAGCCGAGGCTTCCTGCAAACAACGCTGAGAGTATGTCAGTGCCACCCATGTAATGTGATTTATATCTCCACAGTTGAGACTGAGCAGATAACTCACGAGTGACAAAGTCACAGGAGAGAGAGAATGTCAACCGCACTGGTGGAAATATTAATCATATCACACAGGTGTCTCTGTCAAGTCATCCTCTACTCACACTGCTGTTTTATTGCTGATTTTAAAACTGAAATATTATGTGCATTGACGGCAGAGTTACATTTCTTTACACTGTTTCTCGCGCGCGAGACGGACCCAGTAGGAAGGGTCTTGCAAGGCAACTGGACTTCTCTCCGCCGAGCTGACGTCCACTGGAGAAATTGAATTCAAAATTCAAAAGAAAGGCGGAAGGATAAGCAACCTCAAATGTGACGCTGGTTCACTCACTGTGTCACACGAAAAAAATATTTGTTACTCAACGTGACACACTCCTAAGTTCATAAATGATAGGAGCAGATAGAAACATAGATATATAGAAACATAGAAAATAGGTGCAGGTGTAGGCCATTCAGCCCTTCATGCCGCCACCGCCATTCAATATGATCATGGCTGATCATCCAAAATTAGTACCCCCTTCCTGCCTTTTCCCCATATCCCTTGATTCCATTATCCCTAAGAGCTATATCTCACTCTCTCTTGAAAACATCCAGTGAATTGGCCTCCACTGCCTTCTGTGGCAGAGAATTCCGCAGATTCACAACTCTCGGGGTGAAAAATAGTTAGTCCATTCGGCTCATCAAGTCTACTCTGCAATTCAATCATGGTTGAGCTATATTTCCCTCTCAAACCCATTCTCTTACCTTCTCCCCATAACCCCTGACACCCGTACTAATCAAGAATTCAATTCAATTCAATTCAATTAAATCTGTAATTGTCATTATGCAGTGTACAATACAGAGACAACGAAATGCGGTTGGTATCTCCAAAGGGCGAACTTACGAATAAACAAGTAATTGTGCAGTTTCTATCTAAACCAGACAGGCTGCATCTCTGGAGAGAAGGATTGGGCGACGTTTCGGGTCGAGACTTTTCTTAAAACTGGTGGAGGGTCTTGACCTGAAATGTCACCCATTCCTTCTCTCCAGAGATGCTGCCCGTCCTGCTGAGTTACTCTGGTATTTTGTGTCTATCTTCGGCGTAAACCAGCATCTGCAGTTCCTAGCTACGCCTTAATAATATCCAATAACCTGGCCTCCACGGCCTTCTGTGGCAATGAATTTCACAGATTCACCACCCTCTGACTCAAGAAATTCCTCCTCATTTCACAGCGGGATGTTAGCTAGCACTTTTTGTTGACCTTGTCGCACCATTCCTGTATCTTGGAGAAGCTGTGATTTAAATAGCGCAAGGGCAAAGTGGGTTTCATGAAGCTGCTGAAGATGAGAACCCGATGGGGTGATCATTGTAAGGAATCACATGGAGTGCATGATGCAGAAGGAACTTATTCTTCTCAATTCATTCATCCTAGTGCATATCCTTCAGCTCCGTTCCGTTCAGCTCAGTTTTGTTTATTGTTGCGTGTTCCCTAGGTGCAGCGGAAAGCCTATATATTTTGCTAACCAGCCAGCGGAAAGACAATACAGTAAGGTCCAATCACAATCACAATCACAATAATACTTTAATAGCCAAGTATGTTTTGCAACATATACGAGGAATTTCATTTGCCAAGTCAGCCATACAAATAAAAAGCAACGGAATACACAAAATACATTTTAACATGAATGTTCCTCGTTGTCCTGCAGCCTCCCCACCCCCCACCCGCCCTCTGAGGCAGAGAATTCCACACTCACAACTCTGTGAGAAAAGTGTTTCCTCGTCTCCTTTCTAAATGGCTTACCCCTTATTCTTAAAAATGTGGCCCCTGGTTCTCGACTCCCACAACATTGGGAACATGTTTCCTGCCTCTAGCGTGTCCAAACAACAATCTCATATGTTTCACTAAGATCCCCTCTCATCCTTCTAAACTCCAGAGTGTACAAGTCCAGCCACTCCAATCTCTCAGCATATGACAGTCCCGCCATCCCGGGAATTAACCTTGTAAACCTACCCTAATCCTAATCCTAATCCTAACCATAACCCTAACCCTAACCCTAACCCTAACCCTCCCTCAATGGCAAGAACGTCCTTCCTCAAATTAGGGGACCAAAACTGCACACAATACTCCAGGTGCGGTCTCACTAGGGCCCTGTACAACTGCAGAAGGACCTCCTATACTCGACTCCCAAATGTCCCAAACTTCAGAATGAATAGATGAGCACACCTCACAATTGTACCCCTTCCTAATTTTTGTGATCTCATTCAGGTCACCCTCTGGCCTTTCATTACTAAAGCACCCATTCATTACTGGCAATTAGGCCTGAAGCGTCACCCATTCCTTCTCTCCAGAGATGCTGCCTGTCCCGCTGAGTTACTCCAGCTTTTTGTGTCTATGATTCTTATGAATTTTATATTAGTTTATTATCATATGTACCGAGGTACAGTGAAAAGGAATGGTCATAAGACCAGAAGCAATAGGAGGGGGTGGAAGATTGCAACCTTCACGTGGTCCGTCCTGTTTCGACTAATGCAATCCACTCGACGTGCACAAACGGAAGATCAAATAGAACAAGTTGTCCAACAACTTTAGGCCGTGCACGCCACACGGACGCAGAAGAAGAAGCAATAGGAGTAGAATTAGGCCATTCGGCCCATCAAATCTACTCCGCCATTCAATCATGGCTGACGTTTGGGTGTCAATGGGTGAGGGTTCGTGACGAAAACCTTCTTCAGACTGGACATATGTTGTGGAAAAAGATGGGTTGAGCAATGGAATGGGTTTCTTTTATAAAAGGGATGACTCCCACCTTGAAGTACTGCACACACACTCTGCAAGAAGGGTGCCTCGAGATTCCACCGCGACGTGTTGCGAGACTGATCGCGGCCACAGTTTACAATGTGTGGCGGAATACGATACTGACCACCCCTCCACCACCCTCCCTCATTGTGGGCTATGAACAGGAGGCCATAATTGGGTCTGAGCCTGACGCTGGTGCGATCACTGTGGCTTGTGGTTAGACAGCCTAACCCAATCCAAATTAAGTCTGCTATAACACAAGATCAGGTTTCCTTGCACTTGGTCTAGTTCAAAGTTAACCTCTTCAACAAAGCACCATAATAGCGTTTGAAAAATTACATCACAATGGGTCTAAACCGTTTAGTCTGTTCATGGCCAATTTTCTAATGTCTAAGACTATCGGTACGCTCACTTTTCCCCCTCTCCCTAAGTTGCTGAGTATTATAAAGACAACAGAATGAACTGGTTGGTCATAAACTAAACTAAACTAATGAACTAGTGTCAGGAAGTCATACAGCATGGAAACAGGCCCTTCGGTCCAACTCTCTTAGATAGAGCCAGATAGAGCTCTTAAAGATAGCAGAGTGAGTTAGATAGAGGTCTTAAAGATAGCTGAGTCAAGGGATATGGGGAGAATGCAGGAACAGGGTACTGATTGTGGATGATCAGCCATGATCACAGTGAATGGTGGTGCTGGCTCGAAGGGCAGAATGGCCTACTCCTGCACCTATTGTCTCTTGTCTATTGTCTACAACTTGTCCATGCTGACCAACACGCCCAATTTACCCTAGTCCCACCTTCCTGTGTTTGTTCCAAGTCCTTCTAAACGTAGTTGAAAATGACCAGACATGTTGAATGATTCTTTAAAAATATGGAGCAAAGTCATAACCATCACAACACGGCTACGGTTCCAAAGTGGGAGCTCCGTAACCCAGCATTGAAAAGATGACCCAACTAGTCAGATTAAATATTTACTTGTTCATCTTTATTGTATTTGTGTTGGGGCGCCATTGAGTGGCTCAAACACTTTTGATATTTTATAAATATCGAATAAAGTTAAGTGCTTTCTTTTTTTGTCGGGCCACTGGTGACTGACGTGTTGTTGCTGCGATCTTTTGCCATTGCAACGTAATTTATATATCCCTTGAGAAATGAATTATCACTGCTTATCATTATTTTTGACAAAGTACAAATAGATCTGATTCCAGTGGACTGGTGAATCACAGGGCAGGTCCGAGTCTCCACATGAAAGCATATGAATCCGCTGTTCCAGGTGTGGGCTCCTATATAATCGGCCAGACCAAGCGCAGACTCGGCGATCATTTCGCTGAACACCTTCGCTCAATCCACTTGGGCCCACGTGATCTCCCGGTCGCTAAACATTGCCCTTCCCATTCTCATGCTGACTCTGCTGCCCTGGGCCTCCTCCACTGTCAGAGTGAGACCCATCGCAAATTGGCGGAACAGCGCCTCCAAAAACATACAGGTTTGTAAGTTAATTGGCTTGGTAATAAGTGTAAATTGTCTCTAAAGTGCGTAGAGTAGGGATCGCTGGTCGGCGCGAACTTGGCGGGTCGAAGGGCCTGTATCTAAACTAAATTATAGCAACTCATATTTTGATTGGACAGTGGTATGAGTATTGATTTCTCTAAATTCAGGTAACCCTTGCTTTGCCTCTCCCTCCGTCCCTCCCCCATTGTAGTTCTACAACTAGTTCTACTGTGCTCCTGATTATATATTTAGGTATGTTACAAAACTTACCTTGAGCAGCGCTGCAGTTCTGCCGCTCCCCGTGTGCGTGACTTTGGCGCCTTTCAGGGGGGGGCGGGCTTAAAGTGCCGTTTTTCTGCAGACTGGGAAAATCGATCCATGTCATTCATGAAGGTATTTTTAAATTACGCTAGATTATTTATTAACTAGAGTAATTTAAAAATCACCTTCAAAAGCCGTGAGCGCCGACAACGGGAAGGATTTTGCGTAGGGGAGAAAAAAAGGTACACCGTTTATTTTAATATTAAAAGTTGGTTTTTAGGGAGGCTTTAATCACATTTTCATGTTGCGAAATGGGGTCCAAAAAAATGTATGAAACAACAGTATTTTTCCTCCCGACTTCACCGCAAACCACAACGTTCCAATCCACCGCATTCCACTAAAACCCACTCGCTAGTTGATTTAAATGGCCATTAATTTACAGGCATTAAACACTAAATTCCTTCCATTTGGCCTATAAATTCATGAAAATGGGATTTAAAAATGTTGTTATATTATGGATTATTGTGTGAATGTTATTTGGACACTTAGGCAATTTAAAAAAAGTTTATCTTGTCTTAAGAAATGGATAGATTTTTAGATCTATTCATTGAATTTTGTAATTAGCTACAATTAGATAACTAACTAATTATATGCTTTAATTTCAGGTCATCCAAGTAAGATTGTTTCATATTTGTTTCAGAATGCTTCAACCTATAATAACTGAAAATGTCATTGAGTTCTCTTAATTTTTAAGAAAGTTATGGGCTTTTAACTGTTCTAGATCACAGCTTTTGAGTTAAGTCAATTGAAAGGCAATGGGGAACAAGATGCTAATTTCCGAGTATGAAAATGGTTATAACTTTCTTAATACTGAAGATATGAAAGTGAATTAGGTGTCAAATTAAATTTCTTTTTATGCTTTATCCGATGGGATAAATTGCAGACTTGATTTTTAAGATCTCAAAATTTTGTAACATTGCTAATATATTACTGATTGCATGCTTCCCCTCAGCTAACAATGAACCATTCCATATTTCGTTAACCCACAGCGAACAATGGCCTGTTTCCGATACGATAGACAGTCATAAAAACACAAAATACATGAAACATGAAATTAAAGTGACGAGCGGAAAGGATTGGGAATATGCAAAGATTGGGGGGGGGGGGGGGGAGTCAGCCTCAACCTACCCCAACATAGAGTGGGGGAAGAGGGGTGTTGGGTTGAACAGTTCCCTTTATCATCATTACTTTTATGCATACCTTTTATTCGTTTGTTCTACATTTCTATCACCGTCTATATCTCTCATTACCCAGTCCCGTGACTCTTAGTCTGAAGGAAGGGTCTCGACCCGAAACGTCACCCATTCCTTTCCTCCAGAGATGCTGCTTGACCAGCTGAATTTCTTCAGCTTTCTGTGTCTAATGGGCCTGTCCCACTTGGGCGATTTTTTAGGCAACTACAAGCAACTAGTTTGTCGCCACAAGTTTGCTGGGAGTAGTCTCCTCAGTCGCGCAAAAAGTTCTGGTTGCCGCTGAATTTTTCAACATGTTGAAAGATTTTCGGCGGCAGTGTGTTTGATGCCAATGAGCGTAGCTTGACTTCTTCTGACGTAGGTGCTGTCGTAGGTGGTCACCAGGATGACGTAGGTTGTCGCCGGTTTTTCGGCGACTTGCTACGACTATGACAGTCGCCGGCAGTCGCCTAAAAAATCGCCAAGTGGGACAGGTCCATTGTTTTGTTTAATTTAAGTGTGTTGCACTATACATAGAATAGTATACGATAGTCTGGAAGATCTTCTTGTCCAGCACTACCAAACTCCTGAATGTGCCAGGTTTACGGAATTGCACTGTGTTTTGGTGTGAATTTGAAAAGTTGTCACCTGCGGGGCTGCGGACCAGTGCTCAAAAGTGGGATTAGCCTTCCCACAATTAAAATGTGGATTACGGAAATGCCAAGACCTTGCATTTGGAAAAAATAAGATTTGTCTTAATTGACAAAACAGAGCTGTTTTTTTTAAATATGGTCTCCATTTATTGAATTTCTTTTAAAGTGAAATGGTTTAACATAAAATTAAAGTCAAAACTTGAGTTTAGGGTTGGATAAACAACTATACTCAACAGATGTTAAAGAAGGAACTGCAGATGCTGGAGAATCGAGGGTTACACAAAAAGCTGGAGAAACTCAGCGGGTGCAGCAGCATCTAAGGGGCGAAGGAGAAAGGCGACGTTTCGGGTCGACACCCTTCTTCAGACTATACTCAACACCTCCTGGATCTATCTCCACAATCTTTATATTTGTAATCTCCCTTCTTTCTTGCTATTTTTCTTTCTACAGTTTCTCTTATCATTCTTTCTTTATTTCTTTATTTAAAAAAAAATTGAAGCTATGTAAGAACTCTGTAACCAGTTTGTCATTTATTATCATTTGTAAGCTTTTAATAAAAACATTATATATATATATTTTTTTTAATTTGGGATTAGCTTGAGAAGCTCATGACTGGCCAGCACAAACGCAGTGGGACAAATGGCTTCCTTCTTTGTTGCAACATCCTTGCAATTCTATGGTAATGGCAACACTTCAAACAGAACAGGCCCGGGGCGGCATGTTGGCGCAGTGGTAGTGTTGCTGCCTTAAGGCGACTAGGCTGTCGCCACATGGTCGCCAGGGTGTGGCATGTATGCTCATGAGTAGTCTCCTCAGTTGCCCAAAGAGTCGTAGCGTCTTTCTGCTCGCCACAGGATTTTCAACATGTTGAAAATTTTCTGAGACAGTCCCCGACAGTGAGTTTGATGCCAATGAGCATGGCTTGATCCACAAGGGGAGGAGTGGCTCTGCTGTCAGGGACCGAAGGACTGGTGACGGGATCTAGGGAGTGGGCAGGGATGAAGATGTCCTGGTTGGGTTGCTCCTAGGCCTGGCCAAGCTGGCCATCCGCGAGTTACAGCACCAGGCGGTAGAGGGCTTTGCCCGAGATTAGATGCTTGCCCCTTTACCAGGGTTGTATAGCAGTTATTAGAATATCTGTAACATTGTTTTGTGATGATTTTGTAACATGGTGGTGGGTATGTCACCACGGTTTTGGGTTTTTTTTGGTTTTTGTATTGTGTTGAAATTAAATGAATTATTTTTTGATACAAAAAAAAATGAGCATAGCTTAACTTCTCCTGACGTAGGTGCTGTCGTAGATGTTGCCAGGTTAATGTAGGTTGTCGCCAGGTGACGTGGGTTGTCACCGGTGCTGACTGCTTTTTTTTTTGTTAAAGTAATGATTCTATTTCAACTTTTATGTCGAGGGGGGGGGGGTCCAGTTGCCGTTTTTTCAGCGACCTGCTATGGTTATGACAGTCGCCGGCAGTCGCCTAAACATAGCTTAAGTGGGACAGTTCCTTTACAGTGCCCGAGACCCGGGTTCGATCCTGACTACGGGTGCTTGTCTGTACGGAGTTTGTTCGTTCTCCCCGTGACTGTGTGGGTTTTCTCTGGTTGCTCCGGTTTCCTCCCACACTCCAAAGACGTACGGGTTTGTTAGTTAATTGGCTCCGCTAAAGATTGTAACAGTGTGTGTAGGATAATGCTATTGTACGGGGATTGCTGGTCAGCGCGGACTCGGTGGGATGAAGAAGGGTCTCGGCCCGAAACATCGCCCATTCCTTCTCTCCAGAGATGCTGCCTGTCCCGCTGAGTTACTCCATCTTCGGGATGAAGGGTCTGTTTCCCGCTCCGTATCTCTAAACTAAATTGACTCACTTTCAACTGCAACTCTGCTTTTAATAGTTGCCTTTGAAAAGACGTAAAGGAATAGTTATTTTGAATGTAATGTGCCTCCATTCATGTCACCTTTTACCTGTCCATGCGTTGAAGAAGCTAGCTGATAGATCCATCTCCTTCCGACTTGCTCACCAGTGGGAGGATGAGGGGCCCGAATGGGTTTTTCAGTGAAACCTGAGCTGGCCTTTGTTCCTACAGCTGCTCCTGTCAAATCATAAGGACAAAGCAATGCAAATAATACTCCAATTGTTTGCCCTGACGTCAACTGACAGAAGGTGAACTTGGACCAAGCCCAAATGCCACGAGGCTCACTCCTGGTCATGCTTAGACAAGTCAGGTTGCAGCACATCTTCCTGTTAAAGAGGCAAGCTCCGTATAAATAAGGTTCCGACGGCGCAGTGGCCCAACAGGTAAAGCTGCTGCCTCACAGCGTCCGAGAACCCAGGTTCGATCCTGACCTTGGGTGCTGTCTGTGTGGAGTTTGCACGTTCACCCTGTGATGGCGTGGGCTTCCTCCAGTTGCTCCGGTTTCCTCCCACATCCCAAAGGAATGCATGTTTGTAGGTTAATTGGCCCCTGTGATTTGTCCCTTGCGTGTAGGGAGTGGATGAGAGAGTGGGATAACATGGAATTAGTGTGAATGGGTGAGCAGCGGGGCCAAATGGCCTGTTTCGATGCTGTATCTCGAAAGAAAAACTAAACAAAAACTTTCAGCCCAAAATCGATGGGTCACCATCTTGTTCCCCCTAGTTGAACACAACGCTGAGCTGTGAAGACCCGCTCGCAATCCTACAGCGAGTGACAACGTGAGAGCTTTTATCTTGCGGCACTTCATTCCCCATGACACCATTCCTACCGACATCACCACAGACACTTCCTGCCACTTGCTATGGACGGGTAGAGGCAGTAGCCATCAGCAGGAATGATGGATTGGAAGTGTCCCAAGGGAGGAGCCAGTCGCATGTGGAAGGGAAGCTACGGAATGATCGTTCACACCACCTCATCACGTGTCCATCTCAGAACGTGCACCCTATCTGCATGATTGTGTGCTGAAGGTTCTTCGTAGTACCAGCGCCCACCATTTCCTTCCTGCCAGCCATCCTGTAGTAACCTCATCGGTCACCACCAGGTGCAGGAACCTGCCCAGAGTGCAGCCCCCTCACCAGCTATCAGCATCTCTTCCAGCAACGTATGAGAAAGACATTTGCACGAATAACATAGTGCATGCTACAACTTGTGAAACAAGTATTCCGTTCCATTTCAAGAACTGCAGATGCTGGTTTAAATCGAAGTTAGACACAAAATGCTGGAGTAACTCAGCGGGCCAGGCAGCATCTCTGGAGAGAAGGAATGGGTGACGTTTCGGGTCCGAAGAAGTGTCTCGACCCGAAACGTCACCCATTCCTTCTCTCCAGAGATGCTGCATGTTCTTATACCTTTACTTTATTTAGTTTATAGATACAGCGCAAATACAGGCTCTTCGGCCCACTGAGTTGGTGCTGTACATCAACGCTATCCTACACTCTAGGGACAATTTAACAATCTTTACCGATGCCAATTAACCTACAAACATGTATGTCTTTGGAGTGGGGGAGGAAACTGTTGCACCCGGGGGAAACATATGCGGTCACAGGGAGAATGCACAAATTCCATACAGAGAGCACACCCGGTCACTGGGTGATCGAAGGCAGCAACTCTACCACTGCGCCACCGTATACCTGTAAAACTGTCTGGAATAAGTCCGTTATTTTTTTTAACAACTCTTGCCTTATTTTATAGAAACATAGAAACATAGAAATTAGGTGCAGGAGTAGGCCATTCGGCCCTTCGAGCCTGCACCGCCATTCAATATGATCATGGCTGATCATCCAACTCAGTATCCCGTACCTGCCTTCTCTCCATACCCCCTGATCCCCTTAGCCACAAGGGCCACATCTAACTCCCTCTTATCAATTATCAATTAGTGACCATTCGATTAGTCAAGTTTCAGATGTCCAAAGGCTTTATTTTAAAAAATATGACTGCAATGGAATGTGTAATGTTTCACTTAAGTTACCACCTTTCACAATGGCCAATTTTAAGCTTTATGTTCATCGACTTCATTAAAACAGTGACTGGAGATTTAGAACACTGGATAATTCATTTGAGCATGCTGAGACGCTTCTTCCAAACGTTTGAAGTAAGCAAACCTTGTGCCATGTTGCATTCTTCAGGCTGCATGGTGGCGCAGTGGTAGAGATGCTGCCTTACAGCGTCAGGTATCCGGATTCGATCCTGACTACGGGTGCTGCCTGTATGGCTTCTGTACGTTCTCCCGTGACCGCGTGGGTTTTCTCTGGGTGCTCCGGTTTCCACCCACACTGGAAAGATGTACAGGTTTGTACGTTAATTGGATTTGGGAACATTGTAAAATTGTCCCAGTGTACGGAGGATAGTGTTAGTGTACGGGGATCGTTGGCCGACGCGGACTTAGTGGGCCGAAGGGCCTGTTTCCGCGCTGACTGTCTAAACTAAACTAAACTAAACTAAACTTCATTGCAAAAAATACATTCACCTGCCAACTCTCTCTCTAAGACTCTGAATGATTTGGAGGAAAACACACACATGTTCATCATCATTAAGGCTTTACACTTTATTCTACGGCTCTCTAGGTAGTTAAGTCAAAGTGTTGGTGCAGTTCAGAAATTCCCCCACCACATAACTTAATCTTAAATTACCAAGTCAGCATTGCAGTTTGGTTTCCTAAGGGCAGCTTCGCAGTCATCTACCATTTCTGAGAAAGGACAGAGTGCTGGTGTAACGGGCAGCACGGTGGAGCAGCGGTAGAAATGCTGCCTTACAGCGCTTACAGTGTCAGAGACCCATGTTCGATCCCAGCTACGGTGCTGTCTGTGCAGAGTTCATATATTCTCTCCGTGACCTGCGTGTCGGTTTCCTCCCACACTCCAAAGACGTATAAGTTTGTTGGTCATTCGGCTTGGTATAAAAATCTATATATTGTCCCGAGTGTAGGATAGTGTTAATGTACGGGGATCGGCGTGGACTCAGTGGGCCGATGAGCCTTTTTCCGTGCTGTGCCTCTAAACTAAACTAAACTCAGTGGGTCAGGCAGCATCTCCAGACGAACATGACAGGTGATATTTCATGTCGGGTCTCTGAAGAACGGTCCTGACCAGAGTCATCACCCATCCAAGTTCTCCAGAGATGCTTCCTGACCCGCTGAGTTACTCCGTCACTTTTTTTTAAAGTAAAGCAGCATCTGCAGTTCCTTATATCAATCATTTCTCAGGGTCACCTACGTGCAGCTGTATGTCGGGTTGCCATGGTTACATGGGGCCTGCATAGAACACCCAGGTTCCACACTACTGGCAGCTCTACTGGGCAAATTGCAAAACACTTTCAGTCTGAATCGAGGACTTTTTTCTTTTTTTTGCAGATTAGTAAAGAATTTAATCTGTGCAATGTTCCAAAACAACCTTTGTTTAAGAAAACATCAGAGACGGTAACAGCCCTGCTCAGCCTTGGAGCTGTGGGCTGTAATGCTATGGTCCAAGGCTGTACCCTGACAAAGATGGCCGCCTTACCTGTCTAATATGGGCGACTGGGCGGGCTGCCATTAGCTTATAATGCCCAATATTGTGTGGTTTAAGGCTAGGCTTTATTCTGCTGCAAGGTATGCAGAGTTTGCTGAGGGCTGCGATTCCCACGTCCAAGAGATATGTTCTTCCCCCCACACCCCCCTGCCTGGGTGAGTAATGGGATGCAGAAGACAAGCGAGCAAGAATAACAGCAGTGATTTTCTTTTTAAGACTGTAAGAATCTCGGCTCAGGTGTGTCTGTCACCGCTGACAACAGTCTGGTTGTTTAAGATCCCGCTAAATCGCAACCGGGCTTTCTGCAAAGAAAAAAACAAAAGCCAACTGCGTAGTTAGAGGGTGTTTAAAACGTTCACTTGGCGGCTATTAGATGTAAAGCCCGGGAGAGACAAAAAAAAATGACATGGAAGAAGTGTTCTGTCTGGGGCAGAGAGGCTGAGGAACAACAATTGTCCCCGGCGTCAGTTTTGCTGAACTTTCAGAACAGTGGAGCCGGGTTCTGGACCGCTGCCAGCAACTGACATTCTGGTATTTAGTTCTGTTTATCCTCTCAGCTAACCACTTTAATGCTTTTGGTCAATGCAGGTGCTGGATGGTCTTGGCCATAGGTTTTACACACATTCGAAATAAAAGAAAAGTCTCCCCCCCTGCCCCCCGCCCCCCCCCCCCCCTCCCCACACGTACTGCTTGACTTTTGTTCTGCAAAGTGAACAGTGAATACCCCACACCCGTCCCCCTCTTCCCCCCCCCCCCCCCCGCCCCCCCAACTCTGAGACACTAAGGCAAGGACTGGAGTGCTTGCAGTTAAGTGCACGTTGTAACTGGGGTAGTAAAGGTGCCAGTCGTCATACAGCCTGGAATCTTGGCTGCTGAAACGTAACTTTGTGGGGTTACGACTTTCACCATTTGACGGATTATATTTGCGTTCGGTTATTTATACAGCAAAGTGTAAGATCTAAAAGCAGTGAGGTCACCCTTGCCCCAGAGACTCCTCAAGGCTACAACAACCAACGCCAGACTGGGCAAATAAATATAAGGTTGTACGTACAAAGTATATCTCCGTTTCCATGTGTAAAATTTAAAAAACAGAGAAATACTTGTTTTTTTAAAGACACTCCACCTCTTCACTGAAACACTGCTGGAGCGCACACATCATTTTCGTACAGCGGCTGGTATTACAGGAGCATCTAAGCACATGGTGACAACACATACTGCAATGTCACCACTTACAAGATGGGGTTGAGAGAGGGAACGAGGCAAATATGATGAGCCTTTGACGGCACTGGGCCTCTACTCACTGGAGTTTAGACAATAGACAATAGGTGCAGGAGTAGGCCGTTCGGCCCCTCGAGCCAGCACCACCATTCAATGTGATCATGGCTGATCATCCCCAATCAGTACCCCGTTCCTGCCTTCTCCCCATAACCCCTGACTCCACTATCTTTAAGAGCCCTGTCTTGCCCTCTCTTGAAAGTATCCAGAGGACTGGCCTCCACCGACGTTTGAGGCAGAGAATTCCACAGACTCACAGCCCTCTGTGTGAAAAAGTGTTTCCGTTCTAAATGGCTTACTCCTTATTCTTAAACTGTGGCTCCTGGTTTTGGACGGAAGGATGATGGGGTAACTCATTGAAACTTACTGAATAGTGAAAGGCCAGAATAGAGTGGATGTGGAGAGGATGTTTCCACTAGTGGAAGAGTCTAGGACCAGAGATCATAGCCTCAGAATTAAAGGACAATTCTTTAGGAAGGAGATGAGGAATTTATTTGGTCAGACTGTGGTGAATCTGTGGAATTCATTGCCACAGAAGCCTGTGGAGGCCAAGTCAATGGATATTTTTAAGGCAGAGATAGATAGATAGATTCTTGATTGGTAAGGGTGTCAGGGGTTATGAGGAGAAGGCAGAAGAATGGGGTTGGGAGGGAGAGATAGATCAGCCATGATTGAATGGCGGAGTAGACTCAATGGACCAAATGGTCTAATTCTGCTCCTAGAACCTCTGAAGATCAATCAATAAAAGCTCAAGTTGCTCCTCTAAATGAAATGCACCCAATCTATGCCAACAACATCTCTCTACTTGTGAGCAATTCTGAATGAGGACTATAACTGCAGCTTATACCTTCAATGAAAAATATGACACGGGACATGGTCAAATGACACTCATAATTTTATACACTTTTATCTGTCTCCTTTCAACCTCTGACATTCCAGAGAAAATAGTCCAAGATTATCCAACCTCTCCTTGTAGCTGAAACTCTCTAGTGGCTGTTTCTTCTTTCGTGTCCGTCATCTATGTTTCAAATGTTGGGCCAGGCTCCTGCACTGTGAACAGCCTTCTCGTTTGCCACCGCTAGATCTTCCAGGCAGCATTGTTCACCAAGACGTGGGCATGTTAGCAGGTGTGGCGTGTATTGTACAGATGTTCCACATTCACATTCTGTGCCTGCCGCACCTGCATAGCCCCATTTAGTCACATTGTTCTTGCATCGGCCCATCCCGGTACGAAGCCTATTGAGGGACTTCCAGGTCCTCCAGTCAAACCTGCGACCAGGTGGTAGCTGTTCCTTGGTTGGGATTGGCATTTTTTATCATTAATGTTTTATTATTATTAATGTTTAGTGGTTTCTGAGTCATTCGTAACTGTCACTGTATGTTATGTTGTTACTTAAGGGCGGAGCACCAAGGCAAATTCCTTGTATGTGAATACTTGGCCAATAAACTTACTTATTTACTTTGCGTGGTAGTGATTTTCACTGTGTTTCTTTTCCCACAAGGCTAGTCTGGTTGCTCGGGGAGACTGTGACAGTGGCTGGACTGTGTGGAGGAAGCTCTTCCTCGACTTCAGCCATTTTGGGGCTGGGTGGTGGGACTGACAGGAATGCCGGGTGTCCCCAACTTGCCTACCAATGGCCGTGAGAAAAGTAAATGGCTGGCATATAATTTAAAAAAAAACAACAAAGGTGGCATGGTTCTACCATCCTTTTCATGAAGAGGTTTTACCAACATAATTCCTGAAAGTTCACCGTCAATCTTACAAATGGGTTGTTCATTATGGAAGTAGATTAATTTTCATCAATCTTACCAGTCCCTCTGAATATCTTGAAAATGAATCAAACATCTATCCTCAAAATTCAAGAGTATAATGTTTTCCCAGTAATTGATTTCTGGCCAAGACACCATTCTGGTGAACATGCATGGCAGTTTCTCCAAAGAACAAAACACATGATCTTGCCAGACGCATGAGAATTTCCATGGCCTGTATTCTATTCCTCCCAATGGAAAGGAATTTGGGTGGCACGGTGGCACAGCTGGCAGAGTTGCTGCCTTACAGCGCCAGAGACCTGAGTTCCATCCTGACCTCAGGTGCTGCCTGTGTGGAGTTTGCACGTTCTCCAAGTGATCATGTGGGTTTCCTCCAGGTGCTCTGATTCTGTCCCACATCCCAAGGATGTGCGGGTATGTAGGTTAATTGGCTTCTGGAAATTGTCCCTGATGTTTAGTTAAGTTTAGTTTAGAGATACAGCATGGAATCAGGCCCTTCGGCTGATCAGTGATCCCCGCACATTAATGCTATCCTACACTCACTAGGGACAATTTTTACATTTACCAAGCCAATTAACCTACAAACCTGTACGTCTTTGGAATGTGGGAGGTAACCGAAGATCTTGGAGAAAACCCACGCAGGTCACGTGGAGAACGTACAGACTCCATACAGACAAACACCTGTAGTCAGGATCGAACCCGGGTCTCTGGCGCTGTAAGGCAGTTGCTCTACCGCTGCGCCACCATGCCACCCTTTCTATGTTCTATGTTTGCCGGCAGTACATCTACCTTTGTGACATCAACAAAGTTAGATGTACTGCTCTTTTTCCCATCAACTAAATCACTGATAAACACAGTCATTAACTGAGGTGCCTTTTCACATCGTTCCGGGACACCACTAGTCACATCCTGCCAATTACAGAACTTGGCCATTATTGCTACTCTATCTCTCCTGCTGTGCAACCAATTTTCTAACCTGGTCAATAATCTGCTTTCAATTCAAACAGTTATTTTTTTTTCTGAGAAACTTTATCAATTCCCTTTGAGAATAAATAACTTTGATTGACATTCTGCTGTCCACTATTTTAGTTATTCCTTCAAGTAAATCAATCTGGTCTGTCAGGCGTAACCTGCCATTATAATTCTACATTGACTATTGCTGGTGGACTGGAAATGTTCAAGGTGCTCTGTCCTTATTGTAGACGAGTAAATTCTCGATTTGGTCTAAAATGGCTTTTTCCCTCTCTCTCTCTCTCTCTCTCACTTTACAGAAGGCTGTGGAGGCCAAGTCAATGGTTATTTCAAGGCAGAGACACTACAGATAGCTTCTTGATGAGTACAGGTGTGAGGGATTGTGGGGAGAAGGCAGGACAATGGGGTTAGGAGGGAGAGATAGATCAGCCGTGATTGAATGACGGGGCAGACTTGGTGGGCTGAATGGCCTAATATTGCTCCTATCACTTATGAACTTGTAAACTTATAATGGAGTGTCATGCACTATATCCCGATCTAAGGGAATGGTTCCCAAATCTAGACAATTTGCAAAAATATAGTTGGTGCATCAAAAACGTTTGTTCCTACTTCTCTTAAATTCGTGGAATGGAAGTAATCTAGTCCTGGGACTTTGTTACTCACCCTCGGACTATCCTTGATTGGACTTGCTGGCTTTACCTTGCACTAAACGTTATTCCCTTGTCTTGTATCTATATACTGCAATTGAATCAATTATAATCATGTTTTGTCTTTCTGCTGACTGGTTAGCACGCAACAAAAGCTTTTCACTGTACACGTGACAATAAACTAAACGGAACTGAACTTTTCTTATGTTAGTGCAGGCAAGTCCTTTGGTACCTGATTTGATGTTAGTGTCTTTAAATTGTCCATCATGATATCTTTTGCCTTCACTCCAGAAACTGATGCAAAGTAATTGTCCGATATCTCCTCTATTTCCTTATTTTCAATCACATATCACTATTATCAGTTTCAAGGAAGCATATTTCTTCCATACACATCAACATCCCATGCAAGCGTATTTTCATTATCTCTTCTTGTAGATCTTATTGGCCTAAATATTTATTTTCAACTCACACCCTCCTCCCGCAAAGAAAGATGTTGGTGGATGAAAATGTCATTTACACGCCATTAATCAATTTCCGTACATCCATAGAAAAATTAAAAATAAGAAAATGACACAACATATTATAGAATTAAACATGAACGTTCCCCCACAGCAGAATCAACATGTTCCACTGTGGGGAAAGGCATCAAAAACTTTAGTCCTCTTCCTCTGTGATCACCCGAGGTCGGGGCCTATTTGTGGCCTCCGCTTCCAGTCCGATGTTTTCAGGCCCACTTGCCGGGAAGCTGGAACTCCGGCGTCGGGTGAACACTCCTCAGCGGCTTGGAAAATGCAGGAGCTCCGACTCTGGCGATCTCGGATCCCAGGCTCCGCGGTGTTGCAAATCCAGCGCCGCCTGCGGCTGGACGCCCGCACCCACAGCTCCTCGATGTTGGGAGTCGGCGGTCACCACACTCTGGAGCTTACCGCACGGCAACCCGGTAAGGCATCGCCCGCTCCCTGATGGTGTCCGAGCGCTGTGCCGCTGCAGAAGCTGTAATCCCGGCCAGTCCCGACAGGAAACGCCGCTCCATTTTCGATGTTAGGCCGCGAGGAAGGGGCGAAGAAGCAGCTCGGAGGGAAGCCGCCTCTCCGACCAGGTAGGGACTAGGAAATAAAGTTTCCCTCTTCCCTTCCCCACCCTCCACATAAAAGACCTCCAACTAACATTTGTGGGTTTTTTTAACAGGACTAAAAATAAAAATAAAAGAGCGGACTGCAGGCAGAGCAGCCATTCACAACGGCGCCCCACTCCTGCAGTCCGCCATCTTGGGAGAGAGTTAACTCCAGTTGTTAATAATGTCTGGACAGAACGATGGGAAAAAATCCATATGTAGAAACAAGGAACTGGAGATGCTGGTTTACAAACAAAGACACAAAGTGCTGGAGTAAGTCAGCGAGTCAGGCAGCATCCCTGAAGAACATGAATATATGATGTTTCAGGTCTGGACCCTTCTTCAGGCTGTGTGTTTGCTTTAATTTAGTTTCGAAATATACGCGGTAACAGGTCCTTCGGCCCACCTAGTCTGCCAACAACTAGCGATAACCGTACACTAACACTATCCTAGAGACAGTTTAACAATTTTCACCAAAGCCAATTAACCTACAAACCTGGAAGGAAACCGGAGCTCCTGGAGAAAACACACAGGTCAGGGGGAAAAATGTGCAACTCTACCGCTGCGCCACCATGCCGCTTTGAAAACCATATATTCTAGTACTCTTCCTTGCCATTCAGCTAACCCACGCGGTCCAAGTAGAGGTCTTACATCTACAATTTTTTGCTGGTAAGATTCGACGATTATGGACCTACTCACAACTAGTGTTAAAGAAGGAACTGCAGATGCTGGAGAATCGAGGGTAACACAAAAAGCTGGAGAAACTCAGCGGGTGCAGCAGCATCTAAGGAGTGAAGGAGATAGGCGACGTTTCGGGTCGAGACCCTTCCTTCAGACTGGTCAGGGATCAGGGAAACGAGAGATATAAACAGTGATGTGGAGAGATAAGGAACAATGAGTGAAAGATATGCAAAAA